>OZ010738.1:19085550-19455550 GCA_963932295.1 Tipula lateralis | reverse complement strand
TGACCAAAAAAAATATAAATTTATATTTTTTGGTGTTTTTATTCATTATTTATCCATTTGAACGTAGTTTTGAACGATTTATACCAAAATCCTTTAACATTACGATTAAAACAAAACCATTGAAGTATTAAAAAAATTTATTTGTGCTGATGAAACGCTTTGGTAAGATTTTTATATAAATCGTTCAAAATGACGTTCAAATAGACAAATATTGAATGAAAACACCAAAAAAAATATAAATTAGCAAAAATTACTACCAAAGCGTGTGTTTTATCACCACAACTCAATTGTTTTATATTAAAATTGTTCAAAATGTCGGTTAAATGGACAATTTCACCCAAAAAATTATAAAATTGATAAGTTTTGTCTAAGCTTGTCTATTTAATCGTTACTTCGAACAAAATATTAAATTTTTACGTGCAATATTTTTTTTGACCAAATTTTGTCAAAGCGTGGCTAAACAGAGGGCTTGTCACAGATTTTTGGGTCGCTTTGGTTGTTATTTTTGCTAATTTATATTTTTTTTGGTGGTTTTATTCAATATTTGTCTATTTGAACGTCATTTTGAACGATTTATATAAAAATCTTACCAAAGCGTTTGATCAGCACAAATAAATTTTTTTAATACTTCAATGGTTTTGTTTTAATCGTAAGGTTAAAGGATTTTGGTATAAATCGTTCAAAACTACGTTCAAATGGTGGTGAAACACGGGGCTCGACAAAGAATTTTGGGTCGAAAAAAAAAATTTTTTTTTTTGCCTTAAATGGTGGTTTTATGTCATATTATAGAATAACTAACCAAATTCGAGGCCAAAAAATGAAAAAAAAACAAAAAAAAATTTTTTTTTTTTTTTACTAAAATTTGTCAAAAAGTGCTGAAACACACGGGTCGACAAACAATTTTGGGTCAAAAAAAAAATTTTTTTTATCTTTAATCTACCAGATTATGTCGTTCTTTGCGAGAAATGACAAAATCAAACCAAAAAAATACTTACAAATATACTTAATAAAGTTTAGTAAAATTTGTCTTATAGTGGTGAAACACGGGGTTCGACAAAGAATTTTGGGTCGAAAAAAAAAAATTTTTTTTTTTGCCTTAAATGGTGGTTTTATGTCATATTATACAATAACTAACCAAATTCGAGGCCAAAAAATGAAAAAAAAAAACAAAAAAAAATTTTTTTTTTTTTTACTAAAATTTGTCAAAAAGTGCTGAAACACACGGGTCGACAAACAATTTTGGGTCAAAAAAAAATTTTTTTTTTATCTTTAATCTACCAGTTTATGTCGTTCTATGCGAGAAATGACAAAATCAAACCAAAAAAATACTTACAAATATACTTAATAAAGTTTAGTAAAATTTGTCTTATAGTGGTGAAACACGGGGCTCGACAAAGAATTTTGGGTCGAAAAAAAAAATAATTTTTTTTTTGCCTTAAATGGTGGTTTTATGTCATATTATACAATAACTAACCAAATTCGAGGCAAAAAAATGAAAAAAAAACAAAAAAAAATTTTTTTTTTTTTTTTACTAAAATTTGTCAAAAAGTGCTGAAACACACGGGTCGACAAACAATTTTGGGTCAAAAAAAAATATTTTTTTATCTTTAATTTACCAGTTTATGTCGTTCTATGCGAGAAATGACAAAATCAAACCAAAAAAATACTTACAAATATACTTAATAAAGTTTAGTAAAATTTGTCTTATAGTGGTGAAACACGGGGCTCGACAAAGAATTTTGGGTCGAAAAAAAAAATTTTTTTTTTTTTGCCTTAAATGGTGGTTTTATGTCATATTATAAAATAACTAACCAAATTCGAGGCCAAAAAATGAAAAAAAAACGAAAAAAATTTTTTTTTTATTTTTACTAAAATTTGTCAAAAAGTGCTGAAACACACGGGTCGACAAACAATTTTGGGTCAAAAAAAAAATTTTTTTATCTTTAATCTACCAGTTTATGTCGTTCTATGCGAGAAATGACAAAATCAAACCAAAAAAATATTTACAAATATACTTAATAAAGTTTAGTAAAATTTGTCTTATAGTGGTGAAACACGGGGCTCGACAAAGAATTTTGGGTCGAAAAAAAAAATAATTTTTTTTTTGCCTTAAATGGTGGTTTTATGTCATATTATACAATAACTAACCAAATTCGAGGCCAAAAAATGAAAAAAAAAACAAAAAAAAATTTTTTTTTTTTTTTTACTAAAATTTGTCAAAAAGTGCTGAAACACACGGGTCGACAAACAATTTTGGGTCAAAAAAAAATATTTTTTTATCTTTAATTTACCAGTTTATGTCGTTCTATGCGAGAAATGACAAAATCAAACCAAAAAAATACTTACAAATATACTTAATAAAGTTTAGTAAAATTTGTCTTATAGTGGTGAAACACGGGGCTCGACAAAGAATTTTGGGTCGAAAAAAAAAATTTTTTTTTTTTTGCCTTAAATGGTGGTTTTATGTCATATTATACAATAACTAACCAAATTCGAGGCAAAAAAATGAAAAAAAAACGAAAAAAAATTTTTTTTTATTTTTACTAAAATTTGTCAAAAAGTGCTGAAACACACGGGTCGACAAACAATTTTGGGTCAAAAAAAAAATTTTTTTATCTTTAATCTACCAGTTTATGTCGTTCTATGCGAGAAATGACAAAATCAAACCAAAAAAATATTTACAAATATACTTAATAAAGTTTAGTAAAATTTGTCTTATAGTGGTGAAACACGGGGCTCGACAAAGAATTTTGGGTCGAAAAAAAAATATTTTTTTTTTTTGCCTTAAATGGTGGTTTTATGTCATATTATACAATAACTAACCAAATTCGAGGCAAAAAAATGAAAAAAAAACAAAAAAAAATTTTTTTTTTTTTTTACTAAAATTTGTCAAAAAGTGCTGAAACACACGGGTCGACAAACAATTTTGGGTCAAAAAAAAAATTTTTTTATCTTTAATTTACCAGTTTATGTCGTTCTATGCGAGAAATGACAAAATCAAACCAAAAAAATACTTACAAATATACTTAATAAAGTTTAGTAAAATTTGTCTTATAGTGGTGAAACACGGGGCTCGACAAAGAATTTTGGGTCGAAAAAAAAAATTTTTTTTTTTTGCCTTAAATGGTGGTTTTATGTCATATTATACAATAACTAACCAAATTCGAGGCCAAAAAATGAATAAAAAAAACAAAAAAAAATTTTTTTTTTTTTTTACTAAAATTTGTCAAAAAGTGATGAAACACACGGGTCGACAAACAATTTTGGGTCAAAAAAAAAAATTTTTTTATCTTTAATTTACCAGTTTATGTCGTTCTATGCGAGAAATGACAAAATCAAACCAAAAAAATACTTACAAATATACTTAATAAAGTTTAGTAAAATTTGTCTTATAGTGGTGAAACACACGGGTCGACAAACAATTTTGGGTCAAAAAAAAAAATTTTTTTATCTTTAATTTACCAGTTTATGTCGTTCTATGCGAGAAATGACAAAATCAAACCAAAAAAATACTTACAAATAGACTTAATAAAGTTTAGTAAAATTTGTCTTATAGTGGTGAAACACGGGGCTCGACAAAGAATTTTGGGTCGAAAAAAAAAATTTTTTTTTTTTGCCTTAAATGGTGGTTTTATGTCATATTATACAATAACTAACCAAATTCGAGGCCAAAAAATGAAAAAAAAACAAAAAAAATTTTTTTTTTTACTAAAATTTGTCAAAAAGTGATGAAACACACGGGTCGACAAACAATTTTGGGTCAAAAAAAAAAATTTTTTTATCTTTAATTTACCAGTTTATGTCGTTCTATGCGAGAAATGACAAAATCAAACCAAAAAAATACTTACAAATATACTTAATAAAGTTTAGTAAAATTTGTCTTATAGTGGTGAAACACACGGGTCGACAAACAATTTTGGGTCAAAACAAAAAATTGTTTTATCTTTAATTTACCAGTTTATGTCGTTCTATGCGAGAAATGACAAAATCAAACCAAAAAAATACTTACAAATATACTTAATAAAGTTTAGTAAAATTTGTCTTATAGTGGTGAAACACGGGGCTCGACAAAGAATTTTGGGTCGAAAAAAAAAATTTTTTTTTTTGCCTTAAATGGTGGTTTTATGTCATATTATACAATAACTAACCAAATTCGAGGCCAAAAAATGAAAAAAAACAAAAAAAAATTTTTTTTTTTTTACTAAAATTTGTCAAAAAGTGCTGAAACACACGGGTCGACAAACAATTTTGGGTCAAAAAAAAAAATTTTTTTATCTTTAATTTACCAGTTTATGTCGTTCTATGCGAGAAATGACAAAATCAAACCAAAAAAATACTTACAAATATACTTAATAAAGTTTAGTAAAATTTGTCTTATAGTGGTGAAACACGGGGCTCGACAAAGAATTTTGGGTCGAAAAAAAAAATTTTTTTTTTTGCCTTAAATGGTGGTTTTATGTCATATTATACAATAACTAACCAAATTCGAGGCAAAAAAATGAAAAAAAAACAAAAATAAATTTTTTTTTTTTTTTACTAAAATTTGTCAAAAAGTGCTGAAACACACGGGTCGACAAACAATTTTGGGTCAAAAAAAAAAATTTTTTTATCTTTAATTTACCAGTTTATGTCGTTCTATGCGAGAAATGACAAAATCAAACCAAAAAAATACTTACAAATATACTTAATAAAGTTTAGTAAAATTTGTCTTATAGTGCTGAAACACACGGGTCGACAAACAATTTTGGGTCAAAAAAAAAAATTTTTTTATCTTTAATTTACCAGTTTATGTCGTTCTATGCGAGAAATGACAAAATCAAACCAAAAAAATACTTACAAATATACTTAATAAAGTTTAGTAAAATTTGTCTTATAGTGGTGAAACACACGGGTCGACAAAGAATTTTGGGTCCAAAAAAAAAAAATTTTTTGTCTTTAATTTACCAGTTTATGTTGTTTAATGCGAGAAATGACAAAATCAAACCAAAAAAATACTTACAAATATACTAAATAAAGTTTACTAAAATTTGTCAAAAAGTGCTGAAACACACGGGTCGACAAACAATTTTGGGTCAAAAAAAAAATTTTTTTATCTTTAATTTACCAGTTTATGTCGTTCTATGCGAGAAATGACAAAATCAAACCAAAAAAATACTTACAAATATACTTAATAAAGTTTAGTAAAATTTGTCTTATAGTGGTGAAACACACGGGTCGACAAACAATTTTGGGTCAAAAAAAAAATTGTTTTATCTTTAATTTACCAGTTTATGTCGTTCTATGCGAGAAATGACAAAATCAAACCAAAAAAATACTTACAAATATACTTAATAAAGTTTAGTAAAATTTGTCTTATAGTGGTGAAACACGGGGCTCGACAAAGAATTTTGGGTCGAAAAAAAAAATTTTTTTTTTTGCCTTAAATGGTGGTTTTATGTCATATTATACAATAACTAACCAAATTCGAGGCCAAAAAATGAAAAAAAACAAAAAAAAATTTTTTTTTTTTTACTAAAATTTGTCAAAAAGTGCTGAAACACACGGGTCGACAAACAATTTTGGGTCAAAAAAAAAAATTTTTTTATCTTTAATTTACCAGTTTATGTCGTTCTATGCGAGAAATGACAAAATCAAACCAAAAAAATACTTACAAATATACTTAATAAAGTTTAGTAAAATTTGTCTTATAGTGGTGAAACACGGGGCTCGACAAAGAATTTTGGGTCGAAAAAAAAAATTTTTTTTTTTGCCTTAAATGGTGGTTTTATGTCATATTATACAATAACTAACCAAATTCGAGGCAAAAAAATGAAAAAAAAACAAAAAAAATTTTTTTTTTTTTTTACTAAAATTTGTCAAAAAGTGCTGAAACACACGGGTCGACAAACAATTTTGGGTCAAAAAAAAAAATTTTTTTATCTTTAATTTACCAGTTTATGTCGTTCTATGCGAGAAATGACAAAATCAAACCAAAAAAATACTTACAAATATACTTAATAAAGTTTAGTAAAATTTGTCTTATAGTGCTGAAACACACGGGTCGACAAACAATTTTGGGTCAAAAAAAAAAATTTTTTTATCTTTAATTTACCAGTTTATGTCGTTCTATGCGAGAAATGACAAAATCAAACCAAAAAAATACTTACAAATATACTTAATAAAGTTTAGTAAAATTTGTCTTATAGTGGTGAAACACACGGGTCGACAAAGAATTTTGGGTCCAAAAAAAAAAAATTTTTTGTCTTTAATTTACCAGTTTATGTTGTTTAATGCGAGAAATGACAAAATCAAACCAAAAAAATACTTACAAATATACTAAATAAAGTTTACTAAAATTTGTCAAAAAGTGCTGAAACACACGGGTCGACAAACAATTTTGGGTCAAAAAAAAAATTTTTTTATCTTTAATTTACCAGTTTATGTCGTTCTATGCGAGAAATGACAAAATCAAACCAAAAAAATACTTACAAATATACTTAATAAAGTTTAGTAAAATTTGTCTTATAGTGGTGAAACACGGGGCTCGACAAAGAATTTTGGGTCGAAAAAAAAAATTTTTTTTTTGTTGCCTTAAATGGTGGTTTTATGTCATATTATACAATAACTAACCAAATTCGAGGCCAAAAAATGAAAAAAAAACAAAAAAATTTTTTTTTTTTTTTTACTAAAATTTGTTAAAAAGTGCTGAAACACACGGGTCGACAAACAATTTTGGGTCAAAAAAAAAAATTTTTTATCTTTAATTTACCAGTTTATGTCGTTCTATGCGAGAAATGACAAAATCAAACCAAAAAAATACTTACAAATATACTTAATAAAGTTTAGTAAAATTTGTCTTATAGTGGTGAAACACACGGGTCGACAAACAATTTTGGGTCAAAAAAAAAAATTTTTTTTTCTTTAATTTACCAGTTTATGTCGTTCTATGCGAGAAATGACAAAATCAAACCAAAAAAATACTTACAAATATACTTAATAAAGTTTAGTAAAATTTGTCTTATAGTGGTGAAACACGGGGCTCGACAAAGAATTTTGGGTCGAAAAAAAAAATTTTTTTTTTTTTGCCTTAAATGGTAGTTTTATGTCATATTATACAATAACTAACCAAATTCGAGGCCAAAAAATGAAAAAAAAAAACAAAAAAAAATTCTTTTTTTTTTACTAAAATTTGTCAAAAAGTGCTGAAACACACGGGTCGACAAACAATTTTGGGTCAAAACAAAAAATTTTTTTATCTTTAATTTACCAGTTTATGTCGTTCTATGCGAGAAATGACAAAATCAAACCAAAAAAATACTTACAAATATACTTAATAAAGTTTAGTAAAATTTGTCTTATAGTGGTGAAACACGGGGCTCGACAAAGAATTTTGGGTCGAAAAAAAAAATTTTTTTTTTTTGCCTTAAATGGTGGTTTTATGTCATATTATACAATAACTAACCAAATTCGAGGCAAAAAAATTAAAAAAAAACAAAAAAAATTTTTTTTTTTTTTACTAAAATTTGTCAAAAAGTGCTGAAACACACGGGTCGACAAACAATTTTGGGTCAAAAAAAAAAATTTTTTTATCTTTAATTTACCAGTTTATGTCGTTCTATGCGAGAAATGACAAAATCCAACTAAAAAAATACTTACAAATATACTTAATAAAGTTTAGTAAAATTTGTCTTATAGTGGTGAAACACACGGGTCGCCAAACAATTTTGGGTCAAAAAAAAAAAATTTTTTATCTTTAATTTACCAGTTTATGTCGTTCTATGCGAGAAATGACAAAATCAAACCAAAAAAATACTTACAAATATACTTAATAAAGTTTAGTAAAATTTGTCTTATAGTGGTGAAACACACGGGTCGACAAACAATTTTGGGTCCAAAAAAAAAAAATTTTTTGTCTTTAATTTACCAGTTTATGTCGTTTAATACGAGAAATGACAAAATCAAACCAAAAAAATACTTACAAATATACTAAATAAAGTTTACTAAAATTTGTCAAAAAGTGCTGAAACACACGGGTCGACAAACAATTTTGGGTCAAAAAAAAAAATTTTTTATCTTTAATTTACCAGTTTATGTCGTTCTATGCGAGAAATGACAAAATCAAACCAAAAAAATACTTACAAATATACTTAATAAAGTTTAGTAAAATTTGTCTTATAGTGGTGAAACACGGGGCTCGACAAAGAATTTTGGGTCGAAAAAAAAATTTTTTTTTGTTTTGCCTTAAATGGTGGTTTTATGTCATATTATACAATAACTAACCAAATTCGAGGCCAAAAAATGAAAAAAAAACAAAAAAAAATTTTTTTTTTTTTACTAAAATTTGTTAAAAAGTGCTGAAACACACGGGTCGACAAACAATTTCGGGTCAAAAAAAAAATTTTTTTTATCTTTAACTTACCAGTTTATGTCGTTCTATGCGAGAAATGACAAAATCAAACCAAAAAAATACTTACAAATATACTTAATAAAGTTTAGTAAAATTTGTCTTATAGTGGTGAAACACGGGGCTCGACAAAGAATTTTGGGTCGAAAAAAAAAATTATTTTTTTTTGCCTTAAATGGTGGTTTTATGTCATATTATACAATAACTAACCAAATTCGAGGCAAAAAAATGAAAAAAAAACAAAAATAAATTTTTTTTTTTTTACTAAAATTTGTCAAAAAGTGCTGAAACACACGGGTCGACAAACAATTTTGGGTCAAAAAAAAAATTTTTTTATCTTTAATTTACCAGTTTATGTCGTTCTATGCGAGAAATGACAAAATCAAACCAAAAAAATACTTACAAATATACTTAATAAAGTTTAGTAAAATTTGTCTTATAGTGGTGAAACACACGGGTCGACAAACAATTTTGGGTCAAAAAAAAAATTTTTTTATCTTTAATTTACCAGTTTATGTCGTTCTATGCGAGAAATGACAAAATCAAACCAAAAAAATACTTACAAATATACTTAATAAAGTTTAGTAAAATTTGTCTTATAGTGGTGAAACACGGGGCTCGACAAAGAATTTTGGGTCGAAAAAAAAAATTTTTTTGTCTTTAATTTACCAGTTTATGTCGTTTAATGCGAGAAATGACAAAATCAAACCAAAAAAATACTTACAAATATACTAAATAAAGTTTACTAAAATTTGTCAAAAAGTGCTGAAACACACGGGTCGACAAACAATTTTGGGTCAAAAAAAAAAATTTTTTTATCTTTAATTTACCAGTTTATGTCGTTCTATGCGAGAAATGACAAAATCAAACCAAAAAAATACTTACAAATATACTTAATAAAGTTTAGTAAAATTTGTCTTATAGTGGTGAAACACGGGGCTCGACAAAGAATTTTGGGTCGAAAAAAAAAATTTTTTTTTTTTGCCTTAAATGGTGGTTTTATGTCATATTATACAATAACTAACCAAATTCGAGGCCAAAAAATGAAAAAAAAACAAAAAAAAATTTTTTTTTTTTTACTAAAATTTGTTAAAAAGTGCTGAAACACACGGGTCGACAAACAATTTTGGGTCAAAAAAAAAAATTTTTTTATCTTTAATTTACCAGTTTATGTCGTTCTATGCGAGAAATGACAAAATCAAACCAAAAAAATACTTACAAATATACTTAATAAAGTTTAGTAAAATTTGTCTTATAGTGGTGAAACACACGGGTCGACAAACAATTTTGGGTCAAAAAAAAAATTTTTTTTTCTTTAATTTACCAGTTTATGTCGTTCTATGCGAGAAATGACAAAATCAAACCAAAAAAATACTTACAAATATACTTAATAAAGTTTAGTAAAATTTGTCTTATAGTGGTGAAACACGGGGCTCGACAAAGAATTTTGGGTCGAAAAAAAAAATTTTTTTTTTTTGCCTTAAATGGTGGTTTTATGTCATATTATACAATAACTAACCAAATTCGAGGCCAAAAAATGAAAAAAAAAACAAAAAAAAATTTTTTTTTTTTTTACTAAAATTTGTCAAAAAGTGCTGAAACACACGGGTCGACAAACAATTTTGGATCAAAAAAAAAAATTTTTTTATCTTTAATTTACCAGTTTATGTCGTTCTATGCGAGAAATGCCAAAATCAAACCAAAAAAATACTTACAAATATACTTAATAAAGTTTAGTAAAATTTGTCTTATAGTGGTGAAACACGGGGCTCGACAAAGAATTTTGGGTCGAAAAAAAAAATTTTTTTTTTTGCCTTACATGGTGGTTTTATGTCATATTATACAATAACTAACCAAATTCGAGGCAAAAAAATGAAAAAAAAACAAAAAAAAATTTTTTTTTTTTTTTACTAAAATTTGTCAAAAAGTGCTGAAACACACGGGTCGACAAACAATTTTGGGTCAAAAAAAAAAATTTTTTATCTTTCATTTACCAGTTTATGTCGTTCTATGCGAGAAATGACAAAATCAAACCAAAAAAATACTTACAAATATACTAAATAAAGTTTAGTAAAATTTGTCTTATAGTGGTGAAACACGGGGCTCGACAAAGAATTTTGGGTCGAAAAAAAAATTTTTTTTTTTTTGCCTTAAATGGTGGTTTTATGTCATATTATACAATAACTAACCAAATTCGAGGCCAAAAAATGAAAAAAAAACAAAAAAAAATTTTTTTTTTTTTACTAAAATTTGTCAAAAAGTGCTGAAACACACGGGTCGACAAACAATTTTGGGTCAAAAAAAAAAATTTTTTTATCTTTAATTTAACAGTTTATGTCGTTCTATGCGAGAAATGACAAAATCCAACTAAAAAAATACTTACAAATATACTTAATAAAGTTTAGTAAAATTTGTCTTATAGTGGTGAAACACACGGGTCGACAAACAATTTTGGGTCAAAAAAAAAAATTTTTTTATCTTTAATTTACCAGTTTATGTCGTTCTATGCGAGAAATGACAAAATCAAACCAAAAAAATACTTACAAATATACTTAATAAAGTTTAGTAAAATTTGTCTTATAGTGGTGAAACACGGGGCTCGACAAAGAATTTTGGGTCGAAAAAAAAAATTTTTTTTTTTTTGCCTTAAATGGTGGTTTTATGTCATATTATACAATAACTAACCAAATTCGAGGCAAAAAAATGAAAAAAAACAAAAAAAAATTTTTTTTTTTTTTACTATAATTTGTCAAAAAGTGCTGAAACACACGGGTCGACAAACAATTTTGGGTCAAAAAAAAAATTTTTTTATCTTTAATTTACCAGTTTATGTCGTTCTATGCGAGAAATGACAAAATCAAACCAAAAAAATACTTACAAATATACTTAATAAAGTTTAGTAAAATTTGTCTTATAGTAGTGAAACACGGGGCTCGACAAAGAATTTTGGGTCGAAAAAAAAATTTTTTTTTTTTGCCTTAAATGGTGGTTTTATGTTATATTAAACAATAACTAACCAAATTCGAGGCCAAAAAATGAAAAAAAAACAAAAAAAAATTTTTTTTTTTTTTACTAAATTTTGTCAAAAAGTGCTGAAACACACGGGTCGACAAACAATTTTGGGTCAAAAAAAAAAATTTTTTTATCTTTAATTTACCAGTTTATGTCGTTCTATGCGAGAAATGACAAAATCCAACTAAAAAAATACTTACAAATATACTTAATAAAGTTTAGTAAAATTTGTCTTATAGTGGTGAAACACACGGGTCGACAAACAATTTTGGGTCAAAAAAAAAAAATTTTTTATCTTTAATTTACCAGTTTATGTCGTTCTATGCGAGAAATGACAAAATCAAACCAAAAAAATACTTACAAATATACTTAACAAAGTTTAGTAAAATTTGTCTTATAGTGGTGAAACACGGGGCTCGACAAAGAATTTTGGGTCGAAAAAAAAATTTTTTTTTTTTTTTGCCTTAAATGGTGGTTTTATGTCATATTATACAATAACTAACCAAATTCGAGGCCAAAAAATGAAAAAAAAACAAAAAAAAAATTTTTTTTTTTTTAATAAAATTTGTCAAAAAGTGATGAAACACACGGGTCGACAAACAATTTTGGGTCAAAAAAAAAAATTTTTTTATCTTTAATTTACCAGTTTATGTCGTTCTATGCGAGAAATGACAAAATCAAACCAAAAAAATACTTACAAATATACTTAATAAAGTTTAGTAAAATTTGTCTTATAGTGGTGAAACACACGGGTCGACAAACAATTTTGGGTCAAAAAAAAAATTTTTTTATCTTTAATTTACCAGTTTATGTCGTTCTATGCGAGAAATGACAAAATCAAACCAAAAAAATACTTACAAATATACTTAATAAAGTTTAGTAAAATTTGTCTTATAGTGGTGAAACACGGGGCTCGACAAAGAATTTTGGGTCGAAAAAAAAAATTTTTTTTTTTTGCCTTAAATGGTGGTTTTATGTCATATTATACAATAACTAACCAAATTCGAGGCCAAAAAATGAAAAAAAAAACAAAAAAAAATTTTTTTTTTTTTACTAAAATTTGTCAAAAAGTGCTGAAATACACGGGTCGACAAACAATTTTGGGTCAAAAAAAAAATTTTTTATCTTTAATTTACCAGTTTATGTCGTTCTATGCGAGAAATGACAAAATCAAACCAAAAAAATACTTACAAATATACTTAATAAAGTTTAGTAAAATTTGTCTTATAGTGCTGAAACACACGGGTCGACAAACAATTTTGGGTCAAAAAAAAAATTTTTTTATCTTTAATTTACCAGTTTATGTCGTTCTATGCGAGAAATGACAAAATCAAACCAAAAAAATACTTACAAATATACTTAATAAAGTTTAGTAAAATTTGTCTTATAGTGGTGAAACACGGGGCTCGACAAAGAATTTTGGGTCGAAAAAAAAATTTTTTTTTTTTTGCCTTAAATGGTGGTTTTATGTCATATTATACAATAACTAACCAAATTCGAGGCCAAAAAATGAAAAAAAACAAAAAAAAATTTTTTTTTTTTTTACTAAAATTTGTCAAAAAGTGATGAAACACACGGGTCGACAAACAATTTTGGGTCAAAAAAAAAAATTTTTTATCTTTAATTTACCAGTTTATGTCGTTCTATGCGAGAAATGACAAAATCAAACCAAAAAAATACTTACAAATATACTTAATAAAGTTTAGTAAAATTTGTCTTATAGTGGTGAAACACACGGGTCGACAAACAATTTTGGGTCAAAAAAAAAAATTTTTTTATCTTTAATTTACCAGTTTATGTCGTTCTATGCGAGAAATGACAAAATCCAACTAAAAAAATACTTACAAATATACTTAATAAAGTTTAGTAAAATTTGTCTTATAGTGGTGAAACACACGGGTCGACAAACAATTTTGGGTCAAAAAAAAAAAATTTTTTATCTTTAATTTACCAGTTTATGTCGTTCTATGCGAGAAATGACAAAATCAAACCAAAAAAATACTTACAAATATACTTAATAAAGTTTAGTAAAATTTGTCTTATAGTGGTGAAACACGGGGCTCGACAAAGAATTTTGGGTCGAAAAAAAAAATTTTTTTTTTTTTTGCCTTAAATGGTGGTTTTATGTCATATTATACAATAACTAACCAAATTCGAGGCCAAAAAATGAAAAAAAAATTTTTTTTTTTTTACTAAAATTTGTCAAAAAGTGCTGAAACACACGGGTCGACAAACAATTTTGGGTCAAAAAAAAAAATTTTTTTATCTTTAATTTACCAGTTTATGTCGTTCTATGCGAGAAATGACAAAATCAAACCAAAAAAATACTTACAAATATACTTAATAAAGTTTAGTAAAATTTGTCTATAGTGGTGAAACACGGGGCTCGACAAAGAATTTTGGGTCGAAAAAAAAAATTTTTTTTTTGCCTTAAATGGTGGTTTTATGTCATATTATACAATAACTAACCAAATTCGAGGCAAAAAAATGAAAAAAAAAACAAAAAAAATTTTTTTTTTTTACTAAAATTTGTCAAAAAGTGCTAAAACACACGGGTCGACAAACAATTTTGGGTCCAAAAAAAAATTTTTTTATCTTTAATTTACCAGTTTATGTCGTTCTATGCGAGAAATGACAAAATCAAACCAAAAAAATACTTACAAATATACTTAATAAAGTTTAGTAAAATTTGTCAAAAAGTGCTGAAACACACGGGTCGACAAACAATTTTGGGTCAAAAAAAAAAATTTTTTTATCTTTAATTTACCAGTTTATGTCGTTCTATGCGAGAAATGACAAAATCAAACCAAAAAAATACTTACAAATATACTTAATAAAGTTTAGTAAAATTTGTCTTATAGTGGTGAAACACACGGGTCGACAAACAATTTTGGGTCCAAAAAAAAATAAATTTTTGTCTTTAATTTACCAGTTTATGTCGTTTAATGCGAGAAATGACAAAATCAAACCAAAAAAATACTTACAAATATACTAAATAAAGTTTACTAAAATTTGTCAAAAAGTGCTGAAACACACGGGTCGACAAACAATTTTGGGTCAAAAAAAAAATTTTTTTATCTTTAATTTACCAGTTTATGTCGTTCTATGCGAGAAATGACAAAATCAAACCAAAAAAATACTTACAAATATACTCAATAAAGTTTAGTAAAATTTGTCTTATAGTGGTGAAACACACGGGTCGACAAACAATTTTGGGTCAAAAAAAAAATTTTTTATCTTTAATTTACCAGTTTATGTCGTTCTATGCGAGAAATGACAAAATCAAACCAAAAAAATACTTACAAATATACTTAATGAAGTTTAGTAAAATTTGTCTTATAGTGGTGAAACACGGGGCTCGACAAAGAATTTTGGGTCGAAAAAAAAATTTTTTTTTGTTTTGCCTTAAATGGTGGTTTTATGTCATATTATACAATAACTAACCAAATTCGAGGCCAAAAAATGAAAAAAAAACAAAAAAAAATTTTTTTTTTTTTACTAAAATTTGTTAAAAAGTGCTGAAACACACGGGTCGACAAACAATTTTGGGTCAAAAAAAAAATTTTTTTATCTTTAATTTACCAGTTTATGTCGTTCTATGCGAGAAATGACAAAATCAAACCAAAAAAATACTTACAAATATACTTAATAAAGTTTAGTAAAATTTGTCTTATAGTGGTGAAACACACGGGTCGACAAACAATTTTGGGTCAAAAAAAAAAATTTTTTATCTTTAATTTACCAGTTTATGTCGTTCTATGCGAGAAATGACAAAATCAAACCAAAAAAATACTTACAAATATACTTAATGAAGTTTAGTAAAATTTGTCTTATAGTGGTGAAACACGGGGCTCGACAAAGAATTTTGGGTCGAAAAAAAAAATTTTTTTTTTTTGCCTTAAATGGTGGTTTTATGTCATATTATACAATAACTAACCAAATTCGAGGCCAAAAAATGAAAAAAAAAACAAAAAAAAATTTTTTTTTTTTTACTAAAATTTGTCAAAAAGTGCTGAAACACACGGGTCGACAAACAATTTCGGGTCAAAAAAAAAATTTTTTTTATCTTTAACTTACCAGTTTATGTCGTTCTATGCGAGAAATGACAAAATCAAACCAAAAAAATACTTACAAATATACTTAATAAAGTTTAGTAAAATTTGTCTTATAGTGGTGAAACACGGGGCTCGACAAAGAATTTTGGGTCGAAAAAAAAAATTATTTTTTTTTGCCTTAAATGGTGGTTTTATGTCATATTATACAATAACTAACCAAATTCGAGGCAAAAAAATGAAAAAAAAACAAAAATAAATTTTTTTTTTTTTTTACTAAAATTTGTCAAAAAGTGCTGAAACACACGGGTCGACAAACAATTTTGGGTCAAAAAAAAAATTTTTTTATCTTTAATTTACCAGTTTATGTCGTTCTATGCGAGAAATGACAAAATCAAACCAAAAAAATACTTACAAATATACTTAATAAAGTTTAGTAAAATTTGTCTTATAGTGGTGAAACACACGGGTCGACAAACAATTTTGGGTCAAAAAAAAAATTTTTTATCTTTAATTTACCAGTTTATGTCGTTCTATGCGAGAAATGACAAAATCAAACCAAAAAAATACTTACAAATATACTTAATAAAGTTTAGTAAAATTTGTCTTATAGTGGTGAAACACGGGGCTCGACAAAGAATTTTGGGTGGAAAAAAAAAATTTTTTTGTCTTTAATTTACCAGTTTATGTCGTTTAATGCGAGAAATGACAAAATCAAACCAAAAAAATACTTACAAATATACTAAATAAAGTTTACTAAAATTTGTCAAAAAGTGCTGAAACACACGGGTCGACAAACAATTTTGGGTCAAAAAAAAAAATTTTTTTATCTTTAATTTACCAGTTTATGTCGTTCTATGCGAGAAATGACAAAATCAAACCAAAAAAATACTTACAAATATACTTAATAAAGTTTAGTAAAATTTGTCTTATAGTGGTGAAACACGGGGCTCGACAAAGAATTTTGGGTCGAAAAAAAAAATTTTTTTTTTTTGCCTTAAATGGTGGTTTTATGTCATATTATACAATAACTAACCAAATTCGAGGCCAAAAAATGAAAAAAAAACAAAAAAAAATTTTTTTTTTTTTACTAAAATTTGTTAAAAAGTGCTGAAACACACGGGTCGACAAACAATTTTGGGTCAAAAAAAAAATTTTTTTATCTTTAATTTACCAGTTTATGTCGTTCTATGCGAGAAATGACAAAATCAAACCAAAAAAATACTTACAAATATACTTAATAAAGTTTAGTAAAATTTGTCTTATAGTGGTGAAACACACGGGTCGACAAACAATTTTGGGTCAAAAAAAAAATTTTTTTTTCTTTAATTTACCAGTTTATGTCGTTCTATGCGAGAAATGACAAAATCAAACCAAAAAAATACTTACAAATATACTTAATAAAGTTTAGTAAAATTTGTCTTATAGTGGTGAAACACGGGGCTCGACAAAGAATTTTGGGTCGAAAAAAAAAATTTTTTTTTTTTGCCTTAAATGGTGGTTTTATGTCATATTATACAATAACTAACCAAATTCGAGGCCAAAAAATGAAAAAAAAAACAAAAAAAAATTTTTTTTTTTTTACTAAAATTTGTCAAAAAGTGCTGAAACACACGGGTCGACAAACAATTTTGGATCAAAAAAAAAAATTTTTTTATCTTTAATTTACCAGTTTATGTCGTTCTATGCGAGAAATGACAAAATCAAACCAAAAAAATACTTACAAATATACTTAATAAAGTTTAGTAAAATTTGTCTTATAGTGGTGAAACACGGGGCTCGACAAAGAATTTTGGGTCGAAAAAAAAAATTTTTTTTTTTGCCTTACATGGTGGTTTTATGTCATATTATACAATAACTAACCAAATTCGAGGCAAAAAAATGAAAAAAAAACAAAAAAAAATTTTTTTTTTTTTTTACTAAAATTTGTCAAAAAGTGCTGAAACACACGGGTCGACAAACAATTTTGGGTCAAAAAAAAAAATTTTTTATCTTTCATTTACCAGTTTATGTCGTTCTATGCGAGAAATGACAAAATCAAACCAAAAAAATACTTACAAATATACTAAATAAAGTTTAGTAAAATTTGTCTTATAGTGGTGAAACACGGGGCTCGACAAAGAATTTTGGGTCGAAAAAAAAATTTTTTTTTTTTTGCCTTAAATGGTGGTTTTATGTCATATTATACAATAACTAACCAAATTCGAGGCCAAAAAATGAGAAAAAAACAAAAAAAAATTTTTTTTTTTTTACTAAAATTTGTCAAAAAGTGCTGAAACACACGGGTCGACAAACAATTTTGGGTCAAAAAAAAAAATTTTTTTATCTTTAATTTAACAGTTTATGTCGTTCTATGCGAGAAATGACAAAATCCAACTAAAAAAATACTTACAAATATACTTAATAAAGTTTAGTAAAATTTGTCTTATAGTGGTGAAACACACGGGTCGACAAACAATTTTGGGTCAAAAAAAAAAATTTTTTTATCTTTAATTTACCAGTTTATGTCGTTCTATGCGAGAAATGACAAAATCAAACCAAAAAAATACTTACAAATATACTTAATAAAGTTTAGTAAAATTTGTCTTATAGTGGTGAAACACGGGGCTCGACAAAGAATTTTGGGTCGAAAAAAAAATTTTTTTTTTTTTGCCTTAAATGGTGGTTTTATGTCATATTATACAATAACTAACCAAATTCGAGGCAAAAAAATGAAAAAAAACAAAAAAAAATTTTTTTTTTTTTTACTATAATTTGTCAAAAAGTGCTGAAACACACGGGTCGACAAACAATTTTGGGTCAAAAAAAAAATTTTTTTATCTTTAATTTACCAGTTTATGTCGTTCTATGCGAGAAATGACAAAATCAAACCAAAAAAATACTTACAAATATACTTAATAAAGTTTAGTAAAATTTGTCTTATAGTAGTGAAACACGGGGCTCGACAAAGAATTTTGGGTCGAAAAAAAAATTTTTTTTTTTTGCCTTAAATGGTGGTTTTATGTCATATTAAACAATAACTAACCAAATTCGAGGCCAAAAAATGAAAAAAAAACAAAAAAAAATTTTTTTTTTTTTACTAAATTTTGTCAAAAAGTGCTGAAACACACGGGTCGACAAACAATTTTGGGTCAAAAAAAAAAATTTTTTTATCTTTAATTTACCAGTTTATGTCGTTCTATGCGAGAAATGACAAAATCCAACTAAAAAAATACTTACAAATATACTTAATAAAGTTTAGTAAAATTTGTCTTATAGTGGTGAAACACACGGGTCGACAAACAATTTTGGGTCAAAAAAAAAAAATTTTTTATCTTTAATTTACCAGTTTATGTCGTTCTATGCGAGAAATGACAAAATCAAACCAAAAAAATACTTACAAATATACTTAACAAAGTTTAGTAAAATTTGTCTTATAGTGGTGAAACACGGGGCTCGACAAAGAATTTTGGGTCGAAAAAAAAAATTTTTTTTTTTTTTGCCTTAAATGGTGGTTTTATGTCATATTATACAATAACTAACCAAATTCGAGGCCAAAAAATGAAAAAAAAACAAAAAAAAAATTTTTTTTTTTTTAATAAAATTTGTCAAAAAGTGATGAAACACACGGGTCGACAAACAATTTTGGGTCAAAAAAAAAAATTTTTTTATCTTTAATTTACCAGTTTATGTCGTTCTATGCGAGAAATGACAAAATCAAACCAAAAAAATACTTACAAATATACTTAATAAAGTTTAGTAAAATTTGTCTTATAGTGGTGAAACACACGGGTCGACAAACAATTTTGGGTCAAAAAAAAAATTTTTTTATCTTTAATTTACCAGTTTATGTCGTTCTATGCGAGAAATGACAAAATCAAACCAAAAAAATACTTACAAATATACTTAATAAAGTTTAGTAAAATTTGTCTTATAGTGGTGAAACACGGGGCTCGACAAAGAATTTTGGGTCGAAAAAAAAAATTTTTTTTTTTTGCCTTAAATGGTGGTTTTATGTCATATTATACAATAACTAACCAAATTCGAGGCCAAAAAATGAAAAAAAAACAAAAAAAAATTTTTTTTTTTTTACTAAAATTTGTCAAAAAGTGCTGAAATACACGGGTCGACAAACAATTTTGGGTCAAAAAAAAAATTTTTTTATCTTTAATTTACCAGTTTATGTCGTTCTATGCGAGAAATGACAAAATCAAACCAAAAAAATACTTACAAATATACTTAATAAAGTTTAGTAAAATTTGTCTTATAGTGGTGAAACACGGGGCTCGACAAAGAATTTTGGGTCGAAAAAAAAAATTTTTTTTTTTGCCTTAAATGGTGGTTTTATGTCATATTATACAATAACTAACCAAATTCGAGGCAAAAAAATGAAAAAAAAACAAAAAAAAATTTTTTTTTTTTTTTACTAAAATTTGTCAAAAAGTGCTGAAACACACGGGTCGACAAACAATTTTGGGTCAAAAAAAAAAATTTTTTATCTTTAATTTACCAGTTTATGTCGTTCTATGCGAGAAATGACAAAATCAAACCAAAAAAATACTTACAAATATACTTAATAAAGTTTAGTAAAATTTGTCTTATAATGGTGAAACACACGGGTCGACAAACAATTTTGGGTCCAAAAAAAAAAAATTTTTTGTCTTTAATTTACCAGTTTATGTCGTTTAATGCGAGAAATGACAAAATCAAACCAAAAAAATACTTACAAATATACTTAATAAAGTTTACTAAAATTTGTCAAAAAGTGATGAAACACACGGGTCGACAAACAATTTTGGGTCAAAAAAAAAAATTTTTTTATCTTTAATTTACCAGTTTATGTCGTTCTATGCGAGAAATGACAAAATCAAACCAAAAAAAATACTTACAAATATACTTAATAAAGTTTAGTAAAATTTGTCTTATAATGGTGAAACACACGGGTCGACAAACAATTTTGGGTCCAAAAAAAAAAAATTTTTTGTCTTTAATTTACCAGTTTATGTCGTTTAATGCGAGAAATGACAAAATCAAACCAAAAAAATACTTACAAATATACTTAATAAAGTTTACTAAAATTTGTCAAAAAGTGATGAAACACACGGGTCGACAAACAATTTTGGGTCAAAAAAAAAAATTTTTTTATCTTTAATTTACCAGTTTATGTCGTTCTATGCGAGAAATGACAAAATCAAACCAAAAAAAATACTTACAAATATACTTAATAAAGTTTAGTAAAATTTGTCTTATAGTGGTGAAACACACGGGTCGACAAACAATTTTGGGTCAAAAAAAAAAATTTTTTTATCTTTAATTTACCAGTTTATGTCGTTCTATGCGAGAAATGACAAAATCAAACCAAAAAAATACTTACAAATATACTTAATAAAGTTTAGTAAAATTTGTCTATAGTGGTGAAACACGGGGCTCGACAAAGAATTTTGGGTCGAAAAAAATTTTTTTTTTTTTTTTTTGCCTTAAATGGTGGTTTTATGTCATATTATACAATAACTAACCAAATTCGAGGCCAAAAAATGAAAAAAAAATTTTTTTTTTTTTACTAAAATTTGTCAAAAAGTGCTGAAATACACGGGTCGACAAACAATTTTGGGTCAAAAAAAAAAATTTTTTTATCTTTAATTTACCAGTTTATGTCGTTCTATGCGAGAAATGACAAAATCAAACCAAAAAAATACTTACAAATATACTTAATAAAGTTTAGTAAAATTTGTCTATAGTGGTGAAACACGGGGCTCGACAAAGAATTTTGGGTCGAAAAAAAAAATTTTTTTTTTTGCCTTAAATGGTGGTTTTATGTCATATTATACAATAACTAACCAAATTCGAGGCAAAAAAATGAAAAAAAAACAAAAAAAAATTTTTTTTTTTTTTTACTAAAATTTGTCAAAAAGTGCTAAAACACACGGGTCGACAAACAATTTTGGGTCAAAAAAAAAAATTTTTTTATCTTTAATTTACCAGTTTATGTCGTTCTATGCGAGAAATGACAAAATCAAACCAAAAAAATACTTACAAATATACTTAATAAAGTTTAGTAAAATTTGTCTTATAGTGCTGAAACACACGGGTCGACAAACAATTTTGGGTCAAAAAAAAAAATTTTTTTATCTTTAATTTACCAGTTTATGTCGTTCTATGCGAGAAATGACAAAATCAAACCAAAAAAATACTTACAAATATACTTAATAAAGTTTAGTAAAATTTGTCTTATAGTGGTGAAACACACGGGTCGACAAACAATTTTGGGTCCAAAAAAAAAAAAATTTTTGTCTTTAATTTACCAGTTTATGTCGTTTAATGCGAGAAATGACAAAATCAAACCAAAAAAATACTTACAAATATACTAAATAAAGTTTAGTAAAATTTGTCAAAAAGTGCTGAAACACACGGGTCGACAAACAATTTTGGGTCAAAAAAAAAATTTTTTTATCTTTAATTTACCAGTTTATGTCGTTCTATGCGAGAAATGACAAAATCAAACCAAAAAAATACTTACAAATATACTCAATAAAGTTTAGTAAAATTTGTCTTACAGTGGTGAAACACACGGGTCGACAAACAATTTTGGGTCAAAAAAAAAATTTTTTATCTTTAATTTACCAGTTTATGTCGTTCTATGCGAGAAATGACAAAATCAAACCAAAAAAATACTTACAAATATACTTAATAAAGTTTAGTAAAATTTGTCTTATAGTGCTGAAACACACGGGTCGACAAACAATTTTGGGTCAAAAAAAAAATTTTTTTATCTTTAATTTACCAGTTTATGTCGTTCTATGCGAGAAATGACAAAATCAAACCAAAAAAATACTTACAAATATACTTAATAAAGTTAAGTAAAATTTGTCTTATAGTGGTGAAACACACGGGTCGACAAACAATTTTGGGTCCAAAAAAAAAAAATTTTTTGTCTTTAATTTACCAGTTTATGTCGTTTAATGCGAGAAATGACAAAATCAAACCAAAAAAATACTTACAAATATACTAAATAAAGTTTACTAAAATTTGTCAAAAAGTGCTGAAACACACGGGTCGACAAACAATTTTGGGTCAAAAAAAAAAATTTTTTATCTTTAATTTACCAGTTTATGTCGTTCTATGCGAGAAATGACAAAATCAAACCAAAAAAATACTTACAAATATACTTAATAAAGTTTAGTAAAATTTGTCTTATAGTGGTGAAACACACGGGTCGACAAACAATTTTGGGTCAAAAAAAAAATTTTTTTATCTTTAATTTACCAGTTTATGTCGTTCTATGCGAGAAATGACAAAATCAAACCAAAAAAATACTTACAAATATACTTAATAAAGTTTAGTAAAATTTGTCTTATAGTGGTGAAACACGGGGCTCGACACAGAATTTTGGGTCGAAAAAAAAATTTTTTTTTTTTTTGCCTTAAATGGTGGTTTTATGTCATATTATACAATAACTAACCAAATTCGAGGCCAAAAAATGAAAAAAAACAAAAAAAAATTTTTTTTTTTTTTACTAAAATTTGTCAAAAAGTGATGAAACACGCGGGTCGACAAACAATTTTGGGTCAAAAAAAAAAATTTTTTTATCTTTAATTTACCAGTTTATGTCGTTCTATGCGAGAAATGACAAAATCAAACCAAAAAAATACTTACAAATATACTTAATAAAGTTTAGTAAAATTTGTCTTATAGTGGTGAAACACACGGGTCGACAAACAATTTTGGGTCAAAAAAAAAATTTTTTTATCTTTAATTTACCAGTTTATGTCGTTCTATGCGAGAAATGACAAAATCCAACTAAAAAAATACTTACAAATATACTTAATAAAGTTTAGTAAAATTTGTCTTATAGTGGTGAAACACACGGGTCGACAAACAATTTTGGGTCAAAAAAAAAAAATTTTTTATCTTTAATTTACCAGTTAATGTCGTTCTATGCGAGAAATGACAAAATCAAACCAAAAAAATACTTACAAATATACTTAATAAAGTTTAGTAAAATTTGTTTTATAGTGGTGAAACACGGGGCTCGACAAAGAATTTTGGGTCGAAAAAAAACATTTTTTTTTTTTTTGCCTTAAATGGTGGTTTTATGTCATATTATACAATAACTAACCAAATTCGAGGCCAAAAAATGAAAAAAAAATTTTTTTTTTTTTACTAAAATTTGTCAAAAAGTGCTGAAACACACGGGTCGACAAACAATTTTGGGTCAAAAAAAAAAATTTTTTTATCTTTAATTTACCAGTTTATGTCGTTCTATGCGAGAAATGACAAAATCAAACCAAAAAAATACTTACAAATATACTTAATAAAGTTTAGTAAAATTTGTCTATAGTGGTGAAACACGGGGCTCGACAAAGAATTTTGGGTCGAAAAAAAAAATTTTTTTTTTTGCCTTAAATGGTGGTTTTATGTCATATTATACAATAACTAACCAAATTCGAGGCAAAAAAATGAAAAAAAAACAAAAAAAATTTTTTTTTTTTTTACTAAAATTTGTCAAAAAGTGCTAAAACACACGGGTCGACAAACAATTTTGGGTCAAAAAAAAAAATTTTTTTATCTTTAATTTACCAGTTTATGTCGTTCTATGCGAGAAATGACAAAATCAAACCAAAAAAATACTTACAAATATACTTAATAAAGTTTAGTAAAATTTGTCTTATAGTGCTGAAACACACGGGTCGACAAACAATTTTGGGTCAAAAAAAAAAATTTTTTTATCTTTAATTTACCAGTTTATGTCGTTCTATGCGAGAAATGACAAAATCAAACCAAAAAAATACTTACAAATATACTTAATAAAGTTTAGTAAAATTTGTCTTATAGTGGTGAAACACACGGGTCGACAAACAATTTTGGGTCCAAAAAAAAATAAATTTTTGTCTTTAATTTACCAGTTTATGTCGTTTAATGCGAGAAATGACAAAATCAAACCAAAAAAATACTTACAAATATACTAAATAAAGTTTACTAAAATTTGTCAAAAAGTGCTGAAACACACTGGTCGACAAACAATTTTGGGTCAAAAAAAAAATTTTTTTATCTTTAATTTACCAGTTTATGTCGTTCTATGCGAGAAATGACAAAATCAAACCAAAAAAATACTTACAAATATACTCAATAAAGTTTAGTAAAATTTGTCTTATAGTGGTGAAACACACGGGTCGACAAACAATTTTGGGTCAAAAAAAAAATTTTTTATCTTTAATTTACCAGTTTATGTCGTTCTATGCGAGAAATGACAAAATCAAACCAAAAAAATACTTACAAATATACTTAATAAAGTTTAGTAAAATTTGTCTTATAGTGCTGAAACACACGGGTCGACAAACAATTTTGGGTCAAAAAAAAAATTTTTTTATCTTTAATTTACCAGTTTATGTCGTTCTATGCGAGAAATGACAAAATCAAACCAAAAAAATACTTACAAATATACTTAATAAAGTTTAGTAAAATTTGTCTTATAGTGGTGAAACACACGGGTCGACAAACAATTTTGGGTCCAAAAAAAAAAAATTTTTTGTCTTTAATTTACCAGTTTATGTCGTTTAATGCGAGAAATGACAAAATCAAACCAAAAAAATACTTACAAATATACTAAATAAAGTTTACTAAAATTTGTCAAAAAGTGCTGAAACACACGGGTCGACAAACAATTTTGGGTCAAAAAAAAAATTTTTTTATCTTTAATTTACCAGTTTATGTCGTTCTATGCGAGAAATGACAAAATCAAACCAAAAAAATACTTACAAATATACTTAATAAAGTTTACTAAAATTTGTCTTATAGTGGTGAAACACACGGGTCGACAAACAATTTTGGGTCAAAAAAAAAATTTTTTTATCTTTAATTTACCAGTTTATGTCGTTCTATGCGAGAAATGACAAAATCAAACCAAAAAAATACTTACAAATATACTTAATAAAGTTTAGTAAAATTTGTCTTATAGTGGTGAAACACGGGGCTCGACAAAGAATTTTGGGTCGAAAAAAAAATTTTTTTTTTTTTGCCTTAAATGGTGGTTTTATGTCATATTATACAATAACTAACCAAATTCGAGGCCAAAAAATGAAAAATTATTTTTTTATTTTTACTTAAATTTGTCAAAAAGTGATGAAACACACGGGTCGACAAACAATTTTGGGTCAAAAAAAAAAATTTTTTTATCTTTAATTTACCAGTTTATGTCGTTCTATGCGAGAAATGACAAAATCAAACCAAAAAAATACTTACAAATATACTTAATAAAGTTTAGTAAAATTTGTCTTATAGTGGTGAAACACACGGGTCAACAAACAATTTTGGGTCAAAAAAAAAAATTTTTTTATCTTTAATTTACCAGTTTATGTCGTTCTATGCGAGAAATGACAAAATCCAACTAAAAAAATACTTACAAATATACTTAATAAAGTTTAGTAAAATTTGTCTTATAGTGGTGAAACACACGGGTCGACAAACAATTTTGGGTCAAAAAAAAAAAATTTTTTATCTTTAATTTACCAGTTTATGTCGTTCTATGCGAGAAATGACAAAATCAAACCAAAAAAATACTTACAAATATACTTAATAAAGTTTAGTAAAATTTGTCTTATAGTGGTGAAACACGGGGCTCGACAAAGAATTTTGGGTCGAAAAAAAACATTTTTTTTTTTTTGCCTTAAATGGTGGTTTTATGTCATATTATACAATAACTAACCAAATTCGAGGCCAAAAAATGAAAAATTATTTTTTTATTTTTACTTAAATTTGTCAAAAAGTGATGAAACACACGGGTCGACAAACAATTTTGGGTCAAAAAAAAAAATTTTTTTATCTTTAATTTACCAGTTTATGTCGTTCTATGCGAGAAATGACAAAATCAAACCAAAAAAATACTTACAAATATACTTAATAAAGTTTAGTAAAATTTGTCTTATAGTGGTGAAACACACGGGTCGACAAACAATTTTGGGTCAAAAAAAAAAATTTTTTTATCTTTAATTTACCAGTTTATGTCGTTCTATGCGAGAAATGACAAAATCCAACTAAAAAAATACTTACAAATATACTTAATAAAGTTTAGTAAAATTTGTCTTATAGTGGTGAAACACACGGGTCGACAAACAATTTTGGGTCAAAAAAAAAAAATTTTTTATCTTTAATTTACCAGTTTATGTCGTTCTATGCGAGAAATGACAAAATCAAACCAAAAAAATACTTACAAATATACTTAATAAAGTTTAGTAAAATTTGTCTTATAGTGGTGAAACACGGGGCTCGACAAAGAATTTTGGGTCGAAAAAAAACATTTTTTTTTTTTGCCTTAAATGGTGGTTTTATGTCATATTATACAATAACTAACCAAATTCGAGGCCAAAAAATGAAAAAAAAACAAAAAAAAATTTTTTTTTTTTTTACTAAAATTTGTCAAAAAGCGCTGAAACACACGGGTCGACAAACAATTTTGGGTCAAAAAAAAAAATTTTTTTATCTTTAATTTACCAGTTTATGTCGTTCTATGCGAGAAATGACAAAATTACCACTTCCGCACATCAGGGATCGATAAAAAATATAAAGTAAGATGAATATAGATAATGGCAATCTGGAATGAGAATGGATTTATACAGTTTTCGATAAGAAAGCGTTACCAGATTAATACAACAATCTGGGCTCTCTAGTACGGATTAAAACATTTCTAAAAATGAAATTCTCTACTGTTGGAAGCAGAATTTGGCTTGTTAATGCTGTATTGCTATAAGAATGTGTCAGCATACAACATAAAGAAAATATTAACACCTAAAGTTAGAGAGTTGGAACGAAAGAAAATCTGGTGAATAAATTCCGCCTTAAGAAGTCAAATGGTCAATCAACCAGATACCTAGTAAGCCTCACTGTTTAAAAGCTGTTATTACTCACTATGTAAATGGTGTCTTGTCAGTTACTCAAAGGAACCATAAAACAAGTCTCTACGTAGAAAAGGGATGATGGAATCTCAAAGGCTCCAATCCACTATACTCTTAATTGTCTCTTGCTTAAACGAATGATTGAGAACAGAAATCTAACTACTCCGCATTAATCTATACAGATTCGCGCATTAAAGAAAATGTTTGGTCGCATTTTGCAGGAAAGGCTTTGTGAGACATATCCTGTACTAATTTGTATACAAAGGATGTGTAAGCCACACATGAATGAACTGCATTGTCACAATTTGAACATAATGTCGACGATGGTTGTAGTATATGCAGTTTTATTTTGAGTTTATAGAATGTGCTAAATATTTTTAGCGGTCTCCAAATATATCATTCTTCTCTAAATCGGTTGGTAGTGTCTTGCCGGTAGTACACACAGAAAAATTGAACTTAGATTTAAAGTAATTTTAATTTCGTTTAAAAAAATTTCGCCTATAGATTTTGAGCAAAACCGATTTTTCTTTATTTTAAAACATTAAGAAATGAAGTTTATTCCATTTAAATCAAATATATTTTCTTTTAATTTAAATGATATTAAGGGTTTATTTTAATTAAACTAAATGTTTAATTCAAAGTAAAATTTATTTATTTTAAATTTTTTAAATCATTTACTTTTAAGAATATTATTTAAGAATATTAAATATTTTGTTGAATAAAAAATCATAGATGTTTTAAGAAATAAGTTTATTTATTTAAATTTTAATTACATTATAAAACAAACACAATTAACTATTGTTAAAATTATAGTTATGAACATCAAAAAATTTAAATTTAACAAGTGACAATGGTAGTGTCGTAAGGATGATTTTCCAATATAAACTTTACAGATGTCAAAATTTTCGCTATTTCTACTGAGATAATCGTCTGAGTAAGAAGGATCTTCTTTTTCGGTAAAAAATAACCTGTTTTGTAAGTTTGGTATCTCTGAAAGTAAAAATTTATGTTAAAATTAATTAATTTTACATTTATTTTTGCTGTATTGTACCAAAACTTTGTACTTACTTTGTAATTACAAACTTAACGTTTAAAACACAAGCACCTTGCCTCTAACAAAATCTGAATGTAAACTAAAAACCAGTACGGAAAAATGAAACATTACAGTTACATTTTAAAATTAAATTCAATTTACTTTATTTTAAATGAAAAATTATTTAAATTTACTAGATGAAAAAAAAATAATAGAACTTTGTTATAAAGAAATAAATTCTTCAATTTTAAGATTTTTTCTTTTAAACTAATTTTTGAAATAATTTGTTTTATTTTAAAGAATAATTTCATTAATTTAAATGATTTTTATTTCATTTAAAATAATTAAATTAGATTCTTTAAACTAATACACTAAAAACTATTAATCTAAATGATTTATTCTTTAAATAAAAGAAATTTCAAGATTTTAATTCAAATGACAGAGATTATTTATATGAAAGTCCTTAATTTTTCTGAGTGTACGAGACTTTATGTTGTTACAAAAAGACTATTTTTTTTTGCCATAAAGCTTTAGTATTTAAGTCAACAATCATAAATCTGACATCCCATATCAGATTATTCAAGTATTGAGTCTTTTTTCTCTTAGAGTGTAAAATTTTTACAACGCATGCACACCTTAAGGTATGACAGTTAAAATCGACAAATCATATTGGTCTCTATATCAAACTAGATAAATATTGATAGTTATTAAATGGCCATTTGGAAGTCCGAGTGTCTTATCAAACATTTGAGTTAAAGTCGATTTTTATCACGACCTGTAAACGACATTAAAATAAATTATTTTTTAATTTATTGTTGTTTATTGTAATAGTTATTTACATGCAAGGACTTAGTTAATCTACAGAAGAATGTACAACTCCAAACAGCTAGCACATCTAACGTGTCTCAACAAAGAAAAGCAGAGTAAAATGAACCAATGAAGAAAGAGATACCACCTCCACCCATTAATATTCTTAATGTTAGTGAGTACGAAACAATTAAACAATTAGTAAAAATAGTTCCAAACGACAAATATAAGATCACTGCACTGAATAATAATGTTTGGAAAGTGAATGCAGTTGACCCAGAAATCTACAAAATGTTAGCAAATGCAATTAGTGCTCAAAACATTGAATGGTTCACGTATGAAAACAAAGCAGAGCAACAAATCAAAGTTATGGCAAGAGGACTACAACATACATGCCCAACTGATGAAATAATTGAGGAACTTAGTCAGAAAGGATTCAAAATCATAACTGCTGTGAACATTCTGAAGAAAAAGGTAACTAAAAACTCAAACGCTGAAAGAGTAACAACCAAAATTGGCCTACCCCTATTCATGCTAATATTAACAACACCGAGAGCATTGATAAGATATATGGAATCAAAGCAATCCTGAACATGAAAGTCAAAATTGAGACATTAAAAAAGAACAGCAGTATAATTCCACAATGTCACAAATGTCACAAAAGAAATCCAACAGAGAACATCAGAACTCTTAGTTCTCAACCTAAGACGCCATCCTATCCAAACCAAATCCCTCTTAATAGTGCGAAAGTAAGAGAAGGCACGACATATGCCCAAATGGCTGGCCAAAAGAATAATGCCAAGAAAGCACCCAGTCAGGAAAATCATGTCCTGCAAGAAATACTACAGAAGTTAACCACTATAAATTCTCATCTGGCGACGCAAGATCAACGACTAGAATCTATGAGTGACATACTAAAACAACAAGAAAAAAGACTAGGAACACTGGAAAAGACATCGATGAACCAAAATAAAAAAATAACAGACGCGACAGGTAAAACTATAGAAATCATTGGCTACCTTAATTCTAATCCATTCAAATTAAACAAGAAAAAATAATGACACACAATTTAAGAATTGCTACCTGGAATGCAAATGGCCTTGCGCAACGCATTTCAGAATTAGAAGTATTTTTAAACACAAAAAACATTGATATATGTCTAATCTCAGAAAGTCACTCTACTAGAATCTCGTATTTCAAAATTCGTGGATACCAGTGCTATCAAGCTCTTCATCCAACAGAAAGAGCTAGAGGCGAAACAGCAATCATCATCAAGGAAAATATTAAACATCTAGAAGGACTTAAAATAGAGGAAGAAGCTATGCAAGTTGCAACTGTTTCTATTGAAACCAAAAACTACAAGAGCTACACTATATCAGCAATCTACTGTCCACCCAGATATAACCCAAAAAAGGAAGACTACATCAAACTTTTTAAATCGCTTGGTAAAAATTTCATTATTGGAGGCGATTTTAATGCAAAAAATATATTTTGGGGATCAAATCGAACTACTCCCAAAGGACGAGAGCTATTTGAAGCAGGCAGAAAAATAAAATGTGAGTTCCACTCCAGTAGAAAGCCAACCTACTGGCCTACGGACGTAAATAAAATTCCTGATCTTCTAGACTTCTATATATCAAGATGTATCTCCGAAAATTACTTAGTAGTTGAAAATGAAGAAGGACTATCATCGGATCACTCTCCAGTCTTAATGACAATAAGTTCCACGGTAATAAGGAAAGCAAGCCCCCAAGACTAACAAATAACAAAACAAACTGGGAATACTTTCACCAGCAACCTGACACGGACTATTCGTTGTGGAAGGCCACTAAAAGTCTGAAAAGACCTAAACTGCAAGTGCCACCCATAAAAAAAGTTGATGGAACCTGGGCTCGCAGCGATAAACAAAAAGCTGATCTGTTTGCCGAACACCTAGAAATTACCTTCAAACTACCAACTGGGCAGATAGAGAATGAATATTTAACACCGGTCAACAAAATAGTCACTGTGAAAGAAATCAAACAAGAAGTAAAAAAACCTTAAAGATAAACCGGCTCCTGGTTACGACCTGATAACAGCAAAAATAATCAAAGCACTACCGGAAAAAGCACTACGGAAGCTACAGCACATAATCAATGCTGTCTTAGACAAAGTTATGTTCCGAGACAGTGGAAAGTAGCAGAAATAATAATGATTGCTAAGCCGAATAAACCGTTAAATGACAAAACATCATACAGGCCAATCTCTTTATTAACAGCCACATCAAAAATTTTCGAAAAATTGTTTCTGAAGAGACTTAAGCCAATTATAGGGACTAGGAAACTTATACCACCACATCAGTTTGGGTTTCGAGAAGGCCACTCAACAATAGAACAGGTACATAGAATACTTCTCTTCCAACGCCTCTTCAATCGTATCACTGATACGATTGAAGAGGCGTTGGAAGAGAAGAAGGTATGTTCAGCAGTATTCCTAGACGTAGCCCAAGCATTTGATAAGGTTTGGCACCATGGTCTGGAATTTAAGCTTCAACGAGATCTACAAAAACAACATTTTGAATTGCTTAAGTCATACATAAATGACCGTTATTTTAGAGTGAGACAAGAAGAAGAGTACTCAAAACTTAAGAAAATATTGGCAGGAGTCCCACAAGGTAGTGTGCTTGGTCCTGTGTTATAACGGGTGATTTTTTAAGAGCTTGAGAACTTTTTTAAAAAAAAAAACGCATAAAATTTGCAAAATCTCATCGGTTCTTTATTTGAAACGTTAGATTGGTCCATGACATTTACTTTTTTAAGATAATTTCATTTAAATGTTGACCGTGGCTGCGTCTTAGGTGGTCCATTCGGAAAGTCCAATTTTGGGCAACTTTTTCGAGCATTTCGGCCGGAATAGCCCGAATTTCTTCGGAAATGTTGTCTTCCAAAACTGGAATAGTTGCTGGCTTATTTCTGTAGACTTTAGACTTGACGTAGCCCCACAAAAAATAGTCTAAAGGCGTCAAATCGCATGATCTTGGTGGCCAACTTACCGGGCCATTTCTTGAGATGAATTGTTCTCCGAAGTTTTCCCTCAAAATGGCCATAGAATCGCGAGCTGTGTGGCATGTAGCGCCATCTTGTTGAAACCACATGTCAACTAAGTTCAGTTCTTCCATTTTTGGCAACAAAAAGTTTGTTAGCATCGAACGATAGCGATCGCCATTCACCGTAACGTTGCGTCCAACAGCATCTTTGAAAAAATACGGTCCAATGATTCCACCAGCGTACAAACCACACCAAACAGTGCATTTTTCGGGATGCATGGGCAGTTCTTGAACGGCTTCTGGTTGCTCTTCACTCCAAATGCGGCAATTTTGCTTATTTACGTAGCCATTCAACCAGAAATGAGCCTCATCGCTGAACAAAATTTGTCGATAAAAAAGCGGATTTTCTGCCAACTTTTCTAGGGCCCATTCACTGAAAATTTAAATGAAATTATCTTCAAAAAGTAAATGTCATGGACCAATCTAACGTTTCAAATAAAGAACCGATGAGATTTTGCAAATTTTATGCGTTTTTTTTTTAAAAAAAGTTCTCAAGCTCTTAAAAAATCACCCGTTACCTTCTGTATACAAATGATTTACAAAATATAGCAGAAGCCAGAATTGGGACTTTTGCTGATGACACTGCAATTATGACCACTGATATTAGTATTTTCGAGTCTACACTACAAAATGCTGTTAATACAGTAAACACTTGGACAAAAACTTGGAGAATAATGCTAAACGAATCAAAATCAACACACATCAACTTCACCAACAAGAAAGTGGAATACATCCCGATTAGACTGAATTTTCAACAAATTCCTTACTCAGACAATGCGAAATACCTTGGCATGACACTAGACACTAAGCTTAGGTGGAAAGCACATGTTAAAAAGAGCAGATAAGAATTGAATTTTAAATTCAGAAAAATGCAGTGGCTTATTGGAAGAAACTCTGAGCTGACAACGCAAACAAACTACTATTATATAAACAAATCCTTAAACCTATCTAGACATATGGCATTCAACTTTGGGGCTGTGCAAAGAAAACTACAGTTAAGATCATACAAATATTTCAAAATAAAGTACTACGTAGCATTGATAACGCTCCATGGTATATTAGAAATGACAACCTCCATCGAGACCTTAACATGGAATACGTCAGTGATGAAATAATTAAGTTTGGAAGGAGTCGTGTACTGCGACTGAATCAACATGACCAAAGCGCCTAAAAAGAACAAAGCCTTTTGAATTAGTGGTTCCCTGAACTACTGAAACCAAAGAACTGGACGAAATGGGATGAACCGATTTTTCTCATCCCATAAGATGCTACACTGCTTAAAAATACAAAACATTTACTAGATAATCACTGAGATTAGTTGTAATATTATACAGAAATATAGATTTCTTAAACAAAAAAAAAAAAAAAATTATTGTTGTATACAGATTGTTAAGCTCAAGTGGGCACACAAATTTAATAGATAAAACAATAAAAGCGCATAAGTTTACTAATTGATTGTGAACAACATTTATTAAATCAACATTAATTGTTAATTATAATTCGCCGCATAAATAAACAACAAACAAAAGAGATACGATTAAGAGTGATGAAATTGTTAGGGTGGCACCACCATCATCATCGTCATCATCGTCAGTGGTATTTTCTTCATCAGCAATAGTGTCCAATATTTTGGACAGTGTTGTTTGAAATTCTGGAATTTTTGTATTGGCCCACTCCACCTGCGCTTGTGCTATGTCTAGATATTTTTGATGTGATGATTCATCTGAAAGTTCCGCCTTATATATGTCGAGCACTTCTGTAAACTATTATATAATATTATTTATTGATTTTGTCGATATAAATTAACTCACATTTCCTAAACGTTCTTCGGTTGTGATTCTGGACGAGATTTGTACCAACATCACGTCTATATGTCCTTCAAATCTGGAAGTAAAGCGATTGTTAGTTATATAAAGTTATTTAAGACAAAATGGTTTTGATTACATTTCTTTTACAGCATCCGGTTTCGTCTTCAACATTACTAGGGTTTTATCCAAGCCGGACGGATTTCGGGTGGCCAAAGTTCGTAGTGTTCGTACTCGATCGCTTGGTTGTAATTTAATTACAATCTCATTAATTGTTTTGTTATTTTTCGTCGTTAATATGTCCAATAGGTGGTCTATGAGTTCGGCATCTCGAACATAACCAAGTGCATCACTTATATATTCTTGATTCCTATCGTTTTCGTCACCATTATATAGGTCTACAATTTTCCAAAATAAATCTTTATCGGCCGATTCTAGGCCGTACGTTAAAATACTGTAACCAAACTCGGAGTCTAACAATTTATCAAACTCATCAGCATCTTTGCTAGCAGCAGTTGCGACTAATCTATTAGTATCATCCAAACAGTGTTGGTACGCCGTGTAACATGCTACCTCAATTATATTTTTACACATTTTCGCATCCATCAGCGATATATCTAACATTGTATTGAGATTTGTGATTCGTACGCGATCGTATAGATGACCAACTTTGTGTTGTACATACTTGGTGACATTTGTGTATACCGCTGTGCCGAATATTTTAGCGTCGAGCTCCATAAATTTATCGAGAAATCGGCTTATTGGGGCATATTCCACTTCACGATTCAGATAATTGGCGATTTTAAACATAACATCGAGTTTTGTTTGGCCATTAAGGGCAAACAAAATCGAATCGTGCACTAGTTGGGTACGACTTATCATCGGAATTGTAGCATAGCTGGAATCAAGTTGGGCGGCTATTAAATTCCAATTATCGTAATCATAATTTGTATGATAGAATCCTGACAGTTCCTTATTATAAATAATCCATTTGTCCTCATCCAGTTGCTCCTTTATATTATGTGCATGTGAATTGTGTTTATCGATCCACAGGTATGGCGTTGTAATTGACCATTCAACGGGATCGTCGTCTTTTATTATAAAGTTATATGGTAGAAACCAGGGAATATTTGGAGTAGTGGTGCTATCATAAACCACCAATACATTTTGTTGGGTTAAAACTTCGTTATCACCGGTTTTGACAGCGTTCAGTATTGGATAGCTCACTTCGGTTATCCATCCATTCATAATAGTGGCCAAATTATAGTTGGTCGGAATAAATTCATCTTCTACAGCTTGTTGTTGAAATATGTTGCAAAATGTTAACGAACTATATAATTTATCATCCTGTGTCAATAATGTTTTAAGACCTTTGGTAAATCTTTCCTCGCTCAAAACACTTTTAAGCATATGCATAATACCAGCCGATTTGTATTGTGTTGCGCCACTCACTAGATTTGTTATCTCCTCATACGACATGTCACCGTTCGGTTTTAAAATGGCCTGAATAAAGCCAGATTGATACAGTGAGTCAATAAATTGCCCGGTTGCATTGAGTTCGGGATACAATTTATCCGCGACTATGTGTTCAAGCACAACTGAGATACCATCACTGATCCAAATGTCATTCCACCATTCCGGACTTATCACATTTATGAAATATATATCGACAATTTGTCGAATTGTGTGTCGAATAACTAAATCTTTTTGAATTGGGCCCGAAGTTACTGGGTTGTAGTAAAAGTGGGTGTCCTTATTGATCAACAAGCCGTAATTTCCACCGATTCGATTTGTATCGTTCTTATCTGGCACTATATCCAGTTTGGATAGATCTAGTGGGACGCCTAAATAATTTTCGAGTTCTTCTATCGTTTTCTCCGCCGTTTCTAGTACAAGTTGGACATCGCCTTCAGTATGGAGCGCATCATAGTAGACACAAATTTTAACACTAGTCTGATTACAGAAAAAATCATAACTGACAACAGCAAATGCAATTGAATGTGTCGATAGTGATGGAGTTGTATCGAAGGTTGTGTTGACCACCTCGGTATTGACGAATGTGGCAGTTTTAATCGGGTGTCCCATATTCGAAATGGCTTTATATCCAACGGGATGTTGAATCGAAATTATAAAAGGTGTCTTGAAATGCGGTTCATCGTAGCACGGAAACGCCATTCGAGCGTATTGTGGTAGAAAATTCGTTGTGATCATTGAAATTTTGTCACCGGTACCATTTGCAAATGTTGATTTAGAAATTCCTACTCGTGAATCGGTGTAATATCCACCGAATGAGATGATTAAAAGATATTTCTCATCAATATTCAATTCACCTTCGTCTACTTCTATATATAAACTATACGGATCTTGTTTAGAGAATTCAATCTTAATAACTTTTAAAGTCTCGTCATCGAGTTCTTCAAATAATTCCACAGTTTCGATATCGAGATCGTATTCATATAGAATAATAAGACTTGTTGGTTCACTCACTCCAATTTTTATTTCAACATGTCCGTTAAATTTATCCAATTCTGGTGATAAATGCAACCAAATGCTATATTCGATTGGGTATGTTGCTGTCGGCAACCGATTGTTACTCTCTTGGCACAGCACTAGAGACACTAACCCGTATAGAAAGATCACTGGTCTTAATTTTACCGCGAGCTTATTCATTTCGCACTTGTTCACTAGATGATGGGCACTATACAACTGTTATGCGAGCGATTGATTTTTTTCATAAATTTATGGAAATATGTTGGATTGGGATAAGATAACGTATCCGAAAATATTTACTTTAATAATTGTTGATTATACTAATTGGGCGATATTAATATAAATTCCGATAGCACATCTTGTATTAGTAATTATTCATTATTAATACCAAACATATGGACTAGACTTAAGGCAGTATAAAAAAACTAATAATAAAAATAATTACTAACATTACTTTTGTGCTCCAAGTATCAATACTGTTTATTTATTGATTGATTGATAAGATAACGTGTATGTGGCATTCAACATTGGTTTAATTTGAAATTAATAAATAAGCTAATTGCCAGATTTGATTTAGTCATTTATAATAATTATATATTATACTGTTGTCAAAGGGTCTTAGCAATATGCTTTATCGGTAATTAATCTTAAATCATTATCGACCGACCAATCTGCTGACCAAGAACACCAGACAATCTATTTAGTTTCCAATTCCAGTACAAAACTACACTCTCAAACATTTTTTTGAAACGGTTATTACAGGTCAATGTTGGCCCTTACCATATGTCAACAATCTGACTCTTCATACTGTTGTATGCAGAAAGTTACCAAGCCAGCGTACTCGCTGTCTTTTGATTTCCTGATCTCGTGATTGAAAAAAACTTACGCATATTTATTGTCTCGAATGTTAGAAGCCGTCTTTCGTACTTTCGTACGAGGTCCAACTCTCACATCTATTAATGATAACGGGTTTGATCAACACTCTGATTTCAGAAGTGGACGTAGAAGATATAAAGCCCACACTATTATCGTGAGTAATGAGTGATCCAAGATACTTAAATCTCATTACTCCTTGAAACGTGTGGGTACCACTACTGAAATCAATAGCGTCTTGGTCTCGAAAGCCAGAGATCAGATATTTGGTTTTGGACTCGTTGATTTTGAGACCAACGCAAGCTGAACACTGTTCTAGTGGTTCTCAATTTTGACACAGCATTCTGACTACTTTACTGACATTCTACACAGATGTACATATTTGTTTAGTATTCCTATGATGTTTCATCATCCGTAGCCGATCAGTGACTGACCGATTTGGACGGAATCCTCCTTCTATTCATCGATTATTTCCTCCAACAGAGGAGTAATTCTTCTCAAGATAATGTACGATAGTAACTTGTATGCTGCAAAGGAGAGCTATACTGCGATAATTCTCGCATTTTAAGCGATCATCCTGCTTGAATATTAGCACATCTTAAGGTATGGTGCAATCCGGTGTATCATTTTAAGAAATCACGTGAATTGCGTTCATTGCTGAGTTGTACTCTTAAGACCTTAGCCTTCCACCATTTGCGCTTCTTCTGTCTCCAAATTCCTGGACAACCGAGGTCGCAGTTTCTGATTCCTCAGACTGATTCCGGCCAGCTCTAGCATTAAAGTCACCAATCACCAATTTGACAGTGTGCTGAGGTATAAAGCCCATAAGATTATCCAAATTATTGTAAAATGGGTTGGTTTACATCAGTGGTTGCATGTTCACAGAAAATTGACAGGTAAGCTATTCTCATGTGCAAGCTTTTGATACTGTGATGGTATTATATGGGTCTTATGTTTCGTTCGAAATATTTACGAAACATGGATGCCCCAACCCACTGCGCTCAACCCCACATCGAAAACAAAATTTTTGATTTTTTCATGTTGGGAGTTACACATTTCATATGTATAAATTGGAGAGTTGGATGGGGGTCGCGTTAGAACATTTTCTCAGCTACAAGACATTTCATTGCTCAATAGTTTATATAGATCCCCCAATCAAACGGATTCAGAAACTAGGAATTTCTTCGAGGTTTTGTCATTCATATATGTGATAACATTCGCAATCAATATCCCTACTGCGAATTAATATTGGTTGGTGACTTTAATTCCCACCATAAAGAATGGTTGAATCACCAAAATACGAACTGTGCTGGGCATCAGACGGTTTGGCTTGCTGTTTCGCATGACGTTACGCAGATTGTTAGTGATTCCACATTTGAATGTCAAAAGTCTTCAAGCAGTCATATTCTGGATCTTACATTAATTCCGCATTCCATGGAAGCGCGTGTCGAGGCTGGAATTGGAAATTCTGACCACAACCTGATAACCGTAAAAATATCTGTCGACACATCACCAGAATTTAGACAGCAGTCAATGCGTTTTAACGAGGCTGACAATGTTGGGTTACGGTCATTTTTTTCAACATTTCCCGTGGGAGAGCCATTGTTTTTATAACAATCAAATAGACGACGCTGTTTCCAATTTCACCGAAACCGTTCTACATGGAATGAATAAATATATTCCATCATCCTGAAGAATATAAGGTCATACGTAACATCTGTAATTAAATCTGTGCTAAGGAAGCAAAAAGAGCCTACAACAAGAAAGCCGGTAAGGCTTCTGAGTTGAAAATCTCTGATCGCAACATTTACCAGATGGTCGCATCGGTTGCCAATATTTCTAAAACATCTGTTTCAGCATTGAAATGTGCAGGTGGTGCTTTGGTGGTGGATCCATATTTGCAGGCCGATTTACTGGCAAACGTTTTCACTTCGAACTCGACCTTAGTTGTCCCCGATGGAGTTACGCCTCCGTCAATTCCGTATTGTGGTTCCAAAATGGATCCAGTCAACATCTCGGAGGAAATTATCGTCAAGAACCTGACAGCAATGGACATAAATCAGACCTGACGAAATTCCTGTTCGAATAATGAAGGAGTTTGCCAGTGACTTGGCTCCACATTAACTAAAATGTTTCTCCTTTCTTATAAGCAAAGTGAATACCCGAAACGGAAGAGTGCGATGGTGCAAGCATAAGAAATGCAGAAATGCATAAACCAGCAACTCGTGAATCATCTTGAGATTAATAAAATAATTTCATATAAACAATATGGCTTCCGTGAAAGCCGCTCCACAACCGATCTCTTGACGTATGTTGTAAACAAATGGAATCTCACCCTTGAGCACCACAGAGAAGCCTTTGCAATCGCTTTGGATATATCCAAGGCTTTTGACAAGGTTTGGCATGAATCAAAGTTGTGCTAACTGGAGATCATCAACGACACAATCTCCGAATGCTGGAGTCCTTATGAATCAGTTTTGTCACCAGCTTTGTTTTTGTTATACATTAATGACTTGTTGGATAGCACTGTAAACCCTATCCACAGTTTTGCCGATGATGCAACATTGCACTCTTCTATTTCATTCGAGGTCGAACCTACTCCTTCACAGTTAAACGGTAAACGACTGGAAGTTGTCACTTCGTTTAATTCCGATTTGAGTACAGTATTTGAGTCGGGAGTTAAAAATCAGATCAAATTTAACGAGAAAAAAACACAAAAAAGAAGTCACAACGAATACCCTTTTGTGGGTTGTGACTCAATTCGTCTGCTTGGTGTTCAAATTAGCAACAATTTAAAATGGAATGAACGCATTATCGCATTGGCCAAATCAGCTTTACGTAAACTCGAGTTTCTCAATAGATGCAGACGGGTTTTTAAATCGCATCAGGTTCTCCAGATATATAAAACCTTTATTAGACCTTCTATAGAATATTGCTGATAGGTTTGGGGTGGAGCTTATGGCATTGCTCTCCAGTTGCTGGATAGAGTTCAGCGGCGTGCCATCCGAATAATAAGAAACTCCAGACTTACGAAAGGTCTAGACAGTCTACAGCACCGCAGAGATGTTGCAGAACTCTGCGTATTCTATAGATTAATAAATGGTAAAAGTTCTGCAGAATTAAATGAGAAAATACCACCATTTGTTACGCCAGGTCCGAACGGGTAGCACGAAGAACGGTCAATGCGCATAGGTTTACGGTGAAGCTGCCGAAACCTCGAACTGAAGGTGCAAAGCGTGAATTTATTTATCGAACATATAGGAAGTGGAATTCGTTGACTGCTTTTCAGTTTCCGTTTGAGTATAAAGTTTAAGGCAGCTATCAACCTTTACTTGAAGGATCACGCGTTTGGTGCAGATGCTCTGACAGTTACAAGGATATAGGACAGTCTAAAAGTCCGCCCTGCACCCAATTAAAGCTTAATTTAAAAAAAAACAGTATGAGTATAAATAAATGAGTACGAAAGATATCGGGAATTATCAATTAAATTCCTGATCTGATGATTGAAAAGACCGCGGTATGCCATCATCGTCGAGTTTTGGGCATATTTCTTCTCTCGAATGTTATAAACCATCTTTCGTATACTCATTTATTTATTTATTTAGTCTAAAAATACGGCTTGGCATTAGAATTGACGTAATAGTCAGACAAGAAGAAGAAGTAAGGTGTTGCTTCTTGCTAGACTGTTGTAATCTTGCTTGAAGTAAAATCAAATAGGTGATTTATCTGATTAAAGCTTTTGCACATCATGTTTTCGATTCATTAGAACCATAGTTGGTTCTATGGACATCAACTTGCAAGAGCTCATTTCTTCATAGATTTCTACTGGGTAATTTGTAAATTTTCTTTTATTGATGGTAGGTTAATGTGACCTAATAAAATATTACCAACAAACGAACACCTTAAAAGCTCACATCTTTTTTGCAGAGTTGTTATGTTGTTTGTTTTACAGCCACCCAGATATGGTGGTAAACGCTGCAGGTTTTCATGGTATGGTAATTCGTGATCATAATCCAAACCGATTTTCCAAGTGTTAAGTGACGGATAAACGTTTTCCGGATAGCCTATACTTTATTGATGTTTGTATCATAAAATGAACACCAAACAGTAAGAGCATATTCCAATTGCAACCGCACGTATGCGAAATACAGAATCTTGATTGTCGCCAGGTCATAAATATCTTCCGTCCATCGTTTAATAAAACCCCACATAGAATTAGATCTAGAGGCATTTGATTTTGATCTCAGCCACTCGCTTTTGTGGCATATTGTTTATTTCGTAATGTTTTAAAACTGGATTTAATTTCTGGTGGAATGATAAATAAAGTCTTACACTTATTGATGTTCAGACTAAGAAGATTTGACTCAAACCATATCGCTAAATTGTTAATGCCCTCTTGAATTTTCTCGGCATCGCTTAAATTCTCGACAGATCTGTAAATTTTGAGGTCGTCAGCAAACATTAAATTTTTTTTAGTGTAGAATGACTTCAGTGATTGCGTCGATGAAAATAGTAAAAATCCAAGAGCCAAGATGGGAACCTTGTGGAAACCCCGATATAGCTTGAATTGGCTTGGACCTGCTGTTACCAATGTCGATGTATTGGATGCGGTTGCTTAAGTAAGATTTAAACCAAGCCACATAGTTGTTTGAGAACCCAAATGATTATAACCATTCTAGTGCTTTACATTGGCTAATGGAATCAAACGCCTTGGCAAAATCTGTGTACATCACGTCAACTTGCTTGTATAGCTTTCAATAACTTTGATTGTACTGCTGGTAAATTCAATAAGGTTTGTAGATGTTGATGTTGGTACGGTGAAACAGATCAAGGCACCACTTCTATAAAATCACCAATCACCAATTTGACATCGAACTCAGGTATAAAATGGGTCTTGGCTTACATCAGTATAGGCGCATGTACACAGACAATTGACCTGTTGGCTAATCTCATATGCAAGCGAAGGTAACTAATTCGATTACCGACTGCTTGGAAGTCCAACACAACCTTTTTTTATGGCCCAATAAGAACTCCAACTCCAAGATTTCCGAGGTCACCTCCACTGTGTAGCAATGTATAGGCTTGTGACATGGTATCCACTTTTAGGCCATCGAGTTTCTTGGAGGGCTACGAGTTCCAGCCAATACACTTTCAGATATGTGATAAGGACGTCAAACACGACAGCTTTTCTAAGTGACTGAACATTCCACGTGTCGATACTTAACCTTTTGTCCGGGTATACTTATTGACACTTGCTGACATTTTTGACATTTGAGTCGAGCGATCCAACCAATTTTAGTCGCCTCCTATGACAAGCTTTGGATACTGTGATGGTATTCTATGGGTCTTATGTTTCATTCGAAACATGGATGCCCCAACCTTCTGCGCTCAGACATATATAGTTTAAATTAAGCGCCAAAATGTGCACTGGCGACGATTTTGACCTCAACCCCACATGGAAAACAAAATTTTTAAGTTCTTTCATGTAGGTAGTTACATATTTCATATGTATAAATTGGGGAGTTGGATGGGAGTCACCCAACGTTGAGATATTTTGATTTACACGTTAGAACATTTTCTCAGTTACAAGACATTTCATTGCTCAATCTAATTATTGAACATCACAGAATTTTCACGCCATGTATTGAGGACCCATATCCGTATTTACACAAAGGTGGCAGTTGATCGTGGTTTTATGGTATGATATAAGCCGATTGTTGAGTTATCTAGCTATCCTCCTAGCAATAACGGATTTATCCATCGCGCCTCATAAATTCCAGACTCTGATAAAATTTGACCTGGTGAGTTACAGTACACTTTTCCATTCATCAAGGAACACCTTCTCTTTCTGTTACAATCGTGCATTGCGGTTAGCTTTGTTCCATTATTCTGGAGCAGAAGTAGAGTAATTTTTATTCCGAAAGCTGACTGGATTTCACTTACCTCGTATCGCTCTATTTGCCTGTCATCATCTTTTCTCAATTCATTAGAAAGCATGATCGATTGTTAGGAATTATTAGGGACCAACACTTCTCCACTCAGTATAACATGCAAAATGAACTTGTAACTAAGACTGAAAGATCATTCTGTAATATAGAGTGTTTTTTCGGTTCTTGGAATATTCCTTAATATTGCAGGATCAAAGGCTCCTCAAGGTCAAATTTCTCATTGTCATATGACTAAACTAGATGACACTCTTATATACAGTGAAAGTTGTCGGAGATTGCCTGCTATGTAGTGTGGTTTCACCGTTGGTGTAGATGCGTCTGGTCATTGTCGAGCTTCTTGTAAGCCTTTAGGAATATGGATTTATTGCTCAAAGTTATGCTGATAATTTAATTGTAACAACTTCAAGTATGCACTTTCATAAGGTTTGACTCAACGTACACTTCTTATTGTAGAATAATGGCACGTTGACTGGGGTTTGTTTATTATTTCCTTTAAAACTGTCATCCTAGATAGGATTCTAGCTAATAAACTTTATTGTATCATTCATACGAGTAAGTATCATCTGGATAGTAAACAGATATACTGGCAATGTATTTGCAAGAGTTTTTGGTAATTCATTGACTTCTACAAGTCACTGGTTCAGCCAATGATAGCATCAGTCGTTGGTGAATGGTGACAAGTAGTTAAATTACTTGTGTAATAATCGTCTGCGCAACTACCAATGGGACTGACACACCATTAACATTTATGAGGTAGTTTATCTTTCGAGAGATATGTCGTTCTCACTTGAATTACTCGTGCAGCTATAGTACATACTGTCCACTACACTGTTATCTATGTAACATCTTTGGAACTAAAGAAGACTATATATATATTTAATGGTATTAAGGGCCTTACAACCTTAAATATGTATATTTTTCTTTAGTTCCAAGCTGTTAAATTATATCTTCAGGTAGCTCACCTTTAAATTTATAAAACCGGAACCAGCTGCTCCTCTAACTCTTGCATATAGCCAAATAACTATAAGAAATGTCGGATTTCTTGATTTAATGCAAACGTGGGTATCCACTGATATTTCACGGAGGCTAAACTACTTTATTAGTGGGCCAAATCACAGGCGGATTAAGTACGCTCTTTAACTGGGAAAGAACCTGTTATCGTTTCTCAATTGATCATTGTTTTTAAAGTCATCTTTGTGGTATGGGACTTGTTATAGAACTGATAATCATCGTGTAATGAAGATGTGACGACAGATTTATTTCATCTGAAACTGTCCTTCTGTCGACTAACATATAGAGCATTCCTTACACACCAACTATCCTCTCTGCCCTGGCTCCAACTTCTCGAGTTTGGAAAGGGTACAGAAGACATAAAAATTAGAACCGAAGGTTTGTGAAAAAGGCCGTTTGTGGCATGGAGTGCAAAACATCTCTTGGTTCCAGACACTTTTAACAATGAAAGTAAAATAATATAAGTATGGTGGACTGGATTTTGAAAATATAATGAGAAGGACACCATCATATAACACTCCAAGTACTTAAACTATGATTTTTCCCCTCTTCGACGTCATATCATTTCAGTCCCAATCGTTTTTGTATATCTTCCTTAAGAAGAGCTAGTCTTGTAAGTATTGTTGCAATATAATCAAGTTTAATCTGGATCTAACTAATCCGGATCATATTGCACATGATCATGTTTATCCACTTTTCATTCATCAAGAACGCTTTCCGAAGCGTCATAATAGGCCATACCTGATTTTTTCCTCGTTCTCCAATTTTAGAAGCTTATAGGGTGTCAACTAGACTATAGACCATTTAACTTTATTTGGGGCTATTGATTTTAGTTCCTCCATAATTTGCCGAGTCATTTCGCCTCGGTTAACACCGTTATTTTCCATGGCATTGCTGGATTCTCACTTTTCTCTTCCTTTGTGGGTTCCACTCTAATGACATTCTTGTAATATCACTGGGTCTTTTCCTTAGTGTGTATCCTATATCCAACTCCATTTTCGAATAAATTTCGTGCTCTAGCTCGATTCGTCTTGTCTTCCACCGAAGTTCTTCATTTGAGATGGTGTTCGGCTGCGCCATCTGAGACATCTTCTTATACAGAAGTACTGATTTTACACAGACCTTGAACTTTCGTAGCTTTGTATTTCGTGACAAGGTGGACGCATTCCAGATCTTTTGAAGCATATAGATTGTATTTCTTGCTTTGTTGGTGCATTGGTTGATGTTCTGTTTTTGCTACAGAACTATACCAAAGTATATGAACCTTTCAACACCGTCGATGGTTACTTGATTGATTGTTAATGTTTGTGTTCATAGGTTTTGTCTTATATTGATATTTGAGACCAACTTTGATCTGGTAATTTTTCGACTTTATACTGCATGTCCGAGTATTTGTGTCTTACGAGACATATATCAAGATCGTTTTGGAGAGTCTAATACCTTACCTCTACGAAAATTAATCGGACTATTGATGCCCTCAAAATCAACATAACGTATATTTGCTGTCCAAAACCAATCGTTGATCAAAATAAACATAACGTATATTCGGCCAGATCCAAGTGATTTATTGTAAATTGAGCTTCAACTTAACGTACCACCCAGAACAGCTGTGGTGGGCATTTAAACGACGTTCCATTCAACACTGTTAATCTCAAACAAAACTTGTGTCCTAACAAAGTCCGTTCACATACGAATCGTCTCAGAGTATAACAGCCCTAACACAATACCTAGACTAGAGTTTAAGGTTATTCTTGCTTGAGATGATCATACCTCGTGGTTTGGGCTGGGGAGTTTTTAATAATCCGAATATAAAGCGGCCGCCGAATCATACCCATCATAACAACTTGCTGGATCCATCGAATGAACAACATTCCTCTCGTGAAAATCGATTAAGAAATTTATAATAATATCGTAATCGAACATAACTCTGCGATCATACCAATTGACTTAAGTAAAAATGAAGACACTTTCTACATTACGATCGATGTTTGTGTTATATTGCAATATTGTCTTAAGTCATCTGGGATTGTGTTCGTATTAAATAACGGTTAAATGAGGTTAACGTTTATATACCCGCGAGCTTATTATTCTTTAATGCATTTATGTATGCTATATATATAGGAAGAGATGTCTTGCAAGCGTAATAATGTTATGTCAGTGATAAACATAAATTAGATGAATACGGATTTATATGTGGCAATGAACTAGAAAGTGGGGTAGAACCACCATTTTTTGTGATTATTAAGTGTTGGCGTAATATTTTGCCATGCTCTAGTTGTTTTGATCTTATATGTTGGATTTTATTGAAACTCAACAATATCCAATCGTGTCTATCATATCGAACAGTTTCTTTTAACGTAACAACCAAATTTAAAGATTTTGCTTGGACATTTTCGTAATTGCATTGGTCTTATATAAAATTGTTATATAAAAGGATTACAAACATTAAATAATAAATTATTGTACCATGAAGTGAATTAACTGACATATAATTTTCATCGGTTTCGATTACGAGCCAGCTCTTCATACTAATGCAAACAATTAGAAGATGTCAGATCGCTCTCTTCGTCGAGGAGCCATGGAAAGGTGGTTCTTCCTTCAAAGATCGCTGTGTCATTCGGTTTGGATCAGCACGCGGACCGTGTGACAACACTCTGTACAGTTTCAGCTTGTCCGCATTTGCAAGATATTTTTATTTCGAAAGTGTACGTTGGTCGTTGAGGATATAAAGCCCGATGGAAGGGGCAAGGAGAATTGATAACGTGTCCCGCACAGTATTATCGTGAGTAATGAGAGATACAAGATACTGGAATATCATCACTCCTTCAAACGTTTGGTTACCACTACTGAAATCAATAGCGTCTTGGTTCGAAAACCAGAGATCAGATATTTGGTTTTGGACTCGTTGATTTTGAGACCAACGGAAGCTGAACACTGTTCCAGTGGATTAAGTATCTCTTTCACTCCGTTGTCATTTAATCCAATCGAAGGATGTATTCCAACATGAGGATTAAAAATTATCGAGGACTGCACATCTTTTTGTCGTACACCAGAAGTAATTGCAAAAATTCTCGATAGCCTGTTCTCAACTTTAACACAGCATTGTGATTGATCGATTCATATGCTTGCTTGAAATCTAGGAATACATGTAGTACATTGCAAAGTACTTGTAAAGAATCATCCGTATTGAAAAAACTAGACTAGACTTGGACGGAATCCTCCTTGGTAAGTCACCGATAATTTCCTCCGAGGAGTTGTTGTTCCCAAATAACAACTCCTCTCAGTCTCGCGTAGCTGTACGATCACCGACCAAGTAATGTAAAAACAATCTAGGATTTTGGTCCCGGTTTTCCTGAGGGACGGGGAAACTCTAGGAAAGTAAATATGGTACGAATCAATACAAAATATCTTTTATTCGTTAATATGAAGTTATACAAATACATATAAACAAATAAGTTGTTGTTGTAAGTTTAAGAAGAGTTAGGAAAAACTTTATTCTCATTTGCTGACAAAATTTTCTAATTTTCGTTGCGTCTCTTCATTTATCAGACGTTCACAGGAGAATCGAAGTAGAACTGGTGAAACACAGGATTTCCTTTAACAATTTACATACATGAAATAATGGGCTTACATAGTAAACCAAACGAGCCAATCATCTCTGGGTAAAGATTGCTAATATATCGAACTCACATATCCTAACACGCACAACATTCTTCCAATTCATGTTGTGTTCGTATGTCGGAAATTTTTTATGGCACTGAAAAAAATTTGTTACTCGACCATCTTGACTTCTATCGTTTCAGATTCTAATTATACTTCTAAAATGTTCATCAGTAAGTTTCTACGGAAACTACATATAGGCCCTTGATTTATAGCAGGATCAGTAAGTAATCTATAATCAGTTTGGAAGGTGAGATATGTAAAGCTGTATATGTTGAGTGTGTAAGCGTGAATTTCATAAATATCGTCTGGCACTATAGTCGGGGTTACCCTGGATTCGTATCTACATTACATCACAGTACTGCAATTTGGTCATTATATGAGATCAGTTACGCACATCTGATTATATGATCCATTTTGTTTATAGGTTGCCCGTCCCTTACACGGCTACAGCTGAAGCAACTAATCTATATATAACATGGCAAGGTTTTGTTCAAAATCACCAAACGTCTATTATAGTTGGATCTCTCTGTATAATCAAATGTTTTAAAAAACCGGTGGAGCACCTGAAGTTTAATTTTTTGCCTCCATCATTAAAACCAATCTTAAACGGTATATGGTGCAACTTCTATGAAGAGACATTGCCAATTGCGCTCGTTTCAAAGTAACATAATCTTAAATCTCCAGCGTTTCATATCATTGCGCATTTTACGTTCACAAATTTGTGAAATTTTTCACCATTTACCGAGATTCTGATTACCGAAGATTTCAAAATTTCCCAAACAAAGTTCACATCATTACATTAGTAGTTAGCTGTTGTCTCGAAATCTTTTTGTCCTTCGAATGGTCCCCACGATACCCGCTATATTCAAGGTCGTCATTTGGTCCGCAAATAGGAATTGTGATCCAAAGAAGTGCAGTCTATCAGGAAAGTATGTAGGACAGGCGCACAAGAATTGCTCAACAATTTTTTCTTCTCCTCCCCTATCCTGAATTTTCATTTGGAACATGTGATTCAACAAAAGTCGACTCAGGCCGATTAAAAGTGAAAGCTTCATCTAAACGAGCCAATAATTTATCAGCCTCAGTTGTGACTATATGGATATCCAGTAAAATTTAACTTCATTCCGTCTGCCCAGTCGTTCATTCAAAGGCAATTTGTCCCCAAATCAAGTTTCAATGAAAAAGTATTGGAGTCAACTGTCCTAAGAGCAGTCTGGCTATCAGAAAGGATGCAAATACCAAGTATTTCTAATTGAAAGATAGTATAGCGTACCTGCCAAGGGGGATAGATAATTTCTCCTCAGATTAAGCATGCATTCATCAATAAAGATCATCATATCGTCACCGGAGAGGTACAATGGGCTGTTGTAGTCCTATTTGTGCTTTTCGGTAATAATTATTCAAAATAATTTTCCGAAAACATGCTTCTTGTCTGATTATGTTTTCTTGTCTGATCATTCATTATGCCCAGTTTTCTGTTCCACCATTGTGACCCGGTTCTTTAACGCCTACTTGGAGAATAGCCCCTCTTCTCATAGGCGTTGATTAGTGCTTCTTCAAGTTGTTCAGCTGGCCTTTTTATTTCTCTGCACTTTCTGATTGTCATTACGGAAGATTGAAGTGACAGGTTGAAAGCCTATGAAGTTCTGATTCAGTGTTGCTTAGATTACTATTATTATTTTACTCTTTATTTTTCAGGTTTATCGCTGAGAGATCGACATTAAGAACCATTGAAGGAATTGATTAACTAGGACATTTCTACTTAGACTTCCTGAGGCAAGAGCAATATCAATTAAGTTCTTAATGCCTTGAGGATGTGGAAAAGGTTTGTCTATTGCCCATATTAAAGAAGACAAGGTCTGACGCAGATAGAAATTCAAGCAGGAAAATACTTTCAACGGAGAAACCCCATACGTGGTGTGAGTTTGCATCACATCTGGCAAGTAATGATCATTACGATTTCCGTACTCTATAGTTTTGATAAACTCTTAAGTAGGAGGATGAAGCTCCAAATAATATGGAAAGTAAGCAGAGATTAGTAGAACCTCTCTTCTAATACCCTGTTCCTTACCCTGTAGGAGTTTGTAAATCACGTTATTACCAACCCCAGGCTTTAGGTCTTGAGGAGATATCACTATATAGAGCTTGAGGGCCATGGATTAACTCGTTTGATTATGATTAATTTATGAAATAAAGCCTAGTGACTGGGCTCAAACTCAGCGCGCTTACTGTAAAGGGAAATCTATGGACACAGCTCTGCATGCCCCGCATGGCGTTTCTTGATATCGAGGGCGCCTTTAACAATGTAAAGTTGAGCTGGAAGCCTAACATTCTGGAAAGAGTAAACAAGGCCAATATAGCATTGTAATCGTGTTGGAACGGCATCGGAAAGAGATGGGGCCTGAAGCCAGAGCTGGTACACTGGCTGAATAGCACTTCCGTACTAAGACCTGTATTTTTGTATGGGACAAGCGTGTGGTGGCCAGCTCTTGGTAAAGTAACGTACCGAAAAAGGATTGCTAAGGTGCAAAGAACGGCCTGCATGCTTATAAGCGGGCGCTGAGGACAACACCTACAAGTGCCTTGGAGGTCATGTTTCACCTTCTCCCCGTGGACATTTATGGTAAGCAGATGGTGGCGATTACGGCCACTCGACTATCAGCCTTATCTCAGTGGAAATGACTTCAAACAGGACACTCGACGATAGTTATAGATCGCTGAGGAAAAGCTGGCGAATCTAGACTATGTTACACTGACTTTGTGCTTCAAAAAAAGGTTCCGAACTACCTGCCCCTTAAGGGAATCTTGGAGGAGCGGGTCGGCAGTGGAAATGGAAGCATTGCAGTTCTTTACGGATGGCTCCAAGCTACACGGTAAAGTAGGAGCTGGAGTCTTTTGTGATTAATTAGAGGTAGATATAGCAGTTCGTCTCCCTGATCACTGCAGCGTGTACCAGGCTGAGGTGATAGCTATTGTGGTATCCTCGACTGATATCGCAATTTATGTAGACAGTCAGGTGGCAATCAAGTCACTGGTTTCTGTTTCTCTGACGTGTAGAGTGGCGTTGGGTTGATATTTGTCTCTAAATGAGATGAGTGAACATTTCAACATTCCGGTAGTTTGTGCCGCCGGCCAATCAGATGACATAGGAGGCATGGTACAAATCTCCAACTGCTACCGGAAAGGACAAAGCTGGAGAGACCCATTAACGCACTCAAAACTGTGCTTAAAAAAGAGGTGGAAGCCTAGGCGAACGATAGGGTGACGAACATCCTCTCATGTAGAGTTGTAAGGTAAGTCTGGCCAAAGCTGGACCTAAAACGCTCAAAGACACTTATCTCCCTACGAAGACGTAAACTTAAAACGATCGTCGGGATACTAACAGCTCTACCTTTTTGTAAACCATGTGAGGAGCCTAGGTCTAGAAGTTAATGACTTTTCAAGAAGCTGAAGGACTAGGAGAAGGAAGAGACGGTGTTCCACCTCCTATGCTCGTGCCCGGCTTTGGCACACAAAAGACATAAATATTTAAGTTAATGGACTGCCTCTCTGATCTCGAAAACTGTAAGGTGTTAGACTTATTACGCTACGTAAGAAGCTCAAACTGGTTCTCATAGGATAAAAGAGGAGTAATATCCTGTGGTATCATAACGGTGGTATCTACCAAACCTAACCTAACCTTATGATTCATTTAAGAATTCCTGTTAAGATATTAATGTATTGCAGTTTTCCCATGCCTTGTTCTATTAGAGATGACAATTCCCTTACCCCAACCATTCCAATCAAGTTTAGATGGCGGGGGACAATTTTTTTCCTGTGGTGTAGTCTTTTAGTATTTTCGGTTACATCTGAACGAGAGAAATGTCCATATGGAGATTTCTTGCCACATGCTTAGTTGTTCCGGGATGAAGATGGATACAGATGGATTTAAGTGCGGAACTGAAGTTAATCTCGGGAAAGACCAATTTTGAATGTTAGTTGGTTGAACAAGATTCAATTTTAAACACGGCTTTCTCTTAGACTGTCGCCACCTCTAGCCACCAGATTACTTGAAAGTGATAGCGAATTAAATTCGTCTGGATCCTCATTTTGAGATCAAATACAAGGCGATGGTTAATATGTTGTGGGCCACTTTAAGATTGTTTCTAAAAAACATCTTTAGTGTAGGTGGTAATACCAATTTGGTATGTATCCTAACCGATTATTAGATAGATTATGTTGAGATCGCCCATCCCGTCCAAATAGACGCACAGCTTAAGCTTTGAGAATAAGTGCATCAGATGTTGCACGAAGCTCATTGAGATAAGAGTCGAGTGAAGGAATTGGCACAACGGTAGGTCATGTCTTCAAAACAGTAAAAGTTATATTATCTTGTTCCATTTGTCAGAATGCTATAAGTCGGTGGTCAGTTTTATTTATATGTATGTTAAAATTATATCTCAATATTTAGCTATGTATAAACTCGAACATTAGTTGCCCGCAAAATATTAACGAAATAAATAACAGCATCGAAACTGATTCCGATGCAGCACCACCGCCATCATTATTCTCGCCATCTTCAATATCCTCTAATATTGCGCTTAAGGTCGATTGAAATTCTGGTATACGCTTACTACACCATTCGACATCTTGTTCGACGGTTTTTAATGTTGTTGTATAGTTTTGTGAAGCGGTTTTGTATAATTCAACTATTTGACGAAATTTTTCGAGTCGTTCTACGGTTTTTGTGCTTTCTGCAAGATAATGCACAGTATTTCTATAATTATCTTCGAGCCTAAAATTGAATACAAAAAGATGTTAAAATTTATACTGAATCTAGTCTTATCAATGCACTTACAATACTTTAAGCACATCTGAATTCTCGATCATATAGTCAAATAATTTGACCAAAGCGGCTAAATTGTAAGTTGCCATATTGCCAAGCATATATATACGATCATAATCCGATAAATTTATTGATATTCCATTAACTTTTGAACCGTTAGGTGTTTTAAATATCGTCAGCACTTCATCGATTAATTTAGAATTGCGAACGAACCCCAACGGCAAATTTAATTCGTAATGTTGACTGCCCAATGCAACCATTTTCCAAAATAAATTTTCATCTGCCATCACCATACCAAAATGTAGAATGTACGCACCTAATCCAGGTTCACTGAGTGAAATAACACTGTTGTCGACAATTCTATCGTTAAGCAGTTTATTTGTGTCTTTCAAATAGTTTTGGTAGCCCACTAAACATGCAATAAAAACGATTGGCTCGCGTAACTTTACGTCGTTAAAAGATAAATTGTTTGTTTCGGTTTCTGTTTGGGTAAGGCGAACTCGATCGTAGGCCGGTCCAATTATATGCGATGCAAATTTAGTAACATTTTCATAGGGCTCTGTACCGTACACTTTCGAAGTAAAGCTCATAAATTCTTTGATGAATGTATATACAGGTGTGAATGTATATTCTCGTTGAATATATCTGCTTAGTTGAAATATAAGACTTAGGGAATGTCGATTGTTCAATGCTGATATAAAACCCATCTGCACAAGTTGGGCTCGACTTAATGCCGAAATTTTAGTATGATTGCTATACAGTTGATCGACCAATAGCTTGTAGTTATTCGGATCGTAGTCCACATAATAGAATCCTGATTGTTTCAAGTTGCACATTATCCAGCTATTATTATCCAGTTTCGAGCCAAATCCATGATCAACTATTTGTTTGCTAATATTTTCGAGCCATTTACTTTTCGTGATTTCTGTCGATATGGTGTCTGAATCGAATTGACTGTAACATGTGTACGGTATCCACCAATTTGTTACACTAGCACCTTGTTCAGAAATATTTATAATATCGGTTTGATATATGCTCACACTAGTATTCGGAACTCGGCTAATACTAACCAGTGGGAATCGTAGTTGTGTTAGCCATGTATTCATAATAGTGTTTAAATTATAGTTGGTTGGTAACATATTGCCTTCGATAGCAAGTTGTGTGAAAATATTGAAAAATTTGACCGAATTGATAAGTGGAGACCCAGATAATATATTGTTCAGCCCCTTCTTGAATATGTTTTCACCTACTATATTTTTTAGCATGTACAGAATCCCAGCTGATTTGTATTCGGTACTAGTATCTAACACCAGTGATACAGGAGTATCACTATCAACCGATTTTATAGCCTCATCTCTAAATCCTGATTCGTATAGTTTCGATAAAAATTGATTTATCTCATCAAATTCGGGATATAATTTATCAGCGATTAAATACTCGAATAGCACCGATAATCCTTTCGTAAGCCAAATATCATCCCACCATTCGGCCACCAACATATTCCCAAGATATAAAATAACCACTTGTCGTATTGTGTTTCGCACGAGTTCCTCTTTATGCACTAGTCCCGATGTTGTTGAATTGTAGTAATAGTATCGATCGTTATTGTTTAAAATCCCATAACTTCCAAACATATCAAACTGATATGACTGATCAATCGGAATAATATCGAGTTTTGGTAGGTCTAATGTGACGTTTATATAATTATTGATCTCATCAATAGCGTCTTTGGCTGTTTTCAATACCAAATCCACATCTCCCGGCGTATGATTGCTATCGTAAAATGCACAAATTTTGATGCCCTCGTTGATACAATTCGAAGTAAACGTGTTATGTACAACAGCAAATCCTAATGTATGAACAGATATTTCACTAGTTGTGTCGAATGTTGTTGTTACCATTCCGGTTGCATTACTTGGTTTAGTTACCAATACGGCCATATTTGAGATCGCATGGTGACCAATCGGATGTTCGATCGTTAGCGTAAATTTAGCTCGAAATGTTGGTTCATCGTAACATGGGAATACATTGCTTGGATATTGTGGCACAAAATTGGACTTTTGAATTAAAACTGTTAAACCATCATCGGAGCGTAATGAATTGGCAAATCCAACATGTTGATGTGATCCGACATAATCGATTTTTATTATATAAACCGTTCCAACTACAAGCATCTGTTGGAATCGTAGTAATAATAAAGGATATGAAGCTACGTCTGTGAATTGAATTGGGTTTTCTTGATCACCATCAATCTCAAAAATTGCGATTCTGTTTTTTATTAAATTGGAATTCAACACTATTTCATTGGTGGCGTTTCTCACACCAATTCTAATTTCAGCTGTTCCATCAAACCTATTAATTGAGTAGTTCATTTGTGTACTCAACATGATATTATATTGGATTGGATATGTTGCCGTACTCAAACGATTATTTTGGCATTGCACTGCCAAAACTACACTTAACACTGTAATTATCACTGTTGCACCGGTTTTCACTGTCATTTTCATTTTCACGTCTGTATGTTTCGAATACTACTTCGATACTAGTTAGACGATATATTAACATTTACTTATAACATAAAAGATTGATAAGATAAGCAATATATTGTGTGCAGCTATTAATTTAAGTTTAATTGATAATCGGTTAAGCTTTTGATGATAATCAATGAGTTGAAGTAATTATATATTTGTCACTTGTGCCACATCGATGGCATATCCACATCACTGCCAGTTCTTTTACCGCATTAAACGATGCGGTTAGCCCAATTCGTACGAAGAGGAATGTTATACGTATACCCGACCAGACTGTGCCTATTGAGATTGGAATCTAAATGGCTTCCGAATTATATGCCCAGACATTATGTATTGAGAATTATTAGTGTTTAAGCAAAGATGATCCCAAAAAATATAAAACAAATTAATTAAATGATGTTCGTCGGCCGGTGGTTGATGAAGAAGAGAATGAAAAACGAAACAAAGTAAATTGATTTGCCGTTTTAATTCCATTTTGATTGCGGTATCCATCACGAGATGAGACGCTACAATATGATTGGTGGGTGCGTTCTGTTTGTCTCCAACTTTGTCGGCCGCCCTGACATTGAATTGTTGCGACTCGAACTCGTCCATCAGATCCTGGATGCGTATCGATAATTCTACCGAGCAATCAGTTCGAGGGTAGCATGTCGTCTACTTTAAAAAGCGCCAGTTGGCCGATTTCGAGGGTTTTATTGGTAACCGATAAGAAAATGACCTGGGTGATGTACGAATAGTATCTTGATCATTTGATATTGGATACAATGGTTGTGAGTTCTAGCACGACTCAATCTAGCACAGAAGTGTCGTCAATTCCTCAAACGTGAGTAGGGTTTCGCCCATTATGCGACGTAAACGATGCTTTACTGATTTCACTGCTGTTTCCCACAAACCGACGTAATGCGACGAAGCAGGAGGAATGAAGTTCCAGATGGTGCCATCCTGAGCTATACATGCAGCGTTTCACGGTTCGGGTGCTCTCCTGATGTAAGAATGGCAAATGCCGGTTGGATCCGACTAAGTTGGTTGCACGATCACTGTTCAGACTTTGAATTCTGCCTCGCCGGGCCGTGAACCACTTGAATGCTTGAATATTGGCCCTGCATAGTCCACACCGCTGTGTTCGAATGGTCTACACGTGGTTACACGAGGCCCTGAAGCTTCGTGGTTGCACGAAGTCAAAAACACACCATGCATTTATGGACATATGTGCGCACAAAAGTTTTGATGCTAAAATTCCAATAGCGTTTCCGTAGATGAGATAGCAATGGGCCATTGTGTAGCGTTGTACGATGAGCCTGTGAAATAAGTAAATGAGTAAGGTGGTTGACCTTCGGCAAGATTATCGGATGCTTCTCTGTGTATGCTGCAGATTCGATTTTTGAAGTCGGCCTCCAACTCGTAGTAGACCATCATGACTGATGAAAGGGTTCAGTGACTTAAGTGGGCTTTAGTTTAGTAGATGGTCCCCATATTGACATCATGTCATATCATCAGCATAGGTGCGCGTTTTGCATGTGTTATGACCATTGACCTTGGGTCTCGTTCTTCAATGTTGGTGTAGACTTCACTTACCTTCTGATGTAGCCATTGGCTGAGGTTTTCTCGTAGCCAAACAGTACCTGTATCTGGCATGACTCTGCAGTAGTTAAAGTTCAACAGCACGAGACGCGCATTCTGCGGGGTTGTGATTAATGTCAATATAGTTCCAAGTGGCAGGTTGAAGATAATACACAATTTGTGAAACTCGATTGGCAACAAACGTCTTCCATCGATTAAGAGATCTGCGTTATGCGAATCGGTCCATGCGAATGTTTGAATTTGTGGTATATTTTAGATATATCCGAGCTGCGTATTTTGAACGAAGGGTGATCCGTTGAACCCGGTAATAATGCCATCATGGTGAAGCATTCCAATGACATCAGCACCGAATAGGATGTCAATCTTGTTGGGACGATCAAAATGTGGATCGGCAAGTTCCAAATGCCTCAAATGCGGCCATTGATGTGTATCGATAGGTTGAGATGGAAGCGTACCGGTGAACTTCTCGACGACGAGGGCTGGTACTGAAATAGAAAAGATTGGATTGACTCGCGATACAATAGCGAATTCCACGATGGAATGTGACATGAGCGCCTTATTACCCCAGATTCCACTGAAGATGACTGCTGCTGGTTTCCTTGGCAATTCGATTCGTGTTGCGGTCCTCCGTGATATTAAGCTGATTTGTGATCCCAAATCTAACAAAGAACGAATAATGAAGTGTTGATTAGCGTGCGATACAATGAGGACGGCTGTGGCAAGCAGCATATCCACAAACGTTGATGCGACATGGTTCGCAGTTACATTGGTATTTAATGATGAAGTTGAAGACGACAGTTCGGTGTCTGGATTTGCAGTATGAAAAAATGTGTGATGCTTTTTTGTTCAAATGCGGCACAAACTGGATCTGCAAGCCGCACTCGTGTGGCCCGCGCGTAGACAATTGAAGTATAATTTCTTCTCGCGGACAATATTTGATCTCTTTTGAACTGTGAGAGGTTGAAATTGGTCGTACTGGAACACTCTATGATTTCCAGCTCAGATGTGACATGTAGATATGTGAGAACCTGAAGTAACGATGAGTGCACGTGTTGACTGTGCTTCAGGCTTGCGATGTGAGTGCATATGTGACGAGTAGGTTGATGACGTTCTTTCTTTATGCGATTGTGGCTTATACGATTGACGGTGGGTTTCAGGATCTAATTTGTCTGCAATGACGTTAATCAAAATGACGTTCCATGTGGTGACGGACACTCCAAGAACCTTTAGACAACTTACGGTATCTGTCGATATGTGAACGATATCACGCAATCCTACGGCTGATTCAAGTTGCAAAGCAGGCATGTTCCGAAACTTTCGTAGATGGCTGTCGGTGACAAACAGACGATGGTGATATCGATCACGTAGTATGCGCCATGCTTCTTTGTAATTTGGATTAGAAATGCTGACAGACTTAAATAGCACAGCGGCATCGTCGATTAAATTGGCTTTGAGATAGTGTAACTTCTGAGAATCGGTTAGTTGTTTATTATGATGTATAAGATCCATGAATAGGTTCTCGAATTCCGACCAGTTCGTATAGTCCCGTAATAACCAGCCTAACCCGTAACAACCAGCTCAATGAATCAAGATTATTGTTCCACAGAAAATACTGTTCATAGGGTATACCAGGTCTTGAACCAAGAACTAAATTGATTCTATCGATTCAACGGATATCATCGAAAATGTTTCGAAGCTGCAATTCCATCTTATCACGCACATCTCACTGGACTAGATGTTGTGGCGTGACGATCATTCTGCTTGTGAAGAATAGCGAATTAGTAATTGAACTTAAACGACGCATTCTTCCTTCCAAAGTAAAAAATTCATTCGAAAAAATTGTGAAACTGGACTAAATTCACATTTTATCTAGATCCAAGAACTCAGATGTCACACGTTTGTTATATGATGGCCCAGAGTTGACGCAGATAAAACAAAGACATTTCAACACCTATAAATACGAATAAGTATAGAAGCTATATACACAGGTGTGACTCCTTGTTCATATACAAAGAGAATTCAACGAACACAAGCCACCGTTGAAAAATACACTTGGGATACAAATGGTATGAATAGGTAGTGTAACGGAAGATCCAATTGTAAGACAAATGGGAGCCGTTATCAGATAGTGGATGAATTTACTTCCCTGAGCAGCCATTAGCCTGCTAGCCGTAGTCGGTATAGTGTGGGTTGTTTGGGAATCCATCCACTTTCAATTAGCTGCTATGATGAAATAAACTTAATTTAACCTAGGAGCAAGACGGACACGAATTTTTTCATTTAGACCCTCCCTTTTATCCCCCTTTAAAACAAAATCGTTAAGACATTATAATTTCGTTTAATTCATTCTAAATAATTTACATATACTCAACAAATTAAGTATTATCATTACCAAATTCCTTTGACCTTGTAAATTTTATGGTATATATTTATATGATATTCGATTAAATTTATATAAAAAGAACAAGAATTAAAAAAGAGAACTTACCCCAAATCCACCATCCGGCAAAGCGCTTTACTTGTGGTGACTGGAACTATAAAATTATATCTAATCAAAAAAAAAATAATGTAACTATACCAGAAGCATAACCATTCCTTCATCAAGGTCATCAAGACCAATGACCCTGAATACGAACAACTTACAATTAAAAAAAAATTGGTAATAATTCACAACTTAATAATAACCTAAACTAAAGTAAATATTTAACAAGAGTAATTCAATTAACTCTTAAAAATTATGTTACACAAATTTTACTAAGTAAATCTGTCAAGCACCACGATCCGAGGTCTACTTGTTACTGTATATAATAACAGTAAGACTGCGACAACTTAAACCGATATAAGATGCACGTTACACAAGCTTTACATTAATTTTGAGTATACAGGTGTATATAATAAATGATTATAATTAGGCTTTCTCTCAATAAACCTAATCTCGATCCAGTGAGTGTTGCTAATAATGCTATTGCACTGATTTGTTGTGGAAATGCTTAATAAGGTTTCCCATTAATTGCATGTGTTGTTAACGAACCGCTACTCAGCAGCAAAACTACAGATTAATAGTAAAAACAACTATTAGTATTACAGACTAACACTTATTGAAAAAAAACGCACCAGATTAATGAACAAGGCACTTATATATTAGCCCAAGCTAAGCTTGAATTCTAAACACCGGATTAAGTAAACTTTTATGTGCACTTTGGAAAATTGCACTGTCACGGCACTTCCTACACAACACTGTCTATAATGATGGTTTTTATCGGTGAAATCCAATTGTCGACTAATAAATACAATTATCCGATATACATAAACGACCTAGTGTCATAAAATTCTTTTTCATACTCAAGTAATCATCATCATTCAAAGATGTAAACAACCAAACCATGTAATTAGTACATTACCTCGAGTATAAATTATCATGCAATGAAATAAATTTCGTTACATTCGTGGGGAAACCTACCCCTGAGATGTCTTCATGCTAAAGGCTAATATAATGGGTATTAAAGGCGTTTAATATCTTTAAGGTGATAAACCCCCATGGGTTTACCATCTTCGTCACAACATTTAAAAGCCACGTTCCCAACATTTTTAACTATGCGAGCTTTGATATTTTTAGGAGCTAATTTAGCCGAATATTGCTTCGTAGCGTCACTCTGGGTAAAATTCTTCACATATACTTCGTCACCAGGTTTGAAAGTATGGGCACGAGTACGCAAATTGTAATATCGACCACTATTCTCATGTGCTTTCTTTAAATTTTCATTGGCATTACGGCGGACAATACTCAATTTATTAGAATTATTGCTAGCAGAGAAAAATCCATCCTCGGTGAAACCGAGTAATTTATAAAGATCGTATTCTTTACCATGTAGTATTTGATCCTGACCGAATATGATGAAGTGAGGAGAATAATTGGTACTGCTATGTTTAGAATTATTTAAAGCCGATTCAAATTCTGCGAGATGCACATCCCAAAGGCGCTGATCCTTTTTTATATATGAACGGATTGCGGACAATAGCGTGCGGTTGACTCTCTCAGAGGCATTACTCTGAGGAGAATATTTTGGGGTTAAAATATGATTTATTCCATATTTGTCCAAAAAATTCTTAAATAACACAGAACAAAATTGTTGACCATTATCGGTGAACGCTATTTGTGGAACCGAAAATCGCAGAAAAAGTTTTTCAAGAAAACTTACCGATGATTGCGCGGTGGCCTGTCGTAGTGGTTGTAGACAAACAAAACGAGATAGTTTGTCTAAAACTATAAGGATAAAACAATTACCTGATTTTGATCGAGGGTATGGTCCTAGGAAATCCAAGTAAATAAACTGGAAAGGTCTAAACGCATCTTGAAATGAACCCATTGGAGGCCGAGTGATATAGTTTACTGGTTTGCATGTTTTACAGATAGTGCAGTTTTTAATATAAGATTTCACATCTGTTGTCATTCGCGTCCAATAAAACTGGCGCTGTAAGCGATCAAGAGTTTTCGCTACACCAAGATGGGCCGACGTTGGATCATCATGTGCTCGTTTAATTAAGTCTTCACGCAAAGCTTTTGGAACCATTAGCTTCCATTCAGTTTTTATGGTGTCATCATAAATACAACCGAGGTTAGTATTTATTAATAATTTACCGTCTTCGTGTTTAAGGTTGGTCGAATCAATGTCATTATCCAAAACTTGGCGGATTAATGTTTTATATTCTGAATCGTTGAAATGGTCGGAATTTAAATCAATATAAAGAGGTGTGGTAACTCCAGATAATGGATTTTTCAATTCAGATACACCCTGCATTACTATCTCTTCTGAATTAATGCGCGATAAAGCATCGGGGACTATATTTTGTGGACCACTCCGATGAACGATTTTAAACATGAACGGTTGGAGTTTTAGTGCCCATCTAGCTAATCGTCCGGCCAGATCTCTCTGCGACATTAACCACTTTAGCGCAGCGTGATCTGTTATCACTGTGAATGTATATCCTTCAACGTAGGCTCGAAAAGATTTAATCCCATGCACTACAGCGTAGCACTCTAATTCGGTGACACTATATTTTTGTTGCGTGGAATTGAGCTTTTTCGATGTGAAAGCGATGGGATGCTCATCTCCATTATCATCGTACTGCATAAGCACACTACCGATTCCAGTGCTACTTGCATCGCATTGAATAAAGAATTCCTTAGTAAAGTCAGCTTGTTTTAAAACCGGTGCCGTAGTCAATGCTTCCTTTAAGGATTCGAATGCTTTCTGTGCTTCTATTGACCATTCGAACTTTTTTTGTTTTTTTAGAAGGTTAGTTAAAGGAGTCGCCAGAGTCGAATAGTTTTGGATAAATCGGCGATAGTAACCGGTCATTCCAAGAAATTGCCGTATTTTCCGAACTGAATTTGGAAAAGGATAATTGGTAATCGAGTCAATCTTGCTAGGATCAATTCGTAAGCCTCCTTCACCAACAATGTATCCCAAAAATTTAACGGATTTGACTGCAAATTTACTTTTGGTGAGGTTAATTGTCAATCCTGCCTCTCGCAATAATCGACTGACTTCCTGGAGCAGCGATAGGTGCTCTTGCCAGGTCGCTGATGTAATTAACAAGTCGTCGAGGTAAACGAAGATCCGATCATGGAGATGATATGGAATTACCCGATCCATTAGTCGGCACATACGTTGTGGAGCGTTACACAGGCCGAATGGCATTACTGTGAATTGGTATAATGGACGGCCGGGTACCGTAAAGGCCGTCTTATCCCTTGAACCTACATCTAGCGGAATCTGCCAAAACGCATCTTTAAGGCCAACACTAGATATGTATCTAGTCTGATCCAGCCGACTTAGCAGACCCTCTATATTAGGTAAGGGATAAGCGTCTTTACGAGTAACCTCGTTAACCTTTCTCGCATCCAAACACAACCTGATTTTTCCGGTGGCCTTTCGGACCAATGTGACCGGGGAATTCCATTCACTCTCACGGCATTCTTCAATTACCCCGAGAGCTAGCATCCTATCGATCTCTGCGTACAGATCCGCTTGTACTGCGGGAGAGACAGGATAATACCTCTGTTTAACCGGTACCGCGAGTTCAATTAGGTTAATTTCATGGTATGTCTTGGAGGTGCTTCCCAAACCCAAAATCTCTGAAGAAGGATAAGTTCTTACAATCTTATTTAATTCCTGCTTTTGAGATTCGTTAAGCTCGTGCATATTTGGATCGATTTCTGGCTTAGATGAAAACGGGCTAGGAGGGTGAGGTGTCAACTCAGAAACAATTGTCGGTGTAATCCCAAATTCTCTCCAGAAATTCATACCAAGATAAAGTTTTTCGGACAACTCTGGTGCTAAACTGAACATGAAGGATTTAGTGATTCCATTGAATGTAGTAGGTAAGGTCACAAAACCAAGTACGCGTTTCTTTTGTCCACTGGCGGTACGTAAATAAGACGAACGCTCACAAATTTTAATATTAATTTTAGCGAGGAACTCCTCACATCCGTTACCAAGTACACTAACGTTGGCTCCGCTGTCAAGAAGTCCATTGAAATATACACTAGCAATCTTTACATCCGCTCGCGGCCTACCATCAAGGGAATCGTACATAATTGATGAAGTAATAAGCTTTCGATGAACTTTCCGTTTATGCCAGTAAACACTCGATCGTTTCCTGCGTTTGGATGGCTTTGTGATGCCTTCCGTTGGAGACATAGATGGTAATACTTTTCGTGAGACAATATAATTTACTTGTTTTGGAAGGACCTTTTCTGATTCTGGTCGATCCAGGTATTCATAGCTGTCGTTTCCTTCGGTATACTGGTACTCGTTTTCGGTGGGTTTCCTCTCCCAGCTACAGGATCCACCTTCTGCATGTTTCCCGAATAAAGCTTGCAGCGGGGACACATGATTTCGTCAACGTTAGGTAAACCACACTTCTTGCAGAACTGGTGCAATAATGATTCAAAGGTACATTTAGAAAAATAGTGTCCTATTGCAGCGCAATTCCAACAATACATTACCGGTTTAGGAAAATTAGAATTTATGTTTGATGAATAAGGATGAGATGAAAATCCAGGTTTTTGTTGAGCCTTTTGGAATACGACAGAAACATTGGGATGGGATGTATTTAGATCACTAGACACTTCATTAGATTCTTCGCCATACGGTGAATGATAAGATACCAGAGTTGGAGGGAGTTTTTCATAAGCTAATTGTGCTTGAGGAGTATTGTACATCGTTTGGGAAGATGCACTCTGAGTATGCATTAATTCGTGTATTTCCATTTTTTTTGAAGAACCACGTGTTCCTTGTTTCTGTAAGCCATGTTCTGGTGTGAAACCTTCTTCATTCCACAGTTCTTCCAGTGAACGACATCTTGAAATTATTTGGTCAATTGTGGTAAATATTTCATTATTTGTAAAGATTTTCAGCCCTGGTCGCATATTTTTACGAACAATTCGCACAAATTCAGTATCAGTATAGGGACTATGCAAGGAGCTGGATAACAGGTACATATCACTAAAATAGGACATGAACGATTCATTTGACTCCCATTGTTGTACTCGACGATCTAACTGGGTTTTAATATTGTCATCTGTTCTTGAATCCTGAAAATACCTTTGCATCTCGGTTCTCAGGTGAGACCAAGTGATAACGACGTTAAAGTTTTTGCGAATAAATGCCCAATACCAGGTAGAAGCTTCCTTCTCCAAAATAAATCTTAGTTCTTTAACTAAACGATATTGGGGTATGTTGAAACTATTGGCTAAATATTCAACTTGAAATAAAAATTTATCAACACTTCGATCTTTCCTTTCACCATTATACTTAAGATTCCAGTGTTTTAAAGTAACGACCTTGGGGTTATTTATTTCGTAGGGGTATGCCACATTAGGCGATAAATTAGAATTCGACACTGTTGGTATATTGGGATCGAAATTTTTAGAATAGAGTGGAGGTGAAGTGGAGATATCAGGTGGAATACTGCCAGATCGGACGTTAGAATAAATGGATGACGTAGGAAGTGGATTGCGCAAGATCGAGGTATAATTTTGGAAATTATGAGTACTTTCTGGGGTTGATAAATGATGCGTTGGTAAAGTAACGATCGCAGTTTTTGGAACTATCTGTTCACCTTGACCTGTATAACGAGACTGACTTGAACTTGGTTTACCTGCAGTTATATTATTTCGTACATTTTGATACTTTGACTTATTTCCTTTAAGCTCTTCGAGCTGCGAAATAAGTTCTTTGATTTGTTCGGTAATTGATTGTTCGGTATGGTGATCTAGTTCTTCTTTGTTATTCTCTAAAACGGGATGTGAAACAATGCTGTCTGGCTTACTGACTTTTGTGGAATCTTCGAAATGTACCTTTTTATGTAGTGTAATTCCCATTGATTTTAATTTATGCATCATCTCTTCCATCTTACCTAAGTCTTGATTTAAATATTGAGTAGCCATTTTATCGGCTGTCAAAAGTAAATCAGTTTGCTTCACCAAACTTGACGTACTAGGTAATGTTTCTAAAGATAAATTATGTGATGGAACATTAGGCTCTTTCGAATACGTATGGGTTTGAGGTTGACTTTCTGTTATAGGCTTTTTGCCACACAACTGAGAATCATTTTGAGTTGGAGCGCATTCATCGTCATTAGAGTCATCATCGGGTAAATCTTGCTGAGATACATTTTGCGCAAATTCCCTCACCGAATCCTCATCTAAACTAACATTATTAATGTTAGCATCATGAACTATATTCAAAAGTTTATCACAAGTGTTTAGTGCCGTGGAAGACTCATCCTTTGCTACTCGAGAATTGTGAATACGAAGTAACCGACCTTTAATATGGAGCAATTGGGATTCTGCTTTCGAGATAATATTTTGATCAGTATAATGCTCGGCAAGTGCTAGTTGAACTTGTAATAGTTTCCTATTACACAAGTTTACTTCGCGTAATGGATTTTTCCGAGCATTATCATGTGCACGATTAGGGACCAGTACGGGTGCTTCGATTTCTTTAGGTATTAGAGATTGTAAAGTATTATATTGATCTAGAGTAGAACCTTTCAAATTTCGTACCTCACATTCAATTAAATATTCGTCGTGTTCGAGATGATTTATATCCATGATTAATATTTATCGTTAGACGTGCAATAAGATATAAAAATAGGTTTTAGAAACAAAAAAAAAATATATAATTAAGAAAATTCAAAAAAACTAACGGTACTTATAATATACTTGCTAAGTTACTTAAATACGTATTTTAAAAGAGGTATATTATTTATGGAAGAAGCTATCTTAAAATTAAATATAAACTATTTAGCTACAATTCTCAAATTCGATAATGGGGTATAGAGGGTCTAAATAAAATAATTGAACGTCTTCCCTTTTCTTTTTAAAACGACGGAACTGAATACTTATTCTCGAACAATAATCTAAATAAACTACAAATCCAAACAGTATGAATTCTCACTTTAATCACCCAAATGATTAAAAGTATTTAAGCGAACGAATACCTTGAATATTTCGAAACAAAAGTTATGGTAAAATCTAAACTAAATTGAAATTTTATTTGTACTTATTTATTTTCACCCTTGGATGATATTGCGGGAGCATTGATTAAAATCAAAATCACAGTTTATCAAACTTTTATCTTTATTAAAGGAAACTGTGTGAAAACATACTACCCAATATATAAAATCATGTACGACCGACATTCCACCTATAAATATAGGGATATGTTTGTTCATCATGATAAATTCATATTTATACGGACTCACTAATAACCAAGGTTATTTCTTATCAACAGATAGTTTTGAATTAAGAAAATTGAGATGTTAGCTGTCCTCTTTGTTATCAATCCAAGACAAAAAAAAATATATTTAGAAAAAAAAATGAAATAAAAAGAAGCTACTGTAATCCAACATTTGGAGTAGTTATCCACTCAAACAAATATTTTTATCAGGTTTAGCTGGAGTTTTCTATACCAGCTAAATTCAACATTAACACCTGGATATTTAGCAAAGAGAAAACACTAGGTAATTCTGAGTTAAATCAACTGTATATTTGTGATTAACTTCCAAATGTGATTGTAAAGAAAAATAAAAACACGTTGTTAATAGATGACCTATGAGTACTTGGTGAAACGGTCACACAAAAAAAATTGTCGTACGGTATCAAGTTATCTTGTAACAACGTGGAAGATTATACCTATGCTTGGGCGCCACTGTAACGGAAGATCCAATTGTAAGACAAATGGGAGCCGTTATCAGATAGTGGATGAATTTACTTCCCTGAGCAGCCATTAGCCTGCTAGCCGTAGTCGGTATAGTGTGGGTTGTTTGGGAATCCATCCACTTTCAATTAGCTGCTATGATGAAATAAACTTAATTTAACCTAGGAGCAAGACGGACACGAATTTTTTCATTTAGACCCTCCCTTTTATCCCCCTTTAAAACAAAATCGTTAAGACATTATAATTTCGTTTAATTCATTCTAAATAATTTACATATACTCAACAAATTAAGTATTATCATTACCAAATTCCTTTGACCTTGTAAATTTTATGGTATATATTTATATGATATTCGATTAAATTTATATAAAAAGAACAAGAATTAAAAAAGAGAACTTACCCCAAATCCACCATCCGGCAAAGCGCTTTACTTGTGGTGACTGGAACTATAAAATTATATCTAATCAAAAAAAAAATAATGTAACTATACCAGAAGCATAACCATTCCTTCATCAAGGTCATCAAGACCAATGACCCTGAATACGAACAACTTACAATTAAAAAAAAATTGGTAATAATTCACAACTTAATAATAACCTAAACTAAAGTAAATATTTAACAAGAGTAATTCAATTAACTCTTAAAAATTATGTTACACAAATTTTACTAAGTAAATCTGTCAAGCACCACGATCCGAGGTCTACTTGTTACTGTATATAATAACAGTAAGACTGCGACAACTTAAACCGATATAAGATGCACGTTACACAAGCTTTACATTAATTTTGAGTATACAGGTGTATATAATAAATGATTATAATTAGGCTTTCTCTCAATAAACCTAATCTCGATCCAGTGAGTGTTGCTAATAATGCTATTGCACTGATTTGTTGTGGAAATGCTTAATAAGGTTTCCCATTAATTGCATGTGTTGTTAACGAACCGCTACTCAGCAGCAAAACTACAGATTAATAGTAAAAACAACTATTAGTATTACAGACTAACACTTATTGAAAAAAAACGCACCAGATTAATGAACAAGGCACTTATATATTAGCCCAAGCTAAGCTTGAATTCTAAACACCGGATTAAGTAAACTTTTATGTGCACTTTGGAAAATTGCACTGTCACGGCACTTCCTACACAACACTGTCTATAATGATGGTTTTTATCGGTGAAATCCAATTGTCGACTAATAAATACAATTATCCGATATACATAAACGACCTAGTGTCATAAAATTCTTTTTCATACTCAAGTAATCATCATCATTCAAAGATGTAAACAACCAAACCATGTAATTAGTACATTACCTCGAGTATAAATTATCATGCAATGAAATAAATTTCGTTACATTCGTGGGGAAACCTACCCCTGAGATGTCTTCATGCTAAAGGCTAATATAATGGGTATTAAAGGCGTTTAATATCTTTAAGGTGATAAACCCCCATGGGTTTACCATCTTCGTCACAACATTTAAAAGCCACGTTCCCAACATTTTTAACTATGCGAGCTTTGATATTTTTAGGAGCTAATTTAGCCGAATATTGCTTCGTAGCGTCACTCTGGGTAAAATTCTTCACATATACTTCGTCACCAGGTTTGAAAGTATGGGCACGAGTACGCAAATTGTAATATCGACCACTATTCTCATGTGCTTTCTTTAAATTTTCATTGGCATTACGGCGGACAATACTCAATTTATTAGAATTATTGCTAGCAGAGAAAAATCCATCCTCGGTGAAACCGAGTAATTTATAAAGATCGTATTCTTTACCATGTAGTATTTGATCCTGACCGAATATGATGAAGTGAGGAGAATAATTGGTACTGCTATGTTTAGAATTATTTAAAGCCGATTCAAATTCTGCGAGATGCACATCCCAAAGGCGCTGATCCTTTTTTATATATGAACGGATTGCGGACAATAGCGTGCGGTTGACTCTCTCAGAGGCATTACTCTGAGGAGAATATTTTGGGGTTAAAATATGATTTATTCCATATTTGTCCAAAAAATTCTTAAATAACACAGAACAAAATTGTTGACCATTATCGGTGAACGCTATTTGTGGAACCGAAAATCGCAGAAAAAGTTTTTCAAGAAAACTTACCGATGATTGCGCGGTGGCCTGTCGTAGTGGTTGTAGACAAACAAAACGAGATAGTTTGTCTAAAACTATAAGGATAAAACAATTACCTGATTTTGATCGAGGGTATGGTCCTAGGAAATCCAAGTAAATAAACTGGAAAGGTCTAAACGCATCTTGAAATGAACCCATTGGAGGCCGAGTGATATAGTTTACTGGTTTGCATGTTTTACAGATAGTGCAGTTTTTAATATAAGATTTCACATCTGTTGTCATTCGCGTCCAATAAAACTGGCGCTGTAAGCGATCAAGAGTTTTCGCTACACCAAGATGGGCCGACGTTGGATCATCATGTGCTCGTTTAATTAAGTCTTCACGCAAAGCTTTTGGAACCATTAGCTTCCATTCAGTTTTTATGGTGTCATCATAAATACAACCGAGGTTAGTATTTATTAATAATTTACCGTCTTCGTGTTTAAGGTTGGTCGAATCAATGTCATTATCCAAAACTTGGCGGATTAATGTTTTATATTCTGAATCGTTGAAATGGTCGGAATTTAAATCAATATAAAGAGGTGTGGTAACTCCAGATAATGGATTTTTCAATTCAGATACACCCTGCATTACTATCTCTTCTGAATTAATGCGCGATAAAGCATCGGGGACTATATTTTGTGGACCACTCCGATGAACGATTTTAAACATGAACGGTTGGAGTTTTAGTGCCCATCTAGCTAATCGTCCGGCCAGATCTCTCTGCGACATTAACCACTTTAGCGCAGCGTGATCTGTTATCACTGTGAATGTATATCCTTCAACGTAGGCTCGAAAAGATTTAATCCCATGCACTACAGCGTAGCACTCTAATTCGGTGACACTATATTTTTGTTGCGTGGAATTGAGCTTTTTCGATGTGAAAGCGATGGGATGCTCATCTCCATTATCATCGTACTGCATAAGCACACTACCGATTCCAGTGCTACTTGCATCGCATTGAATAAAGAATTCCTTAGTAAAGTCAGCTTGTTTTAAAACCGGTGCCGTAGTCAATGCTTCCTTTAAGGATTCGAATGCTTTCTGTGCTTCTATTGACCATTCGAACTTTTTTTGTTTTTTTAGAAGGTTAGTTAAAGGAGTCGCCAGAGTCGAATAGTTTTGGATAAATCGGCGATAGTAACCGGTCATTCCAAGAAATTGCCGTATTTTCCGAACTGAATTTGGAAAAGGATAATTGGTAATCGAGTCAATCTTGCTAGGATCAATTCGTAAGCCTCCTTCACCAACAATGTATCCCAAAAATTTAACGGATTTGACTGCAAATTTACTTTTGGTGAGGTTAATTGTCAATCCTGCCTCTCGCAATAATCGACTGACTTCCTGGAGCAGCGATAGGTGCTCTTGCCAGGTCGCTGATGTAATTAACAAGTCGTCGAGGTAAACGAAGATCCGATCATGGAGATGATATGGAATTACCCGATCCATTAGTCGGCACATACGTTGTGGAGCGTTACACAGGCCGAATGGCATTACTGTGAATTGGTATAATGGACGGCCGGGTACCGTAAAGGCCGTCTTATCCCTTGAACCTACATCTAGCGGAATCTGCCAAAACGCATCTTTAAGGTCAACACTAGATATGTATCTAGTCTGATCCAGCCGACTTAGCAGACCCTCTATATTAGGTAAGGGATAAGCGTCTTTACGAGTAACCTCGTTAACCTTTCTCGCATCCAAACACAACCTGATTTTTCCGGTGGCCTTTCGGACCAATGTGACCGGGGAATTCCATTCACTCTCACGGCATTCTTCAATTACCCCGAGAGCTAGCATCCTATCGATCTCTGCGTACAGATCCGCTTGTACTGCGGGAGAGACAGGATAATACCTCTGTTTAACCGGTACCGCGAGTTCAATTAGGTTAATTTCATGGTATGTCTTGGAGGTGCTTCCCAAACCCAAAATCTCTGAAGAAGGATAAGTTCTTACAATCTTATTTAATTCCTGCTTTTGAGATTCGTTAAGCTCGTGCATATTTGGATCGATTTCTGGCTTAGATGAAAACGGGCTAGGAGGGTGAGGTGTCAACTCAGAAACAATTGTCGGTGTAATCCCAAATTCTCTCCAGAAATTCATACCAAGATAAAGTTTTTCGGACAACTCTGGTGCTAAACTGAACATGAAGGATTTAGTGATTCCATTGAATGTAGTAGGTAAGGTCACAAAACCAAGTACGCGTTTCTTTTGTCCACTGGCGGTACGTAAATAAGACGAACGCTCACAAATTTTAATATTAATTTTAGCGAGGAACTCCTCACATCCGTTACCAAGTACACTAACGTTGGCTCCGCTGTCAAGAAGTCCATTGAAATATACACTAGCAATCTTTACATCCGCTCGCGGCCTACCATCAAGGGAATCGTACATAATTGATGAAGTAATAAGCTTTCGATGAACTTTCCGTTTATGCCAGTAAACACTCGATCGTTTCCTGCGTTTGGATGGCTTTGTGATGCCTTCCGTTGGAGACATAGATGGTAATACTTTTCGTGAGACAATATAATTTACTTGTTTTGGAAGGACCTTTTCTGATTCTGGTCGATCCAGGTATTCATAGCTGTCGTTTCCTTCGGTATACTGGTACTCGTTTTCGGTGGGTTTCCTCTCCCAGCTACAGGATCCACCTTCTGCATGTTTCCCGAATAAAGCTTGCAGCGGGGACACATGATTTCGTCAACGTTAGGTAAACCACACTTCTTGCAGAACTGGTGCAATAATGATTCAAAGGTACATTTAGAAAAATAGTGTCCTATTGCAGCGCAATTCCAACAATACATTACCGGTTTAGGAAAATTAGAATTTATGTTTGATGAATAAGGATGAGATGAAAATCCAGGTTTTTGTTGAGCCTTTTGGAATACGACAGAAACATTGGGATGGGATGTATTTAGATCACTAGACACTTCATTAGATTCTTCGCCATACGGTGAATGATAAGATACCAGAGTTGGAGGGAGTTTTTCATAAGCTAATTGTGCTTGAGGAGTATTGTACATCGTTTGGGAAGATGCACTCTGAGTATGCATTAATTCGTGTATTTCCATTTTTTTTGAAGAACCACGTGTTCCTTGTTTCTGTAAGCCATGTTCTGGTGTGAAACCTTCTTCATTCCACAGTTCTTCCAGTGAACGACATCTTGAAATTATTTGGTCAATTGTGGTAAATATTTCATTATTTGTAAAGATTTTCAGCCCTGGTCGCATATTTTTACGAACAATTCGCACAAATTCAGTATCAGTATAGGGACTATGCAAGGAGCTGGATAACAGGTACATATCACTAAAATAGGACATGAACGATTCATTTGACTCCCATTGTTGTACTCGACGATCTAACTGGGTTTTAATATTGTCATATGTTCTTGAATCCTGAAAATACCTTTGCATCTCGGTTCTCAGGTGAGACCAAGTGATAACGACGTTAAAGTTTTTGCGAATAAATGCCCAATACCAGGTAGAAGCTTCCTTCTCCAAAATAAATCCTAGTTCTTTAACTAAACGATATTGGGGTATGTTGAAACTATTGGCTAAATATTCAACTTGAAATAAAAATTTATCAACACTTCGATCTTTCCTTTCACCATTATACTTAAGATTCCAGTGTTTTAAAGTAACGACCTTGGGGTTATTTATTTCGTAGGGGTATGCCACATTAGGCGATAAATTAGAATTCGACACTGTTGGTATATTGGGATCGAAATTTTTAGAATAGAGTGGAGGTGAAGTGGAGATATCAGGTGGAATACTGCCAGATCGGACGTTAGAATAAATGGATGACGTAGGAAGTGGATTGCGCAAGATCGAGGTATAATTTTGAAAATTATGAGTACTTTCTGGGGTTGATAAATGATGCGTTGGTAAAGTAACGATCGCAGTTTTTGGAACTATCTGTTCACCTTGACCTGTATAACGAGACTGACTTGAACTTGGTTTACCTGCAGTTATATTATTTCGTACATTTTGATACTTTGACTTATTTCCTTTAAGCTCTTCGAGCTGCGAAATAAGTTCTTTGATTTGTTCGGTAATTGATTGTTCGGTATGGTGATCTAGTTCTTCTTTGTTATTCTCTAAAACGGGATGTGAAACAATGCTGTCTGGCTTACTGACTTTTGTGGAATCTTCGAAATGTACCTTTTTATGTAGTGTAATTCCCATTGATTTTAATTTATGCATCATCTCTTCCATCTTACCTAAGTCTTGATTTAAATATTGAGTAGCCATTTTATCGGCTGTCAAAAGTAAATCAGTTTGCTTCACCAAACTTGACGTACTAGGTAATGTTTCTAAAGATAAATTATGTGATGGAACATTAGGCTCTTTCGAATACGTATGGGTTTGAGGTTGACTTTCTGTTATAGGCTTTTTGCCACACAACTGAGAATCATTTTGAGTTGGAGCGCATTCATCGTCATTAGAGTCATCATCGGGTAAATCTTGCTGAGATACATTTTGCGCAAATTCCCTCACCGAATCCTCATCTAAACTAACATTATTAATGTTAGCATCATGAACTATATTCAAAAGTTTATCACAAGTGTTTAGTGCCGTGGAAGACTCATCCTTTGCTACTCGAGAATTGTGAATACGAAGTAACCGACCTTTAATATGGAGCAATTGGGATTCTGCTTTCGAGATAATATTTTGATCAGTATAATGCTCGGCAAGTGCTAGTTGAACTTGTAATAGTTTCCTATTACACAAGTTTACTTCGCGTAATGGATTTTTCCGAGCATTATCATGTGCACGATTAGGGACCAGTACGGGTGCTTCGATTTCTTTAGGTATTAGAGATTGTAAAGTATTATATTGATCTAGAGTAGAACCTTTCAAATTTCGTACCTCACATTCAATTAAATATTCGTCGTGTTCGAGATGATTTATATCCATGATTAATATTTATCGTTAGACGTGCAATAAGATATAAAAATAGGTTTTAGAAACAAAAAAAAAATATATAATTAAGAAAATTCAAAAAAACTAACGGTACTTATAATATACTTGCTAAGTTACTTAAATACGTATTTTAAAAGAGGTATATTATTTATGGAAGAAGCTATCTTAAAATTAAATATAAACTATTTAGCTACAATTCTCAAATTCGATAATGGGGTATAGAGGGTCTAAATAAAATAATTGAACGTCTTCCCTTTTCTTTTTAAAACGACGGAACTGAATACTTATTCTCGAACAATAATCTAAATAAACTACAAATCCAAACAGTATGAATTCTCACTTTAATCACCCAAATGATTAAAAGTATTTAAGCGAACGAATACCTTGAATATTTCGAAACAAAAGTTATGGTAAAATCTAAACTAAATTGAAATTTTATTTGTACTTATTTATTTTCACCCTTGGATGATATTGCGGGAGCATTGATTAAAATCAAAATCACAGTTTATCAAACTTTTATCTTTATTAAAGGAAACTGTGTGAAAACATACTACCCAATATATAAAATCATGTACGACCGACATTCCACCTATAAATATAGGGATATGTTTGTTCATCATGATAAATTCATATTTATACGGACTCACTAATAACCAAGGTTATTTCTTATCAACAGATAGTTTTGAATTAAGAAAATTGAGATGTTAGCTGTCCTCTTTGTTATCAATCCAAGACAAAAAAAAATATATTTAGAAAAAAAAATGAAATAAAAAGAAGCTACTGTAATCCAACATTTGGAGTAGTTATCCACTCAAACAAATATTTTTATCAGGTTTAGCTGGAGTTTTCTATACCAGCTAAATTCAACATTAACACCTGGATATTTAGCAAAGAGAAAACACTAGGTAATTCTGAGTTAAATCAACTGTATATTTGTGATTAACTTCCAAATGTGATTGTAAAGAAAAATAAAAACACGTTGTTAATAGATGACCTATGAGTACTTGGTGAAACGGTCACACAAAAAAAATTGTCGTACGGTATCAAGTTATCTTGTAACAACGTGGAAGATTATACCTATGCTTGGGCGCCACTGTAACGGAAGATCCAATTGTAAGACAAATGGGAGCCGTTATCAGATAGTGGATGAATTTACTTCCCTGAGCAGCCATTAGCCTGCTAGCCGTAGTCGGTATAGTGTGGGTTGTTTGGGAATCCATCCACTTTCAATTAGCTGCTATGATGAAATAAACTTAATTTAACCTAGGAGCAAGACGGACACGAATTTTTTCATTTAGACCCTCCCTTTTATCCCCCTTTAAAACAAAATCGTTAAGACATTATAATTTCGTTTAATTCATTCTAAATAATTTACATATACTCAACAAATTAAGTATTATCATTACCAAATTCCTTTGACCTTGTAAATTTTATGGTATATATTTATATGATATTCGATTAAATTTATATAAAAAGAACAAGAATTAAAAAAGAGAACTTACCCCAAATCCACCATCCGGCAAAGCGCTTTACTTGTGGTGACTGGAACTATAAAATTATATCTAATCAAAAAAAAAATAATGTAACTATACCAGAAGCATAACCATTCCTTCATCAAGGTCATCAAGACCAATGACCCTGAATACGAACAACTTACAATTAAAAAAAAATTGGTAATAATTCACAACTTAATAATAACCTAAACTAAAGTAAATATTTAACAAGAGTAATTCAATTAACTCTTAAAAATTATGTTACACAAATTTTACTAAGTAAATCTGTCAAGCACCACGATCCGAGGTCTACTTGTTACTGTATATAATAACAGTAAGACTGCGACAACTTAAACCGATATAAGATGCACGTTACACAAGCTTTACATTAATTTTGAGTATACAGGTGTATATAATAAATGATTATAATTAGGCTTTCTCTCAATAAACCTAATCTCGATCCAGTGAGTGTTGCTAATAATGCTATTGCACTGATTTGTTGTGGAAATGCTTAATAAGGTTTCCCATTAATTGCATGTGTTGTTAACGAACCGCTACTCAGCAGCAAAACTACAGATTAATAGTAAAAACAACTATTAGTATTACAGACTAACACTTATTGAAAAAAAACGCACCAGATTAATGAACAAGGCACTTATATATTAGCCCAAGCTAAGCTTGAATTCTAAACACCGGATTAAGTAAACTTTTATGTGCACTTTGGAAAATTGCACTGTCACGGCACTTCCTACACAACACTGTCTATAATGATGGTTTTTATCGGTGAAATCCAATTGTCGACTAATAAATACAATTATCCGATATACATAAACGACCTAGTGTCATAAAATTCTTTTTCATACTCAAGTAATCATCATCATTCAAAGATGTAAACAACCAAACCATGTAATTAGTGTAATGTACTAATTATCATGAGTATAAATTATCATGCAATGAAATAAATTTCGTTACAGTAGGAATTACGCAAGAGCAAGTAGGAAAAAGACATCTCAACCATTACATCACAGATAGCCCAGAATAATGACTACTAAATAATACCAACAATTGACAATAATCTTTCTCGCCATCAAAAATTTTGAAAATGTCTGAGTCTCGAGGATTAGACTGAGCTATACACCAGAGATACTCAGAAATAAAATCATGTCAGATATCAAACCTGGTTGCCCTAACTTAGGACACAACTATAGGTTTGACTATAACATGAGTATTGTGACAGGTGAACCAATTGAGGATACTTTAATAACTGAACGGTATTGGGGTGACAGATTAAATGAAACTAAACATACCATCTGACATGATATGTCATTTACTGCTGCTTTGAATTATGTCCAATTACCAGATGGTAACCCAGTAGATCGTATGAATCTATGGGATTACACTAAACCACACAGTATACATGAAACGGGCTCCATTAAGACTTTGGTTGGCAGCAGTGGTGGTTACATTTTTTTCATTTAAATTTTGGATGTCAACTTCATAAGGTAAGCTTTAATGACTGAATAAAACAGTTAAATTTTATTTGTCGTGGATACAACATGTAATAATAATAAATCATTAAATTGATTGTGGTGTCCGGTTGAATGAATTGAAGAATGTAACGTGTGGTGTCATATAATCTATATGGTTTAATCGACGTAAGCAGCTCAAACCGCGTCTCAACAGAGACCGTACGAACCATATGTAAACGTATTGGTGCACATTGTGGGTGGCCAAGCGCAACGAATGGTTTAACACACGTTCGCTTTCTATGTCGTTTCGCGCCGTTGACCAAAACCTAATTTTTTTTTTTTTTTTTTTTTTTTACGGTTTTTACAGGCCATTATTGGCCCGTACCGTGTCAACAATCTGACTCCATCGGTTTCGATCACGAGCCAGCTCTTCAAACCGTTGTAGGCAGTTTGAAGATGCCAGATCGCTCTCTACGCCGTGGAGCCATCGTCGCCGACAGCGACCTCTTCGCCTACCGAAAGGCGGTTCTCCCTTAAAGGTTCGCTGTATCATTCGGTTCGGATCAGCACGCAGAACGTGTCCGAGCCAGCGTACTCGCTGTCCTTTAATTTCATGCACGATATCAGGAATTTGCATTAAATTCCTGATCTCGTGATTGAAAAGAACTCGGTAAGTGCCATCGACGTCGCGTTTTGGACCATATATCACACGCATGATTCTTCTCTCGAATGCTAGAAGCCATCTTTCGTACTCATCCGTCAAGGTCCAACTCTCACATCCATACATGACAACGGGTCTGATCAACACTCTGTACAGTTTCAGCTTATCCGTATTTGCAAGATATTTTGATTTCAGCAGTGGACGTAGAGGGTACAAAGCCCGATTGCCAGCGGCAAGGCGGACCTTGATATCCTCTCCCACACTATTATCGTGAGTGATGAGAGATCCAAGATACTTGAATCTCATCACTCCTTCAAACGTGTGGTTACCACTACTGAAATCAATTGCGTCTTGGTCTCTAAAACCCGAGATTAGATATTTGGTTTTTGACTCGTTGATTTTGAGACCAACAGAAGCTGAACACTGTTCCAGTGGATCAAGTATCTCTTTCACTCCGTTGCCATTTAATCCAATCACACAGATATCATCTGCATAAGCAAGAAGTTGATTGGATTGTCAGAATAAGATGTTGTCCTGAGGTGTTTCACTTTTACGAAGGATGTATTCCAACATGAGATTAAAAAGTATCGGGGACAGCGCATCTCCTTGTCGAACACCGGAATTGATTGCAAAAGTTCTCGATAGCCTGTTCTCAACTTTGACACAGCATTGTGACTGCGTTACTGTCATTTTACACAGATGTACATATTTTTTCGGTATTCCTAAATATTCAAGCGCATACCATAATCTCTCTCGATTGATCGAGTCATAGGCTTGCTTGAAATCTAGGAATACCTGGTGTACATCGCTAGATGTTTCGTAGTACTTGGAAAGAATCATCCGCAGCGAAAAAACTTGATCAGTGACTGACCGATTTGGACGGAATCCTCCTTGGTAGTCACCGACAATTTCCTCCGCTAGAGGAGTAATTCTTCCCAAGATAATGTATGACAGTAACTTATATGCTGTGCAAAGGAGAGCTATACCGCGATAATTCTCACATTTCAAGCGATCACCCTTCTTGAAAATTGGGCATAACGCGGCCACTTTCCATTCTTCGGGCATAACTTCATTTCGCCATACCAATCGAACAAGGTCGAAAAGACAGTTCCACAAAGTTAGCCCTCCGAATATCAAGAGCTCTGAATTAATGCAATCAACTCCTGGTGAACGATTTTTCTTTAATTTCTGCATGGCCATTGTGAATTCCTCATAGGATGGATCCTCAATGAACATCTCCGCGGTCTGTATTTGAGGGCATTCAAACACAGCTTGTGATACATGTGGAACATTAAGTAAATCAGAGAAATGTTCACGCCATGTATCGAGTACCGCATCGACGTTAACACAGAGGTTTCCATCCTGGTCCCGAATGGCAGTTGACCGAGATCTTAAGGTATGGTGCAATTCGGTGATTCCTTTAAAGAAACCACGCGAATTGTGCTCATTGCTGAGTTGTTGTACTCTTAAGACCTTAGCCTTCCACCATTCTCGCTTCTTCAGTCTACAAATGCGTTTAGCTGTCCTCCTAGCGAGAACTGCTTTGTTTTTCCTTGCGATTGTAAACCGAGTCTGCGCTTCATTATAGGCTATATTTCGTTGCTCAACAGCAAGACGACACTCCTCATCAAACCAATCATTTTTGGGCTTAGTTTTCACTATACCGAGAGTGTGCTGGGCAGCATCGACAACCGAGGTTTTCAATACTTCCCAGACACTGTTCACATCATCAGATTGGTAATTGGATTGTATAATGCTATTGCTGACAAGATCTTGATATTTTCGTTGCGTTTCTTCATTTATCAGACCTTCACAGGAGAATCGCGTTGTATATTCTCCTGTCCTCCCTGACTTGTACGAAAATTTCCATCGTAGCTTTGCAGCAACCATAAAATGGTCACTGCCTACGAATTTTGTTGACGACCGATACGATCTCACATCTTGGACAACCCGAGCCCGCCCTTTTGAAATCAACACATGGTCAATTTGGCTTCGGGATGTTTTACGTGGGTGTGTCCATGTTTCTAAGTGGATGTTTTTATGAGGAAAGAATGTACTTGCTACTTTGAGATCATGAGCGATCGCAAAGTACATCATTCTTTCCCCATTCTCGGTCGCAGTTTCGTGTCGGGAGTACGGACCTATGTTGTTACATAAGTCGGTCTGATTTCTGCCAGCTCTAGCATTAAAGTCACCAATCACCAATTTGACATCGTGCTCCGGTATAGAACCCATCAGATTATCTAGATTATTGTAAAATGAGTCTTTATCCTGGGATTGGCTTACATCAGTGGGCGCATGTATACAGACAATTGACAGGTTGGCTAATCTCATGTGCAAGCGAAGCTTACACATTCGATTATCGACTGCTTGAAAGTCCAAGACAGCCTTTTTTACCTGTGGCCCAATGAGAAATCCAACCCCAAGATTTCCGAGGTCATCTCCACTGTGTAGCAACGTATAGCCTTGGGACACATGGTCTCCACTTTTAGGCCATCGAGTTTCTTGGAGAGCTACGAGTTTCAGCCGATACTCTTTCATGCATGTGATAAGGCCGTCCAACGCGCCAGGTTTTCTTAATGACTGCACGTTCCACGTGCCGATCTTCAATCTCGTGTCCGGGTACTTAAGCGGGGGTTCGTTTTTTTTGTTGTTTTGGCGGTATCCGATTTTTTTAGTTTTGTTGACATTTTTAACATTTTCACGGTTTTACGGATGCGGGTCGTCAGCCCAGCGATCCAACCAGATTTAGTCGCCTCCTACGACAAGCTCTGGATACTGTGGTGGTATTCTATGGGTCTCATGTTTCGTTCGTAATATTTACGAAACACGAATGCCCCCAACCACAGGGCACTCCAAAACCTAATAAACTCCGAATTATTTAGGTTTTGGTCAACGGTGAGAATCAAACTCGACGAAACCGAGTCGTGATGAAAACTTTCTTAACCATTAAGCTACGACAGGCGATCGGTTAGTCATATACATACCTATATGTCTAATCTACACCTTAATTAATCGAAAACTAAGATCTTTATGATTTTATTTTCTTTATTTTTTTTGGACTATTTTTTTGAGTATCTATATAGCGATAGATAAGAAATATATAAAAGTCGTGTATGAGTCGTAGACAATTTTTTATGTTAATTGTCGTGACAGAATATATATTTGTATACTGGCGAAATTGGTTTGATAAGCTCCATTTATATTGATTTATTGCTAAATCTATATAAAGTGGTGAATCCCTAGTTGATAATGGCATTTACTTATATATGTCAATTATAGATTTGAGTGATCTTATTCTTAACATATGCGTATGTATATGAAGAACTTATTCAAAATAAAAACTATAAAATTGGCAGCCATGTGGGTGGAGGCATCCATGTTTCGTAAATATTTCGAATGAAACATAAGACTCATAGAATACCACCACAGTATCAAAAAGCTGAACGTAGGAGGCCACATAATCTGGTTCGTACGCCTTGCTGACGACCCGCATCCAAGACAACAAACGTTAAAAATGTCACAACCGAAACAAAATCGGATATCGCCAAAACAACAATGATCGTCCGCTTAAGTACACGAAAACGAGATTGAGGATCGGCAAGTGGGTTCACTTAGAAAACCTAGCGCGTTGGACAGTTTTGGAACTCTTGGATTTAAATTTCTCGAAATCTCTTGAAATTGGGCCAGCGATAAAAAAGGCTGTAATAGACTTTTAGGCAGTCGATAATCGAATTTGTAAGGGTTTACTTGCACATGTGACTAGCCATCCTGTCAATTGTCTATGTGTACATGCACCCACTGATGTAAGCCAACCGCAAGATAAAGACTCATTTTATAATAATTTGGATAATCTGATGGGTTCTATACCTGAGCCCGATATTTGGAGACATAGATAAATCCACGTAAAACATCCCGCAGCCAAATTGATCATGTGTTGATTTCTAAAGGGTGCAAGCTCGGGTTGTCTAAGATCTTCGGTTGTCAAAAAAAATTCGTAGGCATAAACCATTATCTGTTCACTGCAAAGCTATGATGGAAGTTTTCGTACAAGTCACACAGGACAGGGGAATGTACAACGCGATTCTCCTGTCAAGGTTTGATGAATGATGAAACACAACGAAAATATAATATCTTGTCAGCAAGATATTAGAGTCATGAACAGTGTCTGGGAAGTATTGAAAACCTCGGTTGTCGATACTGTCCAATGAAGCGCAGACTCGATTTACAATAGCAAAAGCGCGAATGGCGTAACACTTAGGTAAGACAGATGTTCATTGAGGATCTATTCTATAAGGAATTCACAATGGCCCTGCAATGATTAAAGAAAAATCGTTCATCAGGAGCTGATTGCATTAATTCAGAGCTCATGATATTCGGAGGGCTAACTTTGAGGAACTCTCTTTTCGACCTTGTTCGATTGGTATGGTGAATTGAAGTTATGCCCAATATTCGAGAAGGGTGATTATTATCGAAATAATCGGTGACTTACCAAGCAAGGTTCCGCCCAAATCGGTCAGTCACTGATCAAGTTATACTCCAGGTATTTCAAGATTTGAAGCAAGCCTAGTAGTCGATCAATCGAGAGAGTCTCTGGTCTGCGCTTGAATAGTTAGGAATATTAAAAAATATACGTTTATTTGTGTAGAATGAAAGTAACGCAGTCACAATGCTGTGTTAAAGTTGAGAACAGGTTATCGAGAGGTTTTGCTATCTTCTGTTTTGGTGTTCGACAAAGGAGATGCGTTGTCCCCGATACTTTGTAATCAAATCGGATGAGTACGAATACTGAGTTATTTTCAAATCAAATGACAGCGAGTTCGCTGGCTTACTCGCACGTTCTACATGCGGATCCGAACCAAATGATACAGCGATCTTTGAAAGGAGAGCCGCCTTTCGGTAGGCGAAGAGGTCGCTGTCGGCGACGATGGCTCCACGGTATAGAGAGTGATCTGGCATCTTCAAATTGCTTGCAACAGTTCGTGAACAAAACCGATGAAGTCAGATTTTTGACACGGAACTAGTCAACAATGGCCTGTAAAAACTGTAAAAAATAAAATAAACCAATCGAAAACCATGTAACATGTTTTGGACAGGGAGAGATCTTATCTGAAAAAGCAACGAAATACAGCGAGCTTATCAACATCATGTGAACGGAAAGAGTAGGCCAATACAAAGTAGTCCATATGGATTTTACGACAGAATTCGTGTGGAATGAGGGTCATGTCAAACAGTTGTTTGACATTTTATCATGGAAAGACTTTTGCGCTTACAGCAACTTATGGACCACATAATCGATCTAACGATCGTACAATTTACTATACCATCGAAAAATTTGAAACCCAATTTTCACTATTGGATAATAATTGACTAAATAAACCACAGCCAGCACATAGTGAAGAAAATATAGCGGCAGTAGGTGAAAGTGTATACTTGTCTAAGCTTGGCGTATGCCAGAACTTGGCGTATTGTACGTACTATTCCATCTTAGTTGACAAGAATACAAAATTTAACTCGTGTAAGACGTCACCGTTTCAGACTAAGACTCTTGTATATGGGGTGATGGAATCATTAGTCCATATTTGTTCAAAAATGAGGCCGTTATACTAACCACACAGCCCGTAAGATCATGGCTTTATTGCGAGAACAATTTTTTGAATAGGTAATTTCTTGGTTCGGGCCAGTGAAATTGGCCACCTAGATTATATGATATCATACCTTTAGACTTTGTGGGCTTCGAGGCCCAAAGTGTATATGGATGGATAAGCCCATTACGATTGACGAAGCCAACATTTCTCGCATAATTGGTGAAATTCCACTCGAAAGGCTCGAACGCGTCATCGAAAATTGAAACTTCAGAATGGACTGATTTAACAATTATACATGCTTTGAATACTGAACTTCTGAACTTCACACAAATATCTGATAATTATTGGAAAATGACGTTTCCAATCTAATAAATTTATATTATCGTATTTCAAGTATTTTTGTAGATATGAGTTATGGTGTTAGTGACACTAATGTTGCGGTTGAAAATGTCAGATTACAAAATCTTGACTTTTGGTTCCATTAAAATAGGATGATAATAGGAAAGAAGCACACCATGAAAGCATCGACATCGAAGTCAACGTCATAGCTGTTGAGTCATAGCTGAAAGTCGATTTCAGCTTGAGAAGATACAATCAGACGAGGAAAAGAGATAACACTATAGGACGGGCGAATCAACATCAGGAGGATAGAACGAGTTAGAAACCAATTGGAAACACTAATCAGTGACGCATGGAAACATCTAGAATTATACTATACCGAAATTTATGCACCACTACATTGACTGTTGCAAGTAGAATGGACAAATCGAGGAACACACAGATTTGTATATAAGCAGTGCTAAATCGCCATATCGATGAAGTTTTATTTTCACCAGTGAAGTGTTAAGAAACTGTAACCTCACGTTTGAAGGAGTAATGAGATTCAAGTATCTTGCATCTTTCATTACTCACGATAATAGTGTGGGAGATGATATCAAGGTTCGCCTTACCGCTGGCAATCGGGCATTATATCCTCTACGTCTACTTCTGAAATTAAAATATCTTGGAAATACGGATGAATTGAAACTGTACAGAGTGTTGAGGTGACCCGTTGTCATGTACGGATGTGAGATTTGGACCTTGACGGATGAGTACGAAAGATGGTTTCTAATATTCGAGAGAATGTTAGAAGCCATACTAACAAACACGTTGTTTCAACCACGAGATCAGGAATTAAATGCAAATTTCTGATATAGTGCATGAAATTAAAAACAGAGAGTACGTTGGCTCGGTCATGTTCTGCGTCCTGATCCAAACCGAATGATACAGCGGTTTTTGAAGGGAGAGCCACCTTTCGATAGGCGACGATGGCTCCACGGCGTAGAGACCAATCTGGCATCCTCTGGTTGCTTGCAACTGTATGAAGAACTTGTCGTGATCGAAACCGATGGAGTCAGATTGTTGACATGGTACGGGCCACCAATGGCCTGTAACCACCGTTAAAAAAAGTGTTAAGAAATGATGTGCCATAGTCCCGACCAGTGGCAAGTGACTAATCTTTCCAATTAATTGATTGAATTGAAGTTTGACTACACTTTGGTTGTTGAAGTTTGTTTGGGTGAAGTTAAACTATAAACTTTGGTCAACTTTGAGCAACGTCTAAATCGACAATACTCCGGATACGAACCGTGAGAGTCGTAAAAATATATCCATACCAATGGTAGGTATTGAAACGTAGGTTTTGGTATAATGCTTCCAATACCAAATTACTAATCTAATCTGTACATGTTACATGAAAGATGTAACAGTCTCAAGCCAAATCTACCCAAGTAAAAAGTACATTTTAACTGCATTGAATCTTCCTATTGATGGTTTTGCTAAGATAGATGATACTACCATCTTGATCACTGATCAAAAGCAACCGTAAAACCCCCTGTTATGTTCAACTTAAAGCATACAGAATTAACCATAAGGAAAAACCCAAAATCTCTATTTGAAATGATGATGCCGGCAATAGGTTATCTATACAATAATAACAGAAAATAAATGTATAAGCAATGCTGGTTCTAGGGTAAGCTCCTCTAAGTTATTTATCAATGTTCATGCTATAGTATAAAGGTCAAGATGAAAACCAGCTATCACAAAACTAGAACCGATTCAATTTTATTTGTGGCCTGAACCATCCAGATATCGCCAAGATATAAAAACTCATTAACAACAACATTATCAGAATCAATTAGCCGCATTTCAAGACTCCAATTGATCCGGATTATATCACATTGTCCATGCAAACCAAAGACACATTTTGAGCCAAACTGAAAATTTGATCAAAATGTGTCTTTGGTTTGCATGGAAAATGTGATCTAATCCGAATCAGTTAGAGTCATGAATGCGGCCAATATTGACTCATCAACCGCACCAGCTTCTAAATTGGTTGGATTGTTACTTCCTAATCATCTTAAGTCAATAAGTGTTGTAAAAACTAGTCTACTCCAACCAATCCGGAATGATATCCATTCCTGTTGAGTGATAACACTGGAGACAGGTTCAATGTGGACGATTGTGATTTAGTAAACGATGAACTCATCCAATAGCAGGGTTAACATTGCAAACAGCAACCGGTGAAAGTACAGAAATTAGGGAACGATGGCCTCGGTTATACAAATTAGTAAAATGAAGTTCTGCTGTAAGGTTCTGGTGGCAGCTATTGTTGTTAATCTTTAATCGAATTATATTGAGTCATCTAATAGAAGTTAGAGACAGGTTGAGGGTTACGAAAGTTAGCAAAGAACAGCAGCCAGGAAAAGGGATAAAGCGAATAAAGGGAACAATAGAAGACTTAAGAAAGAGCAGTTAGCCTGATTTTACAACCTGAATTTATTAACAGAGCTACAGTACATTTGGGAAGGACCAGAATTAACGATGTAATCTGCAGAATTCAAACGGGACTTCGAGGTAAACTAAAGAGATACTTATTTAAAAAGTTTGCCATTAACATTTGGAAAACGAAATCAGCCAAATTGTCGCCAAGGCTACGCTTGCAGCACCAAATCCTTTTGATGAAATTTTAATGAATTAACAATAACTTGCACTTCCGGCCACAAAAAAATAAAATCATTTATCATAGCTCGGTAGCGCAAGCCATTCACAACAGTGACACGTTGAGGTTGGAGAGGCTTTTTAACAATCACCTCTTATTGGAAACACCCTTTAGAATTTATTCATCGATCAGTGATGAAATTTAAAATCAAACTTCAATTTTATGAAGAGCGTCAAGACTAAATGGATTAAGCAAAATATTTAAGAATTCAGGATGGGGCGTTGAGCCAGCTCATATAGAAACTACTGACTCGTCGTCTAATATTTATATTTAGAGTTTTAATGAGTCCGACAATATTTTCTGGTGATGAAATTAATCTATTTCGAATTAACGTTCGTGTGTGCTCCCAAGGCAGTTTCCAAATGCTAATCCTAAAACCGACAATTATCATACTCAGCCTAAATTATATAAGAATGGCATCTTAAGGTAATGTGTCACCTGAGAAACCGCGAGAAGTTTAAATTTGGACTTGCCTAATACAATACAAGCCTTGGCTCATGATCGACGATACAGAGGACATAGATCAAATATCGCCCAAAGCAGATGAGACAGTACGAGAATCCCATATAATTATAGTAGCCGTTATGGGATTGTATTTATGTTAGGCTAAGAAAGTCAAGGGTTAAAATTATTGACTTAATTATGTTTGTTTCACGGAATAACGAATAATGAGTAATGCTCTCAAATAAAGTATGAACAAACACTTATTTTTAGACTTATCAATTTCAAATTTTTTGTTCAGGTAAGTGATAAGCCAAAATATATTAATTCAAATATTTTCGTAGAAGGTAGACATAAAAAATTAAATGAATGTACAAATAATGACGACATTATTTTTACGAAATTGTTTAGATTATGCAGACACTATAGAGACCCGAACTAATGCGGTAAAATTCAAATATTTTAGACATGTTACAAATATAAGACTTCTTGGGTGCTTAAATGATTATTCTTAGGTCATGGGGTCCCGGACAGAATAACGAAACCATTTTACCGCAATCTGATTCTTTGTAGCTTTTATCTTTCAACGCACCTATATACAGTTATGGCCTTAATTATTGCAATAACAAATTTGATATAATAAATTTGCCAATTGATTAGCGCAAGGTTGGTGAATTCTTATCAGTACGATATAAAACCTTACATGTAGAAAAGTATGGTAATTGAAACAATGTATATGCGATAATTTTATTAAACCAAATAAATCGGTGGTTAAAGCTGACACAGTTGAAGCGGAAGATACTGGGTTCATAACTCAGTAGGGGCAGGATGGAAAAGAAACTTTTTACAATCTGATTACGATCGGTGATGTGCATGAGCACATATATGACTCTATGTTAGAGTTCAGACATTTCCACGTTAATTATTGTAATTTCGATCAGGTTTAAGCTTTTTTATATTGAAGTAATTTGGTGTTGCAAGATTAGAACTAACTAAGGGAAGTTCTTCAAAAATGAAAATACGGAAGCAAATCGAAGAATGTTACTATCAATATAAAGACACAGGGCAAGGAATGATCGCACAAAAGACTGTAGAACAAACAGTTGCAAATAAATATATAAAATTAATACTTTGAGAATAACCTAACGAGCGAACCAGATTATGAATTTCCAGATAGTAATTATAGCAAAACTATTAGCATCCATTCACAAACGAAGTGCGAAGTTAGAACTGTAATCCAGAACTGCAGCAATTGTAACTATTATAGCTGAAATATGGAATACTGGAAGAATCACAAAAAAATGGAGGGAGGGTTATCATGATAGGTTGGCTAAGATGATTCAAAACCTGTAGAGGTATCCCACGTCTCAACCGCAGAATAAAAGTATAATTATGATTAATTATAATTCTCAAGTGAATATGCCCGCATCAATCAACAAACAACTAACAAAGGAATAAGCTGGCTTTAGGCCAGGAAGATCAATTAAACGAATGTACTTCATCGATCTACCTATCCTTCGAAGACTTAGAACGTGTATTACAATCACTAACTCAATCAGTCAAAACGCAATCTGGAATCAATGTGATGCTGGAAACAAGGCAATACAAAGGAAAACATGTGCAAACTCGACAGAACATCTCCAAATGGTGTTCAATGGGGATCACTAACGCGACTTAATGACCTATAGACTACGCAGATGACATGCTTAGTATGTTGCGGTCTCGCAATAAAGATTAGTAAAACCGAAATCAACCGAAACGTCTGTACACTAGCGGGCCGTCTCGGAGTTACGTCGGTTTCCTCGATGAGTCTTCTGACTGTTCGTTGACCCAGATATATCTCGAACTTGTTTTGCCTACTGTTACATATCAATGCTAATGTGTAGAATATCCATCCCATAAAATACTCTCATGATATTCAAGCCGTCCACGTCACTGTATCTATCTTTATTTTGACACTGCATTACGTTTACTGAAAATCATCGCATATGCGTTGTTTCGATTAGTTGCTATAACTTTATATTTTATGCTTATATACTGATAGGCAATCACTAGCCGTACTCAATCAACTGTCAAATTTATGATAACAGATTTGCATTTGCAATATATCAAGTCACGAGTGTATGAGCAATGTCGTATGGCTTAGTGATTGGTTGACCTCGTCATGGTGGCATAATTATATAAACGTAAACATAAAAAAGACGGACAGAGACACAAGATATGGTGAAATTTGAAATTCGGAGCCTTAATGTTTTTGTTCCGGATGAAGTTTGCACTCTTAAGTAGACAAGTGCAGCATAAAAATCTTGAATAGCATCAGTGAATCCATGAATTTGAATAATGTCACCCACAGTTGTTTGAATGAATCTGGGGATTGCCAAGTTATCAACTTCATTTAATTTATTGTGAATTATCTTCCAGTTTCTACTTATATCATCGAGAAGCTGTTCACCCCACTCTAGATTATTGGCCCACAGTTTTTGAATAAAAATTTTGATTTGTACGATGACAGGACCCAACCACTCCAAGGGGTCAAAGAGACGACTATTCGTTTTGTAAATTAATTATTTTGTGGTATGTCAGATGTGAACGTGAATTGACCTGACGCGTAGGATTCCAGTTCACTTCAAGCACTTTCATCGTGTTTAAATTATTTTGTGTGTCTTCGTGTATGTTCTTGATGTAATCGCTGGATCCTTGATTTAGATTGTCTAGGATGATGGGTGAATTGCTCATCCACTTACGAAGATTAAAACCATGTTTAAATAGCAGCATATTAATTGATTCTCGCAGTTGTATTACTTAAGCTTCAGTGTTGGCTCCAGTCGTTAAGTCATCGACATAAATATCGCGATTGATTGCGTTTGCGCAACTGGAAAGTGGAAACTCTTCTTCTCTCGTGTAGCTAGAAATGATGCCGATGCTAATCCATAGGTGACCGTGGTTAACCGAAAATATTTTATTGGCTCTGATGGGTGATCCCGCCAAATTATTTTTTGGAAGTAGGAATCCCAGTTGTCAACCTTTTCTCGACGATTCATTTTCTGTCAGCCGTTGCTACAAATTTATGCTCTCGAAACCTTAAGATGATTACGTGAGGAGTTTGTTGTATTTGTGAACCGATTGCTAAACAGTCATTAAGAGAGATCCCTGTTGTGGATTTAGATGAGCCATCAAATACCACATGCAGTTTTGTTGTTGAGCTTGAGCGCTTGATGACTCCGTGGTGTGGCAGATAGAATCCAATGTTTTTTTCTGATGGAGATACCTCTTTCATATGATTGAGGTTAAGATATTCCAACAATTTATGTAATGTTGATAGAGGCTTTGAAATGCAGAATCACGAGAAAAGCGACGTTCGATGCTTCGTAAGCGTTGTACCGCATTGTTTATGGAATTTTCTAGAGTTTTAGGTGAATGCTTAGATGGCAGCTTAACAATGAACCGGTTATCTTCAGATAGAGTGATATTTTTGCTGAATTCCTTTTCACAAAATGCTTCTTCGGAAGACATGTTAATGCTGAGACACGCGATCATTCGTTAATATATTTTTTAGTAAAAAAGCTAATCTCTTTTTTGCTATGTAGTGGAAGAGATCATTCAATATTCGCGTGTAAGCAATTCAACGAGATGGAAATCGCCAAGCGTCGGGATTGGGCCAAAACTGAAAATCGATGTTTCAATTGCTTAAGTAAAAGACAAATACACCTCATCAGGAAATAAATGTCACAAAACTCGACCATTTGCCTGAACTGCAATTAGCCGACCCAGAATTCTACAAGTCCACTAATATTGACATTTTAGTTGGCGCTGACCGGTTCTTCAACATCATATAGAGCAAGTTGAAACTTAAATTATTAAAGGTGGACTAACATTATTTAAAACGATTTTTGGATGGGTAGTCTCTGGAAGAAGCGTTAGTTTGTTTGACAAGGATGTAGTGTCAATGGTCACAGTAAGCAATAATCCAGAAATTGATTTAGATCGAGCTTTGCTCAAATTTTGGTAATTAGAATCGATTCCCAAAACTGATTTTCATTATCACCTAATGCTTTTAGTCCACGTATGACCTCATCCGACGTGTCCATAAGCTGCTTTATGTTTGAAGACATACTACATATTTTTTGAAGATGAAAAATTAAGAGGCAAAGCTTAATGAAGACTCGTGTCTATAATATTTTGCATCGTTGGAAATGAGGCAACAAGCCATTTAAAACGCCTAAAGCATCTGAAAATGGCTCAGAAGCCAGGATATTGGGTGCCGTACGAGTTGAAACCGAGAATTGAAAGAAAAACAATCGCAATACAGCGAAAATGTCCGACCCCATATTGTAAAAGTGGTCAAAACATACATGGAATTGACATTGGAATAGACATTGACGGGGTATCCCACTTTATCGGTTGTATACTCCGACTGACTATCACTTGTTTTGGATTGAAAAAAAACGGAGGGAGCACAGTGGTATACCAAATACATAAAATATCATTGATACAACTTTACACTTTTTACTGTACACTTTTCATGTGATTTGACACTATATCCAGCCACATATAGTGATACTATGACAGTTGAGATCGAAGAGAGTTTCGATTCGGTGAATTAATTTATTATAATTAATTTATTTATTAATTCGATTCGGTGAATTAAGCATGTGAAGTTATCCCAGTATTTCATCCCAGAAAAAATAAAAAGTTGCATCAGGCAACATTTTTCTATTTCATCTGTTTTTTCGTTCTATCCGAAATTCGCGACATAAATAATAATAAAAAGAAACTCAATCATCCCATCCCAGTTTTTTTCCAATTTCATGTATTTTATACTTTAATTTTGCACCAAATGATAATAGAACTATAGTAATTTTAGATATTTCGGTACCTGGCTCTTGAGAACCTATTGGGCCGGAAATTATTCTTGATGTTTTGAGTTGGTCATGGTATGGACCAACTCTAGTGAATGTAACCGAACCATCCAGTGGATGGAATTGGCACAATCGAGCTGCGTTCAGAAAGTTCCATATACAATTCTATAATTTAAGACATGGCACGGTGTCGGAAGACGCTGCCTGTTTTCTTGCGGATGCCTCCAATAGCTATACTGGCCAAGGAGTGCCAAACCACGTACTTGCATCGTGGTCAAGGAACAAAAGCAGAGAATCACCGATTAGCACGTTCTGAGACGATCACTGTATGGCAGAGAAGATGGAGTGAGTCGACGAAAGGTAGATGGACCCATCGCCTGATCCCCTATATCGAGCCCTGGCTAAACAGGTGACACAGAGAAGTGGATTATCATCTTACGCAGTTCCTGACGAGTCATGGTTGCTTTAGATCACACCTGTTCAGATTCAAACATGAGGATTCATCAGATTGCCCTTTATGCATCGGGGTAACCGAGAACGTAGAGTACGTGGTATTCGAGTGACCACGATTTACAGAGGAGCGAAGCAGTATCTGTGCACGTGGGGTCCAATTAACACCAGAAAATATACTGGAGTTTATGCTGGCATCCGAGGATGGGCGGAACGCAGTAAGCGGACGTGTCTCACGGATAATGGGTGAGTTGAGATGCCTCGAAAGAAGCAGAAATTCAGCAAGGAGTTAATTCTAGCCGATTAGGGGCAGCGTAAGCTGAGCCGGCCGCGTGAAGTAATACCTAACGGTAGTTCCATGCGGCTATATGGCAAGAGGTACCCGGAAGTTAGGGTTTAGTCGGTAAGAATACGACACTCTCACATGTTCGACGTAATGGTTTACATGTGAAGTCTTTGAAGATTCCCACCTCCGCCACAAAAAAACAATCAAAAAAACATACACACAGACACACTCACACAAATAGACCCACACACAAACACATACACACACATATACATATACCCACTGCGAAGGAATGTCTTGATTGTTGGTACCGCAGGGATACAACAGGACGGTGAGGGGGAGATGGTTTTATCTGGTGTCTTTTGGAAACACGGGTTTCCCAATTTTTTTTATTAAAATTTCCATCTTCTTACGTAAAATAAAAAAAAACATATACATAAACCCAAACACATACACACTAAAGTATAAAATAAAGTATAAAATACATGAAATTGGAAAAAAAATGGGATGGGATGGTTGAGTTTCTTTTTATTATTATTTATGTCGCGAATTTCGGATAGAACGAAAAAACTGGGATGAAATAGAAAAATGTTGCCTGATGCAACTTTTTATTTTTTCTGGGATGAAATACTGGGATAACTTCACATGCTTCTGCTATAGTTACTAAATAACTATAGTTGTACCTCATTTGAAGATTTTCCAGCTATAAAACGAAAGCACTTCATTGACTCGTGAAATATTCGTGGACTAATAGTTGAGCCAATTCCATAGGCTTTTTATGATAAGTATCCTAACAATACCTTTAGATGATAGGTTTTTTTAGTTCCTTAATTCCAGAAATGGTTTCGTTGATTGTTTCGGGTTGACGTCTTTTGACTGGCAGATGAAGATTGTCCATTTAAAATATGATCAAAGACGTTAAATGCTGAGTTTTGCAAATGGGGTTAATTAGAGTTTTTTTTTCTATTTGTATGGCCAAAGGTCAATTGAAAATTTTCTTCGAATGAATGTCTGAGATAACATTTCTTATTTGTTTATATTAAAATAAATTAACTACTCGAGCATTGTTCGATTATTAATCTTATCTTTAATGGAACAAAATCAAAAGAAATTGACAACTCAAAAGATAAGGCTTAACTATATACAGCAACTATAAACAAAAGCGAAAACCCCTGTTTAACCAAAAGACAAACTTTTGAAAGGGATTTTTCATCATGTGATTAGTTCCGGTGGTGTCAATGAACACATCTATGACTCCTTGTTGTAGTGCAAAATTAATGGGCAAACCCATCTTTTATATGCCAGGAGTATATAGGCTGAGCTATGCAATGTGCAGGTGGTTCTACGTAAATCGGGTCTATATAACCATACGTCCTTGATTTGGCTAAGTAATGACGTAAAGAAGACAGGCAGACAGACAGAACTTTGCAACGAACGAAGATTGTTAAAATTGGGGATGCTGATAACATTGTTAAAAAAGAAACGATCATTGGAGAGATCGTACAAGAAGACTTCCTCTTTTCCTCTAATTAAACGAACTTTGATCAAAATTTCACAGTGTTAAACTGATGTTTGTAAATCCAGCTAAAATACTGCGTAGACAATGTGTGAGACGTGTAAGATGTGCTGGTATGCATTCTATACCATTTTACAAACTACCAAAAACTCCGTGTTGGTCCTATTTATAATAGCGCATAACAAATGAAGTTATCCAACCAATACGAAATGAAAGAAGAAGATTTGCCTTGGTAGTGGGAAGTTCAAACTCAGGTTCAAACTATATGGCATCGGTATTATGATGTCATAGAAAAAATTAAAAAGTCGTGAAGACTTAAATAATAGAGTCTGCAAGAAAATCCCAGTCCCGCAAGGTAATTTCACTGGCTTGAACAATTTAACTATATTGCAACATTTGGTATAATTGCAGACCTTATTGAGGAGACTTGCACCCTGTTTCGCGAATACCGAAATATAGATGGAAATGGCATTAAATACCAGATTCAGATGGAACAACTATAACTCAATACTATAAATGAAGGAACGTGATCGGCTGTTGATAGGATACTCCATTGTTAGTCACTGAGAAAAAAGTTGAAACTAAGACTAACCGCCTAGGTGGCGCAAGTTGCGGTAGTTGAAACGGGAGGTACCGGGTTCAAATCCCGATAGAGGCAGGATGCAAAAGAGGTTTTTCACCATACGATTACGATCGGTGGTGTGACTGAACACATCTATGACCCCCTGTTGGAGTGCAGAATTCATGGGCCAACCCATCTTCCATGTCAGTACTATAGGCTTTCATGGAGCTATTCAATGTGCATATAGTTCTATGTAATGGCGTAAGGTAAGGACGATAATAAGCGAACCGCGAAAAAGTTGGAAGTGCCTCGAGCCCCGAAACAGATTGTAGAGATAAAAACCAACAAAAACAACTAAGACTACATTACTAGGGAAATGCATGTGAAGTTAGACCTGCGTATGCCTGCATACACGCTTGAAGTTAGAACTAAAATAATCTTAAACAAATAAAATAACATAAAAGTTTGAATGTATTGGTAAATATAGGAAAATAATGACATTTAGGAGAATAAATTATTGCCATTATAAATACTCAAAAATAAACCATAAATGTTTGTTTAAATGATCATTAAAAAAATACAAAAATAAAAATATAGTGTTAAGGAATCAAATGTGTGTGCCATTTCTGAAAGGTCACAATTAGGACTACTTACACTCCAAACCATTTGAAAAGTTAATTATTTTTACGGCGTCAATTCAATTTTTAGTAAGCTTTACTATAGTAAGAAGTTAGGATTCTCTTAAGAAATTGAAACAGATTAGTTCTCGAGATATTCAATTTCTTAAGAGAATCCTAACTTCTTACTATAGTAAAGCTTACTAAAAATTGAATTGACGCCGTAAAAATAATTAGCTTTTCAAATGGATTGAAATTTTAGAAGTCCTGATCGTGACCTTTCAGAAAATGACAAACACATTTAGGATAAACAAATTAGTTCTCGAGATATTCAATTTCTTAAGAAAATCCTACGATACTTCTTACGATAGTGAGAAAATCCTAAATTCTTAGGTCAGTTAATATTTTATTGAGTTTGGGAATCTCAACGTTTTAAAGATTTATATTGAATTAATTACAATTATTATTTTATGTTTTTTATTTATAATTATTTATTAATTATTGATGTGTTATTTTTTTTCTTAAATTCAATATTTCGCCTGAATGTCATTGTTTTTAAACTTTAACCCATACATACAAATTTTTGTTGGTTAGGATTAAGTTAGGTCTAACTTCAAACGCGTACTAGGAAATGAGAAGATAGCGCTCGTACCATGTTTTAGCAAAAGCATAAACATGAATTTGAATCAAAGTACCAAAATCATGAGAACATTTCGGTTCTGAGGGTACATTTTGGACCTGATGACTTTATTATTTCGACGTGTAAAGGATTTCAAATAATAAGAATTAATATAACATTATTCTTTGATACCAGGGCTAAAATAATTGGATACAGAGAGCATCACTAACTTTAGGATAGTAAACATAGGAGCGACAGTGGTTTATATTTATAGTCCAATTAAACTTGCTGAGAATCATTACCGGATTCGGATGAACCACGAAACTCTTGGTATGGTAAAATTGATGATGAACAACACTCAGGAGGAAATAACTCCGAAGTGACGATCGCACACACGAAATGCGTGACATACATTTTTGATACGCGAGAAACCAAGGTCTTCTATGCAGGAATCAAATGCTCGCATTGGATGGAATCAGCCAGACAAAGAAAGAGTATCGTTTAGAATGTCATCTATATGGTTTACCAATGTCAATTCAATTTAGAGACTACAGAATCTTTACATCGATGATGCACGTCTCAATTACGTTGCACGTTTTAATCAAATATTATATCACAAAGCGGTATTGATGTGCCACCCTCCCTCGAATTTTCACAATTTCTCTGTAGAAAAAATATAATTCAACAATTTTGAAGTGATATAGTCAATTATCCATTTGTTCTTCGTAGAAGAGTGGATTCATGATGTTTGAAAAATTACGAATTTACATTTACATGAAAATGTAATCTAGGTACTTTGTCAAGAGGTTTCGTTTTATAGAATATTTTTACGGTTTATCGTCAGTTTGGTATTAGACATCTATTTGTTGCGACATTATGTGCGGAGTTTCAATTTAAAAATTTTGAATCTTTTGAAAAAAAATCTTTGATTCAAAGTAGCAGTATTTAATATTAAATTATTTTATTTTTGATTCAAAGAAGTTGTATTCTTTATTTAATAATGCGCATAAATGATACTTCTGAAAGGCTCAAAGGCTTAATACTAAAAATTAATTTTTTTAACTGAAAGGTAGATTTTAATTTAAATTCTATAATTATTAAAAATTAAATAACGTATAATATTTAAAATAAGTACAAAAATGTATTAAAAATAATTCGTGTCTTTAATAAAAGTCTTTGAACCACAAAATAAATATTTTACTTGAAATGATATTACTTTTCTTATAAAACGCTTAATTCTTTATTTGGTATTCCGCATTTAATTAATTGTTTAAACAACAAAACCTTTAAATCAAAACCAATTTATTTTACTCGATGTTTACCCGTTTTTATGTGAAATTCGCTACATCAAAGCTAAAATTACTATTTAAAACAATTTTAAATATTTGAAGTAAATTACGAGGAGCACAGGTTCAATATATTTTTGATGGATGTATTTTGTATCATGACATTTTTGTAGGTGCGAATAATTTTAATAATAGCTAAATAGTATCATGATACTTATGCATAAAAGTTATAATTTTATTGATAATTTAAAAAAAATTTACTTTCAATATTAGTGATACTGCATTGGGTTTAAAATATAATGCTTTTAGTTTAAAAATTTGTAATTGTTAAATTAAAGACTGCAAATCCTTACCTATGCGGATGCTGCCCAAAATATTTTACAACAAACTTAAAATCAAACTACTGGACAAACTTTCGGACAAAAGGCCTAATAGTTTCATTGAAATAACCGAAAGTTTTATAACTGAACTTTATAACTGTACGATTTTAGTTCAAAGTTTAAATTAATACTTAAACCAAATATTTTACATATTTTAGGATAAAATAAAAAAAGTTTTGCGCAAAATCTATAGGCGAAAATTCTTTGATTCAAAGAATAAAACTTTTAGCTTTAAGTAAAATTTAACTCAGTGTACAAACCCAATTCATAATACCATCCTGGATAGCCTGATTTACACCTTAGCAGTGTCTTAGAACCCGATTATAACTTGCATTTGGACATAAATAATTTTCGTAGAATTTAGAGTACTTTATTTACGTGTTTTGTTGCTTTAACTGCTAACGCTTGTGTACTTGAGTCAAATATTTCAAATTGATAAGAATGAAAACAATTATTTACAACGCACATTTAGGAATTTTATTTTTATGTTTCTGATAATTAAAGAAACGCAATTCGAATACTAAGATCTTATTAACAATCGCGTAATGTACAAGCGTGTTACCAGTCTGATGCATTGTACTATGATTGAAATGTATTGTAAATAACTGTTCATTATGTCATCCTGCAGATTCTCGATATCGTGACAAAGAAGCCTACAACTGATTGGCTACATTTTAATGAAACGAAACTCGGTTAACAATCGCAATAAATATAACGCGGCCATTTGAGAAACTTAAGTATATTGCAAATGTGAGAGATGTACTGTGATAGATGAGTATGACAGATGGCTTACGTTAACATAAGTATGATAGATGGTTTAATTTGGAGTGAGGGTGGGGAAAGCTCTTTATCAACAGATCGTCGTTTTGATATAGGCGAAAAATCCGTTAATAGCGTAAATTGTTTTCGCTATTTGCATCAGTAAATACATGTAGAGCTGGCTTATACATTATTGATACCGTCCGGGCTACCACTAAATGTTTTTTTTGTGAACAATCTTCACCAATATATAGGTAGCACACACCCTCTCTCTCTCTCTCTCTCTATATATATATATATATATATATATATATATATATATATATATATATATATGTGTATATATATATATATATATATATATATATATATATATATATATATATATATATATATATATATATATATATTATATTTACCAACCTCCTCGCAGGCTAGACCTCTTTACGGTACGATAGCTTTTGTCTGCTTATGACTGCAACACCTTGAACGATATGTTCTAATGGCCAGATGTCAACACCGGTGAGGAATATTGTCGATTTCGTTAAAAACCTGTACATATATAATAAAACAGAATATTCCTTTGGAAATCTCTATAGTATAATTGCCATAAGATCGCAGCATTTATTAATTAAAAAACCATTACTATATAAATATTTTCTTAAACTAAGATAGTGGTAATATTTTAAAATTGTTTAAGAAGTTTTATAATAAAGTATAGATGAGTTGGCTACCGAATACTAATGTCAACAAAAGAATCATTGAATTTGTTACCGTCTCCGCACCACTGTCATCATCGTCACGCTCTTTTATACTGCTCAACGTATTAGTGAATTCACTCATACGCATATCACACCACTCAACATTTACCTCGGCACTTTTTAATTCGGCCTCCAGATTAAGTGAATCTTGCAATTCAATGATTTGGCGTAATTTCTCCAACCGTTCTTTGGTTTTAGCTGATTGTGATATTCTGATCAGCGCTTCTTTGTAGTCGTATCCCAGCCTGTAAATATAGATCAAGAGTACTGAAATTTCCACTTTATATAAAAACATTTTTGTCAAACTTACAAATTCCCAATAAAACTTGACCTATCGATTATAAAGTCTAATGTTTTGTCCAAAGCTGCCAAGTTCAATGATAAAGCACCGAGTATTTGTGCTCGTTTTGGAGTTGATATGGCAATTTGTACACCGTTTATTAAATCAAAATGTTGTATTGTCAAAATCGAAAATAAATGATCGATTAGTTGAAGGTTCTGCACGTACGCCAATGATATTGCTAGTTCGTCGTATTCACTGGCCAATGTAACCATACGCCAGAAAAGATTTGAATCCGCCAACACCATACCATAATTTAATATGGAAGTCGCTAATTCGTCCATAACCAATTTTTGCATAACATCGGTAGCTGTTCGATTACTAACGACGTTTGTAAGCAGTACATTCATATCGATCAAACAGTTTTGGTAGCCACTAAAACACGCCATTTGTACAATCTTTTGACGTAGCTTTTGATCGTTGAAAGATAAATGTGATATATTGGCGTATAATTCTGTAGTACGAACTCGTTCATATGCAGGTCCAATTTTATTTGCTATGAAATTGATAACGTTGTCGTAAGCTTCGGTTCCGTAAAATTTTAATGCCAGTTCCATAAAATGATTGATGAACGTGTTTAGGGGTGTGTATGTATCCTCACGCTGGATGTAGTTGCCGAGTTCAAACATCAAACTTAAGTTATTTTGATTATTTAGAGCCGTTTCGAATCCGATATGGACGAGTTGGGCTCGAGTCAGTGAAGAAATTACTGTATGGTCTCGGTTAAGTTGATTGGCCAATAATCGATAATTATTTGGATCGTAGTTTATGTAGTAGAATCCAGTTTGGTTTTTGTTGCATAACAACCAGCTATTCACATCGACTGGTGTTTCAAAGTTATAGTAAATTGTATGTTTGTTGTTATTTTCGAGCCAATGACTTGCTGAAGTGTTGCTCCAAGCGGTGGTCGAGTCAAACTGATTGTTACATGTGTATGGTATCCACCAATTATTAAGGGCATATATACCCCCATAAACGTTGATTGAATCATTTTGAATTATTTGGATACTGTCATCTGTAATTTCTCCGTAGTTACGTATAATCCAAACGTAAGGGTATCCGGTTTGATTGAGCCATTTGTTCATAATATCGTTCAAATTATACGTAGCCGGTATCATTCTACCGCTGATTGCGAACTGCGACAGCACATTAAAAAAATGTTGCGAATTAATTAAGTTTGAAGCATCTGCTAAAAAGGTACGCAATCCAATCTTGAATATGTCTTCGCCTACAATATTTTTGAGCATGTATAGGATCCCAGCCGCTTTGTATTCAATTCCACTACTAAACAATGATTCAGGTAGTTGCGTAGAACTATGAGTAGTTTTTATAACCTGATGTATAAATCCAGATTCGTACAGTTTCGATAAAAATTGATTCATTTCGTCGAATTCGGGATATAGTTTGTCCGCAATTAAATACTCGAACAGCACTGATAGTCCTTGATTAAGCCAAATATCATCCCACCATTCTGCTACCATTACATTGCCAAAATATAAACTGGCCACTTGTCGAATTGTGTATCGGACGACTTGCTCTTTATGCACCAGCCCTGACGTATTTGAAGCGAAGTAATAATACGAGCGATTATTGTTTAAAATTCCGAAACCTCCCATCACATATTTTGAATCGTATGTGCTATCAGGAATAATGTCAATCTTTTGCATATTTAATCTCACACCGAGATAATTGTTGAGCTCATCAATAGTGTTCCTAGCTGTGTCCAATACCAAATCCAAATCTGCTGGCGTATACGATTTACCATAGTATGCACATATTTTGATTGTGCCATAGGTACAAAACGGTTGATAATTTACAATGGCAAATCCTAGTGAATGAATCGATAATTTGGGTGTCGTTTGGAATGTTGTGTTGGCCAAACCAATAGTATCATTTGATTGAATCGTTCCCTCCATACTTGAAATGGCATTATATCCAGTCGGATGTTGAATAGTTAATGTAAAGTTTGCTGTTAATGATGGATCATCGTAACATGGAAATACGCGGCTGGCATATTGTGGGGCAAAATTGCTTACAATTGCTATCACTTGCCCATCATCGATGTTTTGTGTTCTGAACATTCCAGTTCTGTCATTTTGAAACAATCCATCGTAAGTGAAATTTAACAAATATTGCTGGTTTTCAACTAGATTGTTTGAAGTGACCGATAGAATATTGTCTTCGGTTGTTTGAGTCATCGACTTTCGTATTTCTTGGTTGCCATTTATTTCAAATAAATTAAACTGCTTGATAGTGAGACCTTCTGAATTCAATTTTATTACATTGGTGGCTGTTCGTACACCAATTTTAATATTAACTGACCCTTCAAAAGTATTTGAGTCAAATTGTGGATTCAACCAGATTTTGTATTCAATTGGATACGTTGTAGTGGGCAAACGATAAACACTAGTTTGACATTTCACCAGTAAAACTAAACTTAACACTATAATAATCACAGGTACACCGTTTCTCACTTCACTTTTCATTTTCACATGTGTTTCACAAGAAGGCTAGTCACTTATTAATTTAAAATATTTTATGTATAGCCAGTACTCGTCCAGTTAAACTTGATATACTTGATAGCCTATAAATGTAATGCAATCCAAACTGACAAATATTGATAATTTTATAAAAACAGCTCGATCTACTGTCAATCAATAATTTTGAAGCTTATCTGGTATATAAGAATTTTTATTAATTACAATAATAAATAATAGATAGCACCGTGTTGGTAGTCGAATGATATTGGCATTTACAGGTAATTATTTATTACGTGAATAGATAAACAGATAAAATATAATGATTGACCCCAAATATTCAATAATCAATAAAATTTTTAGCAATTTTTTATTAAGCTCGATAAGAAAGCAGTATTAGGCAACAACTTAAATCGATTTATTAAATTGATACGACAATAAATTAATCGAGTGTATTTGGTGTTTGTTTTGACTAATCAAAATTGTGAGATTGCAATACAGTGAAATTTGTCACTGTGGACAGTGTGTAATAAACTCCTGGTTCTATCAAAACCGTATTATAAAAATACTCCTGGTTCTATCGTACGAATGATAAATTTGTCCGTTTTGGCATAGCTCCATTTTTGTGGGATTTGAGCTCGCTTAAGGATTGACGTCATTAACACACATCAGCACACATCCGAGTCCTTGTGGTCCTGTTCTTCATACTCTTCCCATAGACTGCTTTGCTTTGGATCCCAATCCCTATTTGAGGATACCAGGTATCTTGGACTTCATTAGAAGAACAAACAGAATTCGGGACTGAGAGTGTATGTCTGGGAAGAGATGCCACAATAAGCCAATCGAGCATGAGTGACTGGTGGAAAAAAATCTTTCGATTGCCACCAAATTTGCCTACAGCCACGTGACCAAAACCTAAAATAACAGTCTAATTTAAGAAATCAGGCAAAACCCTGTGGTTTTAACAATTAGTAAAATAATGAAAATGCTCACCGAATTTTAGGCAAATATGAGACATAAGTTCAGCCAGCTTACTAATAGGGTGGATTTACTGCGAAGGATAATTCCAAGCCACCAACAAACCGCTAAACCAATAAAAGTAAATGACTGCAACGTTCCTACGTATAATTACTTGGAATGCTAATATGGGCTAAATGCAAGAGTCCACGCACTAGATGTTTTCCTAAGAACCAACAAAATAAATGTAGCTTTAATATCAGAGACACCACATTACAGAGGAAAATTTGGACATTGCATTCCAGTGGTCGTGTTCGAGGGGGAACAGCAATCACTCATCACATAAACCAACCTATACTGGCTTAACAGACATCAACAAGATTCCTGATTTGATTGACTTTTATGTCTCGAAAGGAGTAACCTCCAACTACATTGAAGTCGAAGGCATTGACGACCTTACTTCCGATCACACACCGGTCTTAATGACTTTGAGTACAGTAGTCATACAAAACAAAGTGAAACTCGCATATATCATAGAACCAGAATCATTATTGACAAAAGATAATTAACTCTAGCCGACTAATTAAAGAACACAAAGAATCTTGCACTCAAAATTATTTGAAAGGATTGGGTCCTGAATCTGATAAAAATTATTCAAAACCTACTTAAACATGCAAGAGGCCGATAATCAAAGTGGAACAAAATGGAACACCTATAAGGAAGAAAAATGGAGTGCGACGTAATGAAGAAAACGCAGAACTATGTTTGCAAAACATCTGGCATGAGTATTTCAACCACATACGACATATACAATCTATGATTGATCCTAAACCAGTTTATAAATCTCAGGTTATTTAAGGAGTTATCAAAGAGAGAAGTCTCTATGTTAACACACACAAACACACACACACACACACACATATATATATATATATATATATATATATATATATATATATATATATATATATATATATATATATATATATATATATATATATATAAATATATATATATATATTAATAATGGTTTGTTTCGACTTACATATGGGCCTGAGTGTTGTTTTTGAAACGAGTAGGACCAATGATCATTATAGCTGACTTCCAGCTTGGATACAGAATAAACATTCGATAATTGATCAAGTTCATCGCGTGACTGCAAAGATTGAACAAGCATATGAAGAGAATATCTACAAGATAAGTGAAAAAGTGCCACAAAAATAATGCCAATTGCTCGAGTCGTAGCTCTCCAAACGATAATTAAGGGTATCTCATGAAGATACATACTCCAACTTTTACCTAGTTAAAGCAGGGATGTCCCAGGTCCCTAGCGTATTAGGATCTATCCTATATCTACTTTACACTTTCGATATTCAGACAAGCGGAAATAACCTTCATCGGAACTTTTGCTGATGATACAACAGTAATGACATCAAGTGAATCACAGAATTAAGCAGTTGAATACTTACAGTAAGCACTCGATAAAAGTTGTCAATGGACCAGGGATTGGAAAATAACATCAGTACATGTTACATACACGTTGCAGCACAAAAATAGCAACCTCCATACATTTCTCAACGGGTTACATTTTCTCCAAGCTGATTCTGCTAAATATCGCGGATTGCATTTTGATTCAAGTTGAACTGGGAATACTACGTTAGACAAAAAGCAGAACAAATTAAAATATAAAAACGCGAGGTGTAGTGGCTACCACCAAGATATTCTAAGCTAAGCCTGTATTGTAAACGCCTGATCTACGAATCGGTAATTAAACCAATTGGGACGTATGACATCCAATTCTGGGACTGCACTAAACAACAAACAACCTTAATGTTAAATGGCCATGAAGCGGTCCAGGAATTAGCCATCCAACATAAGATTACTGCAACATATACTAACAGTGAGCAATACAATTTCTTAATTTAATACAAGAACTAAGACGTCCTAAAAGAATTCGCAGCTATAGTCATTTAATAAAGTTTGCTCATGACATTCTCCTCTAACCTAGTGGGAACATATGATGGTATCTAAGATAAATCATCAGTTGTTGAACAAATTGGTTATTCGTCGTAATAAAAGGAATTGAAAGTTTCATGGGCCCCAATAATACGAAAGCATCATTTCGTTGCAGACAGTTTCAACGCTAAATCAATCACCAGTTCGAAATTTGAGCCAGAACTACAAATGTGAAAAGTAATGTGCATCAAAGTGTTTCATATGTCTAGTTAAACAATCTAGCATATATATGATGCAAAGTTTCATGGCAAAGGTGAAGAAAACTAAGAGCCTCGTGATGCAAAACATGAATATGTTACAGATATTCGAAAAAACAGTTCCAGATGTACAGTTCCAGATCTACATTCTGTATAACTAGAGGTATAGCTACGATTTATCGGTCATCAGTAACAGTAACAGTAAGCACCGTGGTTTAACTCCACATGGAAACTCCAAACCGACTGACTAATCGTCAAACCAAATGGGATAAATATAAAAGATTAGTCTTGTCAAAATTGACGACTAGACATCCCACTTCACTCACCGTTCGGTATTGATGCAGCAGCTGAAGACATTAAAGAAATAAATGAATTATCACCACTTTCAAATAATATTTTAAATCAACACATAAAATCTTCGTTATTAAAATAGAAATTAAACCAAGCGAATAAGATCCTAAGATACGCTTTAAGGTTGAAAACAAACAAACATATACGATCTTCTCAACAGATACGATCAACTAAGCATTGTGGTTGTGGAAGGCAACTTAACATTTAAAGAGGCCGACCAATCTGAAATCACCCGTTAGATAACCAACTGTTATCACCATTGAAAATGATTTAATCAATAAAGTTTAAGAGGGAGGCAGTTAAAGACATGATTAATTATTGTTTCAGCTTCTAACAGACACCATGATTTGACCTAATAACTGATACGACCTTAAGAGAGTTACCAGACCAATATATAAGACTTATATCATATAAAGGGTGGTTAAATTTTAAGGGCCGACGTTAAATGTGAACCACACCTAAACGTCATGTTTTTCTGCATTTAATTTGACATTTCTCAATTTCAGACTTACTCAATTTGAACCATGGAAAGATACACAATCGAGCAACGCGTTAAAGTTATTCAGGCATATTATGAAAATGAGCGTTCAAATTAAAATCCATATCGTGCTCTTCGTGATTTTTTCGGTCAATTTAATCGTCCAAATGTGCGTACAAATGGAAAAATCGTACAAAAATTTGAACAAACCGGGTCTGTAGGAGATTTTAAAACACCAGTGCATGCTCGTACAGCGCGTACTGCAGAAAATATTACTGCTGCTTGCGATAGTGTGGATGAAGTGCCGTCCACCTCAACTCGTCGTCGTGCCCAACAATTGCACCTCTCACGCTTGTCGTTGATGAACATTATGCATAAAGACTTGCATTTACACGCAAGTAAATATAAGTTGCACTTGACTCAAGAACTAAAGCCTCTTGACCATTCCGAACGTCGTCAATGGTCAGAATGGTGGCAACGGTGGATGATCAATTTTCGAAGAAAATCATCTTCAGTGATGAGGCACATTTTCACCTCAGTGGATTTGTCAATAAGCTGCGAGTAGCCGCATTTGGGCAAATCATAATCCAAGAGTGACTGTCTTAAAACCAATGCACTCACAAAGAGTGACTGTTTGGTTCGATTTATGGGCTGTCGGCATCAACGGGCCGTATTTTTACCAAAATGAGGCCGGTCAGGCAGTTACTGTAAATGGTGTTCGCTATCGTGAGATGATAATGAACTTTTTATGGCCCGAATTGGAAGATATGGATGTGGACGATATGTGGTTTCAACAGGACAAAATCAACATAGGCCCTTAAAATTTAAACACCCTTTATATTTAATTCAAACATGCAGACTGGCTAAATTCTTCAAAAGGCGAAGATATTTCACATCACAATGATTTACCAAAATTTCATCATAATAGCCTATAAGCATGTTACCAACAATCTCAAAGCTGTTTCAAAAATGTTACTGACAGAACTGAAACCAGTACTATAGAAGAAAAACAGACTATACCAAAGCATCCATTTGGATTCTGGAATCAACATGGCCATAAAATAATATCGGTTTTGCCAAATAACTTCGAATTAATTCTGCAAAACTACCTCCTGCAATTTGGCAATATTAAACAAAGTAATGATATTGAAATTCGCTGATGATACAGCCCTTCAGGTATCAACCAATGATTCTCATCAAAAATTCTTTAGATAACTGTAAAGTCATTTGGAGAAAATTGAAGATAAAAACATTACTGACCAAGCAAGAAACTTAGAGTCACAACTCTTAGCTGAGCTATGCAGGACACTTGATTAAGAACACTTAAACGACTCCCATTAACCCGCAGCCAGATGGTATGATGGTGAGCGGAGAATGATGGAGAAAAATGGTGGTGGATTCCAACGAATGAAACTGTGAATAACGAATTATGCTATTTTGGAAGATATATCTGACTAACAATTTAGAATTTAGAGTACCTGAAAATCAGCAATACTTACTACGGAAAAGTATGTAGACCAACTGATGAAGCTGAACAAGATTTACCACGTGCAGGGCCTCATCAAGATTGCTAGCGATAAAATTAAGACATGCTACAATGTCAACCCGATGAAATCGAGTGCTGAAGAAAAAACAAATGGTGTGGTTTTACAACCCGAAGAAGTCATAAGTAATATCATACTCTAGTAAGAATTGTGTTTTAAACCAAATAAAGATGAAAAAAAATTGTGAATCAAAATGGATCTCTGATCTGCGACTATAACAAGCGAAACTATTGCTGCTGTAATATCAACTAGTTGGTTGGTTTCAGTTGAGCGTATAACATAATACCAAAAAAAAAGTCTGAATTGTAAATGAATATATCGGAAGTGGCCTGGGTATGTCTTGCAGTCTTAGATTTTTGGTATACAGTAAAATTCAGCATCATTACGGATAAACCCTTTACTGTTTTTTTTAACACTATAGGAATGAAACAATCTAAAATCATGTAGTCTAAAATAATTTGTTCAACACTGTTACAACGTATATCCCTCTATAAGTCCCCTATATAAGCCCTCTTCTTCACTTTACAAAAATGTTATTAAAGAACAATCGATTGATTCTAATGAAGGATTCAATGTAGAAATAAATTTACAACCGTGTACATGTTCAGCAAGAATAAGTTGCCTAAAAAGACTAGCATTTCAGCAGAGCCAGGTAAAATATCTATATGCTTCCTTAGTTGATAAGAACGATATTATTCAGGTTTGAGGCCATTCATATCATTCCACTCTCTCTTGATCAAAAAAACGTTCTATCTGTTCATCCATTTACATTACTCATCAAATAATCTTCGAAAACGTAAATTACATATAATAAACAAAGACAGCACCATTTTTACGTTACAAAAAAATCCTTTCGATCAGTCTAAAATTATAAACTATGTCACAAAAGTGGAAACCTCTAAGCTTATACGATTTCATATCAGTGAACGGTCATATACATGGTCGGGGTGTGATTTAAAGTTACAAAAATATTGTACTGGCAAAAAATTTTCATCACGAATCCATACGATCTTATACATATGTTGAACGTCCATATGCATTTGTAAACAGGCCTTAAACGACACTCAAAAGTACATGTCTCTAAGCGCATCATAAAATTCCAGTGACTAGTAAGTAGATGCTTCAATAGATGGTGCTTTAGTTACAATTAAATTTGTTAAGAGATGGCGCGATAGTTACAAAAGAAAAACATTTTTTATGTAAAATAATTGTTTACGCATATAATGTAAAAATAATTTTATGTAAATAACACGTTTCTTATACATATAAAAAATCGTGTATATTACATCGTGTAATTTACACGCCCAATTGTGTTCTGGGAAACAAAACTGGTTAATCTAATATTTCCTATCGCTACTGGAAAAAATTTCTTTTTACAACGGGATGGAGCAACGTGTCAGACAGTAGACTAAACCATCGATTTCATGATAAATTTTTTTAATTAGAACAACATATTAAGAAAGGAACCCTTGAATCTGGCTCTAAGGTCGTGTGATCTGACGCCTTTAGAAAAATACTCGCCGTATGGGAGTATCTAAAATCACTTGTTTATATTGACAAACTACAATAAATTCCTGAATTAGAAGCGAAATGTTCGAAAAAGTGCTGGAAATGTGGACCCATAGAATGAATCATCTATAGCCAATCACGGACAAATTTTAAAATAAATTATTTTCAAACATTAAGGCCCGTGCCAAATTTCAGCTAAGCTAAGCGAGTTTTCGTTAGTTTAATTTAGCTCGCCTAGCTCACACCGCTGCACACTTCAACTATAACATCGCTCAGACATACATTCATGTGCAAATCAAATGTTACGAGTTATCTGTCAAAATATTGTATATAAAAAAAAAACATCAATGAATGCGTGAGCGATGTAGCAGAAATTTGCAATGTAAAGACAAATCGAGCTAAGTTAGTTTGCATCGCTCAACACAGAAAAACATAGCTCGCATAGTTTAGCTCAAGTGTGCAACGTTCCATTTAAAACTCTTTATTTACAATTAAGAGCTACGAACATAGCTCATATCGCTTAGGTTAGCTTAGCTGAAATGTGCAATGGGCCTAAATGTCATAAACCGAATTTGATTTTAATGCGTTTTATTAAAAAAAAATTTTCCTCTTATTCGATCACCCTTTACGATTTCATAAAACTGAACGGTCATATACGTGGTCTGAGCGTGACAAGTTTAAACGAATATGTGCAGTGAATGGCATATTGACCATTAATTCTCCATCGTCAGACAAACAACTCGTTTAAAAACGAATCCATACCGACCAACGATTTTATAAATGTGTTGAATTTGTAAACAGTATACATATAGCATAAACGAAACTCAAAACTACGTGTCCCTAAACTCCAGTGACTAGTAAGATTTTTTAACAGATGGTGCTTTAGTTACAATTAGATTTGATAAGAGATGGCACTACAAAAAAAACATTTTTTATCTTAAATAATTTTTTACACATACAATGTAAAACTAGTGTTATGTAAATTATACGTTTTATCCATGTAAATCGGTTGGATCGCTGGGCTGACGACCCGCATCCTTAAAAAAATATCACTGTTAAAAATGTCAACAATAAAAACAAAGTCGGATACCGCCAAAACAAGAATGACCCCCCGCTTAAATACCCGGATACGAGAATGAGGATCGGTACGTGGAACGTCTAGTCATTAAGAAAACTTGGCGCGTTGAACGGCCTTATCACATGTATGAAGGAGTATCGGCTAGAACTCGTAGCGCTCCAAGAAACTCGATGGCCTAAAAGTGGAGACCATGTGTCCCAAGGCTATACGTTGCTACACAGTGGAGATGACCTCGGAAATCTTGGAGTTGGCTTTCTCATTGGGCCGCAGGTAAAAAAGGCTGTGTTGGATTTCCAGGCAGTCGATAATCGAATGTGTAAGCTTCGCTTGCACATGCGATTAGCCAACCTGTCAATTGTTTGTGTACATGCGCCCACTGATGTAAGCCAACCCCAAGATAAAGACTCATTTTACAATAATTTGGATAATCTGATGGGCTCTATACCTGAGCACGATGTCAGATTGGTGATTGGTGACTTTAATGCTAGAGCTGGCAGAAATCAGACCGACTTATGTAATAACATAGGTCCGTACTCCCGACACGAAACTGCGACCGAGAATGGGGAAAGAATGATGTACTTTGCGATCGCTCATGATCTCAAAGTTGCAAGTACATTCTTTCCTCATAAAAACATCCATTTGGAAACATGGACACATCCACGTAAAACATCCCGAAGCCAAATTGACCATGTGTTGATTTCAAAAGGGCGGGCTCGGGTTGTCCAAGACGTGAGATCGTATCGGTCGTCAACAAAATTCGTAGGCAGTGACCATTTTATGGTTGCTGCAAAGCTACGATGGAAATTTTCGTACAAGTCAAGGAGGACAGGAGAATATAAAACGCGATTCTCCTGTGAAGGTCTGATAAATGAAGAAATGCAACGAAAATATCAAGATCTTGTTAGCAATAGCATTATGCAATCCAATTACCAATCTGATGATGTGAACAGTGTCTGGGAAGTATTGAAAACCTCGGTTGTCGATGCTGCCCAGCACACTCTCGGTATAGTGAAAACTAAGCCCAAAAATGATTGGTTTGATGAGGAGTGTCGTCTTGCTGTTGAGCAACGCAATATAGCCTATAATGAAGCGCAGACTCGGTTTACAATCGCAAGGAAAAACAAAGCAGTTCTCGCTAGGAGGACAGCTAAACGCATTTGTAGACGAGAATGGTGGAAGGCCAAGGTCTTAAGAGTACAACAACTTAAGATCGCGGTCAACTGCTTTTCGGGACCAGGATGGAAACCTCTGTGTTAACGTCGATGCGGTACTCGATACATGGCGTGAACATTTTTCTGATCTACTTAATGTTCCACATGTATCACAAGCTGTATTTGAATACCCTCAAATACAGACCGCAGAGATGTTCATTGAGGATCCATCCTATGAGGAATTCACAATGGCCATGCGGAAATTAAAGAAAAATCGTTCACCAGGAGTTGATTGCATTAATTCAGAGCTCTTGATATTCGGAGGGCTAACTTTGTGGAACTGTCTTTTCGACCTTGTTCGATTGGTATGGCGAAATGAAGTTATGCCCGAAGAATGGAAAGTGGCCGCGTTATGCCCAATATTCAAAAAGGGTGATCGCATGAAATGCGAGAACTATCGCGGTATAGCTCTCCTTTGCACAGCATATAAGTTACTGTCATATATTATCTTGGGAAGAATTAGTCCTCTAGCGGAGGAAATTGTCGGTGACTACCAAGGAGGATTCCGTCCAAATCGGTCAGTCACTGATTAAGTTTTTTCGCTGCGAATGATTCTTTCCAAGTACTACGATACATCTCGCGATGTACACCAGGTATTCCTAGATTTCAAGCAAGCCTATGACTCGATCAATCGAGAGAGGCTATGGTATGCGCTCGAATATTTAGGAATACCAAAAAAATATGTACATCTCTGTAAAATGACAGTAACACAGTCACAATGCTGTGTTAAAGTTGAGAACAGGCTATCGAGAACTTTTGCAATCAATTCCGGTGTTCGACAAGGAGATGCGCTGTCCCCGATACTTTTTAATCTCATTTTGGAATACATCCTTCGTAAAAGTGAAACACCTCAGGACAACATCTTATTCGGACAATCCAATCAACTTCTTGCTTATGCAGATGATATCTGTGTGATTGGATTAAATGGCCTTGCCGCTGGCAATCGGGCTTTGTATCCTCTACGTCCACTGCTGAAATCAAAATATCTTGTAAATACGGATAAGCTGAAACTGTACAGAGTGTTGATCAGACCCGTTGTCATGTATGGATGTGAGAGTTGGACCTTGACGGATGAGTACGAAAGATGGCTTCTAACATTCGAGAGAAGAATCATGCGTGTGATATATGGTCCAAAACGCGACGTCGATGGCACTTACCGAGTTCTTTTCAATCACGAGATCAGGAATTTAATGCAAATCACTGATATCGTGCATGAAATCAAAGGACAGCGAGTACGCCGGCTCGGACACGTTCTGCGTGCTGATCCAAACCGAATGATACAGCGAACCTTTAAGGGAGAACCGCCTTTCGGTAGGCGAAGAGGTCGCTGTCGGCGACGATGGCTCCACGGTGTAGAGAGCGATCTGGCATCTTCAAACTGCCTACAACGGTTGGAAGAGCTGGCTCGTGATCGAAACCGATGGAGGCAGATTGTTGAATGTGACAATGGTACGGGCCAATAATGGCCTGTAAAAACCGCAAAAAAAAATGGCAATGAATATTCATAATTTACCATTAATAAAAATGGCAATACCATTTATTTAATTTCGGAAGGGACGCCAAAAATTGTTGATTTCAACTTTGAACGGTCAACGTTCTTATAAATGTGTTGAATGTTCATAGGCATTAGTAAACAGTACATGACTTAAACGACACTCAAACCTACCTGTCTCTAAGCGCTTCATAAAATTCTAGTGACTAGTAAGTAAATTTTTAATAGATTTTGCTTTGGTTTCAATAAGATTTGATAAGAGATGAACAAAAATTACAAACAAAAAACGATTTTTATCTAAAAAATTTTTTTTACACATAGAATGTAAACTCTAACATGTAAAAAATCGTGTAAATTACATAGTGTAATTTACACGTCCAACTGTGTTACAGCAAACAAAGACGGTTAAGCTTATATTTCCAATTGCTCAACTGTAAAACAAAATCATTTTATATGTAATTTACGTTTTGTGTAGTTTACGCTTTTGTTTACATTATTTACATTAAATATGTAAAACAATTTTGTTTTCACACATAAAATCCCAAGTATAGGTTTCATCTACCTAGATGCTATACTGTATAATCTCCTCTCGATAAATGTTTCCAAATATTGCAATATCATGATTCATGGTTAAGAATAAATGAATAACGTGGTATGTTCACATAACAATACGTCAAACAAATTATTAAATCAACGTTATCACGCTTCAGTGAAACTCGAGACTTGATAATTTTTGTTCGAAATGCATTTTTATTGAGTTCTTACGTTTGGAACCGTTTCCAATCCAAATTTTTGTACACTTTTTGTTATTCAAGCTCGAGTGATGTAATATAACTTAATTATTCACAGTTGTTTGATTTTCAATCACTTATTCAAACTAACTTACTGACTGCAACATTATTCAATAGTTCGTAATATAGTAAGCAGTGCGCGCCAATTTACACAACATAACCTCAAATTTTTATTGATTTGTAAAAAAATTATAATTAAAAAGTGGTGAAGTAGTTTTTGCTGCTGTCGGTTAAATAATACATTATATATAGTGTTTTTCAATTGTAATTAGTTGCGTTTTAGTTTCATTTTATAGTTTTTGTAACAAAAAATGATTTTTAAATTTTTTGTATAAATATTGTTGCAAGGTGTTTCTCCAATATCAGTTCAATCGATATTCTCTAACAGTTCGTACCGAATAACAAATAGTTTCAGGCGGATAAAATGGTTTTTCTACAAGTAAGTGATGTGTGATATATATATAGACTGAAACTAATAATGTGATTTATAGATTGTGGCTATTTGTTCAATAATTTCGATTGCATCATGTGGCCACTATCCACCAGGATATTCGTATGCCAAATTTACTGGACCAGTAAGCGGACCAGAGCATGAAGTAAAGGTGTCAAATAAATATGGCCACGGATATAGTACCGACTACACAGCTAAGCCAGACTATCAATTTGCATACGGGGTTGAAGATCCCAAGAGCAAGGTGTCACAAAATCGTAAAGAAACACGAACAGGTGATACAGTGCACGGTGAATATAGTTTAGTTGGGCCCGATGGTAAAGTTCGTCTCGTCAAGTATACGGCCGATAAGCTAAATGGTTTCCAAGCTGAAGTGTACACGGATGGTAAAATTGAGGGACATTTGAGTGGTGGATATGGCGGCGAACCAGCTAATCAAAAACAAAGCGGATCGAATGAATCGTATGAGGATGAGGATGAGTATTAAGTATATTTATTATATGGTTTATATACGGAAGTAACATGTACGAGTACTTAAATGCAGCCACTAGCCAAATTTGTTATTATATAGTTCCTGATACATAAATAGTTAAGTTTTAGTTTATAATTTTGCCTTACCTGTGATCTTATTTCATTATTTTATTTTAAATACTTGTACTTTCTTGCGTATCTTATACTTTCTTGGTACTTTACAATCCCACTACTTCCCTGTATATACAGTGTAGTTACATGTATTAAAGTATTTTTAAAATTGTTAGATTGTCTCTGTAGTGCAAAGCTATGATTGTGATAAAATTAGTGTATAAATTATTGCTGTAATTACGGCTCTTATATAATGCTCCAAAATTTACCGACTCTCGATAGGTAATGTTAAATAGTGTAAAATATTAGTTTTAAAATAGTTTGTATGTAATATAAATAAAATAACTTTTTAATGTATAAACATGGCTCTAAATACTTGGCCACGTGCCATTTCGACACCAGCCTACTTCGAAATTTGATCGAAAGAAAGTTGGAAATGTTGTAGTTGAGATATTATCATTGACATTTGGAAGGAATCCAAAACCCACTGTCAGCAAATTGGAAGCGATACCTAAAGATTTGGCATTGAGTTGAGCTGTATATACAGCTGGAAAAACCAGTAAGAAGAAATAATGGTAATCGAAAGGATTATATTTGGACTCATCGACAGCAGTAACGAAATAGGCTAGAGATATTGTTTCTATAGAAAAACTTCACTAACCTGATGTAGAGTAGAGTAATGGTGACGGCTATGTGATATCAATTTATCATGAAAGCATACCCCACCATTCTGTGGATTCAATTTTCAGAATATTTTCTCAAATATTTTCTCATCAATGGCAACTGTGATTTGATTATAAGATAGTCTCTGGTCGGGATTTATGCTAACTATCTCTTAACGGATCTCGTAACCAATTGGCATCTACGTAACGGTATTGTGTGGCAAGTTGTGGGTAACCGATTGAAACAAATATTGTGTGTGTTATTTTAAACTTTGGGTGTTGCAAAATCGCAGTTCGGTTTATCACAGCTCATCATCAATTGTAAGGGCGACTCCTATAGCTTATTTTGGAAAAACAAATTAACCAATGATGCTGGTTCTAAAGCAACACTAAACAGTAACTCGTTGTGGTTGCTTCGGCGTCTTCCAATTAGTTTAATCGAAATTGTTGAGAATGGTCATTTTGCTTCAGCTCCTGCACTAATTGACCTTACTTCACAAAACTGTAAAAAATATTGAATTCTTGACCACAAAGGTGAATTGATGTTGATGAATGCTAGACACATTCTGAGCAACATCTGCAATGTTCTATACGGATTGTAACTGAACCAGCACGTGTTGGTTAACTCAATAACAATCCAGTTTAACCAACTTTCTGCACAAATTGACCTTCAAATTGTCTCGTTGGCGTTTCATTTTTACTGAATTTTCGTTTCATTTTCACCTTTGAAAAAATATGTTTTCAATATTTCCCAAATGTCAAACGTCAATTAATTTTCTGTCATAACACGACTGACGTCAGTCTTGTTAGACTCGAAATAACCGTTGCAAACGCTGGATGGACCACTCATTACATTTCACAAAGAAGTGAAGTGGTATATATATATATATATATATATATATATATATATATATATATATATATATATATATATATATATATATATATTATATATATAATATATATATATATATATATATATATATATATATATATATATATATATATATATATATTATATATAATATATATATATATATATATATATATATATATATATATATATATATATATATATATATATATATTTATATATATATATATATATATATATATATATATATATATATATATATATAAATATATATATATATATATATAATATATATATATATATATATATATATATATATATATATATATATATATATATATATATTTATTTATATATATATATATATATATATATATATATATATATATATATATATATATATATATATATATATATATATATATATATATATATATATATATATATATATATATATATATATGTATATATATATATAGATTGCATGAGCTCCTATCTATGACAATTTTTGCGTATTCGTCAATTGGCTGATCAATTGGTTCCATTTCGGCTAGTGATTCGATCACCGCGGTCATTATATAAAAAACCGATTGTTTCGTTTACTGTGTAACAAGTTGTGCCGTCCTGTTGCAAATGCCGTTTATGTTATCTTGAATTTCGGGTAGTAAAAACTCGTTTATTATGGCTCGATAGCTTTTTATATTCAATCTAAGCGTCTTTGCTGAAAAACTAATGATGCTGCTGGTTTAAAATTCACACCAAACAGTTACTCGTAGTGGATGCGGGGTTTCTTCATGGTCATATATGGTTCTTCGGCAAAAATGCTCAATTTCTTCCAAACGTTTCATAGCCCAATCAGGGAATCGGAAACGTTGCAGATGGTCGTTTTGTTTAGGTTCCTTAGCTTGTTAACTTTGTACGCCTTTAGACGAAGGTTTTTAAGCACATCACAGAACTGCGTGAAATATTCTATTCTTGAGCACGATGACGAATTGATTACCAATCACTATTTAGCAACCACTTTGATAAATACATATATAGGTATATATTTATATAATAAATATATACTCATCTGTAGAGTACCACTTAAATTTCACACAATTTCACAAAAAGAAACTTAAAATTACGACTTATGAGTTGCGGAAGATACTTCCATATTAGGAAAACATATTGGGAGTAGATTAACTCCTATGTACCCATAATAACATAACATGATTGAAAGATTTAATCGTATTTTGAAGGCATATATTGTAGGAATATTAGAAACCTAGAGTTTAGAATATTAGAAAGCCATACTGTAATATATCTGAAATATCCAACAAGTAAGTAGAATGAAAACTAGAACCACTTGCATGGCCATAAGATTGTTACTGTAATTATATGAAAGTATACATTACGACAAGAATAATCTATGGCTTAAACGCAGTAAACGGCCCTGATCGCGTCTCAAACGAGGCCTTACGAACCATTAATATACGTATAAGCTTTTACACACATTCGATTTTTATGTCATCTGGTGCACAGTGGCGTAACTACAAATTTTTGGCCTCCCCGCAAAACTTAATGTTGGCCCTTAGACTATCCTCCCGCCATACCTTTCCCTTCAGAGTAATAAAAAATGTTCATCGAAAATTAATTTATTATTATTTTCAATTTGGAAAAAGATCGTTCCACTGTTGCGACTGTTACAGGTAACGTAAGAAACAATAATAAACATGTCAATACTTAAACATGAAATACTGGAAGCTATTAGGTATGCATTAAAAACCGGATTTTTTTTTTAAATTTGAGCCTTTATTGTGGAAAAATGTCACAAGATTTTTTATCCAAAGTATAGCCTATTGCTACCCACAATTTTTTCCAACTTTCTGGTAATTTATGGATTCCATCCCAGAAAAACTGTGACGGCTTCGCGCTCAAAAACGAATCGAGCCAATTTTCGATACCTTGAAGTGAAGCGTATTCTTGGTAGGGCATTCTGCATGAAATGTGTGGTATTCGGAAGGTGCAAGGTCTGAGCTATAACGCGGGTGAGGCAGAATTTCCCATCCGTTATTCTCGTAATTTTTGACTGGCAGCGCAATGTGTGGCCGAGCGTTATCGTGGTGGAAAATAATTGACTCATATCTGATCGCATACGTGAGAGCCGCTCTGCCTGAATTTTCTGCTTTAATCGAACCAATTTTTGACGATAAAGTTGGGGATTGATGGCTTGGCCACTTGGTAACAGCTCATAGTGGATCACATCATATGCAGAGCATAATCTTGGCCCCGTGAATATTCGGCTTCATTGTCGATGAGCCTGCCTCGTCTTTCTTAAGATACCAAAGATATTTGTCTAACCAAATGGCAACATTCTCTCAAAAAATGGAACTGGCCAGTTCCAGAATAGAAGAACTGAATAACGAGATCGGGGAACTAAAAAAGAAACCCTCACTGTGTAGTTGCCAATGTTCTGATAGTAAATCAATTGGACAGAAAACTGCGGACAATGTTGAAGTCCCCACTTTAAGGCGATCAAAAAGGATACAAGAGATATTGCACTCCAAAACATCCACGACTGATAGCACTGATTTAGTGAAAATTCTAAGCAAACCAAAACCCAACGTGATAACCAAAGAAAATAAAGATATGGACGGAAGTAAATTGGAAGACAGTAGTGTCTTAGAAAATAACGAGATCATTTCGAATACTACGACTGAAACCTCAACTAATGAAATAAGTATTCGAGTAGCTCAACCAAGAAAATGGCTTTTTATTAGTCGAATTCACTGCTCAGTATCAAATATAGAATTCAAGCAGTTAGTGGATAAAATTATACGTACTGAAGACGTGTATATCCACCGAATAGTTCCAAAGCCACCAAGTGGTCTGAAATATAACTATATTTCATATAAGATCAATATCCCTGGTGAATCATTTGATGCAGCAGTGAATTCTAAAGTTTGGCCTGATGGGCTGCTAGTAAAGGAATTTGAGTGGTCTCAAAAGAAATCGTTTTTTCAAAAGCTTCGCCTAAACGATCAAATTCGATAATAAACATGAATTCTATTCTACCAATTATTCCGCCGAAGCTTGATTCATCTAACTCAAAATCTACGATATTAAGAGATGCAATGTGTGAAGTTAAGGACGAAATAATGTCATTTACCGGATTTACTAATAGCTGCCCAATGAGAGTTATTACGCCTGTTAATATGGTGAATCGTGGAGCTCAAACGGATGCACAAAATAATATACAAATCACTAAACCCTCGTCAACCTCGATTCTTAAGAGGTTTACTTCTAAATTCAAATCAACTACTAAGAAAGTATTGCCATTGGAAGATTATGATAAGTGCTTTCAGTTTTTAGAAGATATTCCTAACAAAGACTACGCTTATAAGGAACCTGAAGTAATTTCGTGGATAAAGAAAACCCTACCCGAAGTTTCACTTCTAATTGTGGTAGCTATGCATGAAAAAATGGATAAATGCTTGTTTAAAGGTTACTTAAAGAAAAATAAAATAAATATCAGCAATCACTACCAAAAAACCATCAATGCGGTAACAAAATTGTATAAAGTTGAAAATAAATTTGTGGTAATAATAAATAATCAATACAAAACCAAATGCAGTGATCTAGTTCACTTTATAAGAATAATCACAACATCACTACATCTTAGAAATCCGCAAACGTTTCAGCTTGCCATTGATGTTTCATGTTACGTTGAGCATCTAGAGGATGCTATAAATTTTATTACCAATAGCAAGTTCTCAAATGTGAAATGCACTTTGATTATTCCATTCAACGATGAAGTAAGATACAAAAGAGCGTTGTCGTCCAGATGGATTATTGACACTCCATTGCCTAACGTAGTGAACTCATTAGTGGCGTTAGATACGGAAGTTATTCCAGAATCGCCGACTTACTTTACTTACTTTTCAAATGAGAATAATGATCATTACTACTTGAATTCAATAAAAGAAATTCTTCATTTCATGAAGTTTTCCAATATATTTATATGCGATCATCTAGCAAAGTTGTATAAAAATAATATCGGTACTCTACCATTTTCTGCAACTTCTCTATCATCAATAAGAGTTTATGTCTATGATAACCATAACCAAAGTTACATAGAGGAACCGGTAGCTGAACACCAATGGGGTTTTGATGGTAAAATATTAGTGCAACTCAACTCAGATAATAAACGGTTCAATACATCAAATCGGTACATTTTCTGCTCTAACGCCACGGAAATCATGCTGGACCAAAAAATTTTTGAGCGAATATGTAAATTGGCTTTGCCGTCGGAAATAATAAAACCGGAGATAATATCGATCCAAGGAGTTCCAGGCTGTGGCAAATCTACTTGGATATTAAATGCTCATTTACTAGGAAGGGATCTCGTTCTTAGTTCAACAAAACATGGTATTAGTGACATAAAAGAGAAAATTGAATCACGATGCATGGATGCTGGTGTAAATTATGAAGATATTAAAACAAACTATCGTACCATTGCCTCTTATCTCCTAAATGATACTAAAAAATATAACACAGTGTATATTGACGAGTACATGATGGTTCATGCGGGCTTATTAGGTTTGGTAGCTCGGTTGAGCGAATGTCGGAAAATGTTTATCCTGGGAGATCAAAATCAAATACCTTATATAGACAGATTGAATTACGTCAATATGCGATTTTTTGATGCTAATATGTACTCAACTAACTCGAAATATCTAAGAACAACTTATAGATGTCCAGCTGATGTGACATACGCATTAAAAGAAATATATCCGGGCATCTGTACCACTAACTTCGCTTCTAACACCATTCGTTTTACCATTATTAAATCAATTACTGACATTCCAATATCGCCGAATACATTATATTTGACGTTCACGAAGTCTGATAAAAGGGAATTAACTAGCAAATGTAAACTGCCGGAGTCAAGCAAAATTCTAACTATCCATGAAGCTCAAGGTTTAACATCTTCAAATGTAATTTGTGTTCGATTGTCGGGTAAAAAAATTAAACTGTTTGACAGCTTACCACATGCAATAGTAGCATTAAGCAGACACACACTCACATTTCATTACTTTTCTCAAGCAGAAGGTGACCAACTTCATAAGTTGCTAAATAAAGCTATCCATGCAAATGAACAAAATCTACACGAAATCACGAATAAACCTGAAGACAAATCACTAAGTCCAAGTAACAGAGCCTTGAAAGCCAACGCACTGAGGAAAACAAAACTTACATTTTATTTTCAAAATGTAAATAAAATGTCGTCGAAAGCTGCCATGTTTCATAATTTCGTTTTAAAAACATTATTTCCCGTTTATATAATTTGTGAGACGTCATTTAACAAAGAGATCCTGAGTTCTGAATTTTTTCCCAGCCAGTATGTTGTCTACAGATGTGATCGTTCACCAGAAACCAGTACTAAAAAATCTGGTGGTGGAGTATTAATAGCTATTGACACTTCTGTACCCTGTGAGCTCGTTGAATTAAAAAGCGTGTCTATTGAACAATTATGCGTAAAAATATCGATCAACAAAACAACATTATATATCTACGTTGTATATATTCCACCTGACGCATCGATATTATCATATACTACATGCTGCGACTCAATTGTAGAAATCAACAATATGGCTAATCAATCTGACATTATTTTAATCACGGGTGACTTCAATTTTCCTTCTATTAATTGGACATTAGACGAGGAATTGGATGAAATTTTACCAATGAATATTACGTCGGATGAGGAACATTTGTTCACTGATACTATTTACGACTCAAACCTGAGCCAAATTTGCCAAATACAAAATGGCTTAGATAGAACTCTTGACTTGATATTTACAAATGAACGAACTGCATTTAAGGTAAATCAATCAGCAACGCCTTTTGTTGTTAATGATGTTCACCATAAATCAATTGAAATCACATTGGAAATCGAGAACATCAACAAAAAATTCAGTCACAAAAGCTCGAGGCCTTTCTACAACTTCAGGAAAGCAGACACTATTAATCTCCATCATTACATTGAACGTGTCGACTGGATGAAAGAACTAAATAGCAGCAATATAGAAGAAAATGTAGACAAATTTTATAACATCATATATCAAGGTATAGAAGTATATGTGCCTTTAACTGCGGTAAAACTTGATAAATATCCACCATGGTATGACGATAAACTCATCAATTTGAAGAACAAGAAGGATAAAGCCTATAAAAAAACATTAAAACAATATTCCGAGGCTAGTAAGCTTAAATATGCAGAATGTAACCAACATTTCGAAAACTATTTTGAGACTAAATACAAGACTTACATAACTTGTATTAAAGACAAAATTAAAAATGATCCAAAGCACTTTTGGAGCTTTTTTAAGACAAAACGTGAAATCAACGGTTTTCCTGCATATATGACATTCAAAGAAGGGAAATCATCGGACGCGCAAGTCATATCCAACATGTTCGCTGAGTTTTTTCAATCTGTATTAAGACCAGAAGACGTTAATAAATACGAAAATCCCCACCATGCTAGTGTAGGGAACCTGTCCATTGAAATACCACATATTACAATAGAAGATATAAACAAGGCTCTAAAAACATTCGGCGATGGTTGCGGTCCTGACCAAATACCAGCTTCTTTTTTGAAAGAATACACCAGTTTGGAACTACCTCTTTGCATGCTGTTCAATCAGTCGCTGAGATTGGGACAGTTTCCTAAAAAATGGAAAATAACCAGAATAACCCCGTTATTTAAAACTGGGGATAGAAGTGATGTATCATGTTATAGAGGTATAACGTCGATTTCATCTATACCCAAATTATTTGAACTAGTAATATGTAATTCCTTCAAAGAAGTGGTGCCTCGACATGTTTCACCGTACCAACATGGGTTCATGCCTAAGAGATCAACATCTACAAACCTTATTGAATTTACCAGCAGCACAATCAAAGTTATTGAAAGCCACAAGCAAGTTGACGTGGTGTACACAGACTTTGCCAAGGCGTTTGACTCCATTAGCCATTGTAAAGCACTAGAACGTTTATACTCATTTGGATTCTCAAACAACTATGTGGCTTGGTTTAAATCTTACTTAAGCAACCGCATCCAATACATCGACATTGGTAACAGCAGGTCCAAGCCAATTCAAGCTACATCGGGTTTTCCACAAGGTTCTCATCTTGGTCCTTGGATTTTTACCATTTTCATCGACGCAATAACTGAAGTCATTCTACACTCTAAAATTTTAATGTTTGCTGATGACCTCAAAATATATAGAACGGTCGAGAACTTAAGCGATGCCGAGAAACTTCAACAGGACATTGACAATTTAGCGATATGGTGTGAGTCAAATCTTCTTAGTCTGAACATCAATAAGTGTAAGACTTTATCATTCCACCGGAAATTAAATCCAGTTTTAAAACATTACGAAGTAAACAATATGCCACTAAAGCGAGTATCAGAGATCAAAGACCTCGGTGTTATTTTCGTGGAAAATATGAGCAGTAACAAACATATAGAACAAAGTGTTGCTAAATCTAATTCTATGTGGGGTTTTATTAAACGATGGACGGGAGACATTTATGACCTGGAGACAATTAAGATTCTGTATTTCGCATACGTACGTTCGCAACTGGAATATGCTGTTACTGTTTGGTGTCCATTTTATGATACAAACATCAGTAAACTTGAGGGTATTCAGAAAAAGTTTATCCGTCACTTAACTTGGAAAAGCGGTTGGGAGTATGATTACGAATTACCATACCATGAAAACCTGCAATGTTTACCACCATATCTGGATGGCTGCAAAACAAACAACATAGCAACTCTGGAAAATAGACGTGAGCTTTTAAAGTGTTCGTTTGTTGGTAATATTTTATTAGGCCACATTGACGCACAATCAATACTGGAAAATTTACAAATTAAAGTACCCAGTAGACATCTAAGAAGAAATGAGTTCTTGCAAGTTGATGTCCATAGAACCAACTATGGTTCTAATGAACCGATTAACATGATGTGCAAAAGCTTTAATCACATAAATCACCTGTTCGATTTTACTTCTAGCAAGGAAACCTTTAAACGAAGATTGAAGCAACACTTTGCTTCTTCCTGATTTTTATTATTATTTTATATGTCTGACTATAACGTCATTTTTAATGTCAAGTCGTATTTGTAGACTTATTTATAAATAAATAAATAAATAAATACGCTTTTTTGCACTTGAGATTATCGTAATGGATCCATTTTTCATCGCCAGTGACAATACGATGCAAAAACAACATCTTTTTGTGGCGCTCGCGTAGCATTTCGAACATGCAAAATCGTCTTTCCATACGTCTCTTGGCTTCAACTCGAAAGTCGCCCAATTTCCCATCTTTTTTGGATGAATCCCAAGGCTTTCAAACGTCTAGAAATTGTTGCTTGATCAACTTCCAATGATTCGGCAAGTTCTTCTTGCGTTTGACATGAATCTTAATCGAGTAATGTTTCCAATTCTTCAGCTTAAAACTTTTTCGGCTGACCAGGATGCTCTTTGTCCTTAATGTCAAAATCACTTTGTCCTTAATGTCAAAGCACTGTGTTTTTGCAAGAGCATGCTCACCATACAAATCCACGAGCAAACGATGACTTTCAGCTACAGTTTTGTTTGCAAAACAGTGACTAAACAAAACTTCCCGCAAATGCTTTTTTTTCGTAAATTTGATCAATGATCATGGATGTCCACAATCAAAACAAAAACTTTTAGCAGGTATTAAATTTTCACAGGTATTGAATAGGGTTATCAAAAGACATATATGTCCATGATGTATTATAACGCATAAACAAGTAATGACATCTAATATCAAATTTCGGATCACAATAACAAAGACCACGGGACCGCGTTCCGCGTTGCAGCGGGCCCCCTATCGTTGTGGGCCCTCCTGCATCGCGGGATTTGCACCCTTGTAGCTACGCCACTGCTGGTGCATGTTTTTTTTTGTCAGCGGTGAAAATCGAATTCGACACCTTGGCGTGATGAAGAATTTTGAAGAAGATCCATCAAAATGTTTTACCGTTATGTTGTGTATGTAGAAGATTCGTTGATATTGGGGGGCCTAGTTAACGTTGACTCAGTATTTCTGTAATTATCTATATCCCATACTTGAAGGTTAAAGCTACGGCATTCGATAGAAAGATATTAGGTTAGACTCTCTATATAGCTGTTTGAATTAAAAGCGATTTAGCATCATTCGATTATACAACCGGTGATATGTGGATGATCCTCTTGTAAAGTATATAATTTGGTGCCACGACTTTAGAACAGATTTTAGACATCATTATATATGAAAACGATAAGATCAAATTGAGACAAACAAGTGAGTATTTGTTATGGGTATACGCATGACGTAGGTATGCTAAAAACTTTGAGTAATGCGATTATATACGTAGCCTGCATTTGTACTCTGAGAGCTCCAGGAACTATTGAACTTATCAAATATGTATCTCTGTTGGGGTTGAGTAAAACCAGCTTAGAATATATATATATATATATATATATATATATATATATATATATATATATATATATATATATATATATATATATATATATATATATATATATACATAAATATATATATATATATATATATATATATATATATATATATATATATATATATATATATATATATATATATATATATATATATATATATATATAAATACATAAATATATATATATATATATATATATATATATATATATATATATATATATATATATATATATATATATATATATATTCGAGTATATATAAGTTTGAAGTGGTCACTGCACATTTGATAATTTTTATGTTGGTTACGTGCTGTCGAACCTTTTTGTTATAATCATTGCCATCAAACGCCATATTTATACCATTAACTGCCAATAAAAATCTTTTCTTCAACCAAACGTACTTTACATCATTTTATAAATTAACTTATGTTCTTGAATATTACAAAATTTACATCACGATTTCCTTATATTTATTCATCATATTCATCAACATATCGTACATACGCAAGACGTAAATGAGGTAAAATAATCACCTTTCTCATGCCATTCATTCTTAGACATTATCGTACACTAATCAATTAATACCAAAATCCTTTTAAAGTAAAATGACCTAAATTTTGAGACGTGATCGTCTTAATTAAGAGTTGTTGTACATACGTGTGTTTAGAAATTGTGCAGCACAGGTGTGATAAAGCTGCGTGTTGGTCGGCAAATATCATATAGTTAAGTGAAGTTTATTTGGGCATACGCAAATAGTCTTAAGGAAATTTAGTAATTGCTTGTTGTTTATGGTATTTTATCATAGTTTAAAATTATTATCTACGTTGGAATGTTGTTGATTGGATTGACATTGATGGACAATTTATTGAACGTTGATAGAAGTTGTAGATATGGTTTTATTGAATTGTACCCAAGAATAGACAAAGTTTGTTATATTTATGCTGCGCCAACCGTGCTTCTGTCTGTCTGTTTGTCTGTTTCTTTCATTGCACGTCTGTTTTTATCTTTATTTACGTCCTATTTTACGCCATTTAATAGCCAAATCGAGAACGTACGGCTATAGGTCCAATATACGTATTGAACCATCTAAACATTGCACAGCACCAACAGCCTATACTTTACTGACAAGCAAGATGGGTTGGTCAATAACTTTTGCACTCTAACAGGGTATCATTTGGTAAACGTGCTTATCACTAAATAGCATATACCTATATTTTAATGAATGCGTTTTAATGAACATCTCTAATGAATCTTATAGATATAGTAAGCTCATCTCATTTTAGAATAATGGTGGGATTATGTCATTGACTCGAGTAGCAAGGCATTCCTATATATACATCACTGGATTGCTGTTACTATTCTAAAGAAAATATATGTACTATATGAGTTATGCATCTAGTGATCCGCTGTGGTAATAATATGGTTAAACCCACAAATATTTTTTCTATTTCACGTCAACGTAAGGTTTTGGGGGGTTAAGGTTAGTAAAATATTTTAGGTTTTGAACCATAAAGCTAATTGAAAATTGTATTAGCAAGCTATGGATGTTTACTAGAAATTCAGATGGATGGGTTGAATTCCAAGTGGTAGTAGATTCGATTGAGAGTTTTTTAATTTCGATGATTTGGTATTGCGTTTAAGATGTCTTGATTCGTAATGATGTAGCCGAGAAATTCGGTTTCGTTTTTTAAGATTTTTTTTGTCAATACATATTGACACGTATACGTTTGCTTTTTCGAGTTTCGAGACTATTTTCTCGACGTTACTTAGATGTTCTTTCTCGTTTTCTGCCCCAAAGTTGATAATATCATCGATGTATACGTAACAGATGACTCCAATATATTTCTTTAAGACGTCGTCTATTATCCTTTGGAAGATAGCCGGTGATTTTCTTAGTCCGAACTGTAGTTTTAACAATTCATATTTCCCGTTCATATTTAAAGAAGGTCATTTCGGGATATCGTTTCCCTTCATCTTAATCTGAAGAAATCCGGATGTAAGGTCGATTGTTGTAAAAAATTTTGCTTTTCCAAGATTTGCCAAGGTGTTTGATACATCCGGAATTGGATATGTGTCGGGTACTGTTGCAGCGTTTATTCTTTTCAAATCTATAACGATTCTATATTTTTTGTACCCGATGAATCCAGTTTTTTTTCGGCAATCCATACTGGTGAATTGTATGGACTTTTCGATGGTCTTATAATTCTGTCCTTTAGGAACTGCTTAATTTGTTTCTCCACTTCCGGTCTCATATTGAATGGATATGGATAGGCCTTCGTATATATATTGGTTCTTCTGTTGTTTTTCTTATTTCAGCTTTTACATTGGTGTCAATTGTTTCTACGTCATTGACTGGTTTGAAAAGTGTTTTGAATTTTGATAGCGTTATTTGGAGATTTTTCCTGGATTCTTTAGAGATATGACTATCTCTGATTTCCAATTTATTTACTTGTGATGACAGTTTCTCTTTGAGTGGTATTTTAATATTATGTGGTAGAAGTAATATGTTGTTTCCTCTGTCGGTTATGGTTCCTAAGTCTTTTAATGTATCGTCTCTGATTATGCCATCGAATGATTTAAGACCTGGTAGCATAAAAACTACTATTGTCTTATTGATTCCGATGCTTCTAAAAAATGGTCCACTAATCTTTTCTTTTATTAAAATTCTTCCTTCCGTTGGTTTAATTTTAAATTGTGTGTTAGTTGGAATTGCGTTTGTCGCTAGTTCTGATTTTATGAAATTTTTATCTGCTCCAGTGTCAATGAGAAATTTGAGCATCTTGTTGTCTCTAGTCCTATACTCTAGGTATCGTATGCTAGAGAGGCTCCCATTATAAAAATTTATTTCGGTGTTTTCGTCATCTTGTTCCTCATTGTTTGTGTTGGTATCTAAATTTTCAGTTACTATCTGATTGTAATGATCTACTTCCTCTTCGGCTTGGAGATGATAAGTTTTCTGGTTCTTTCGTGGTATGTTTTGGTCAGAATTATCACGTTTAGATGATGTTTGATATTTTGAATTCATAGGACGATTTGTTTTATTGATCTGTTTGGTTTGGATAGATGGGTCGATTTCCATTGGTGTTGGTGGTTTCGGCTCTGTTAATCGAGGTGGTGGCATCCTACTGTTCTGGTGTTGGATGTTATAAGCAATATTTGTTTGTGATGAATTCTCGAGTACTGCGCAACGATGTTTCATTCGTTTGGTAAGCTCTATTTGAGCATTGATAGCCCCAGTTAACTGTCTCACTGTTTCTACTAGTTTGTCGAATTCTGCAGACATTTTTGCTTTTTATTTATTGACACTGTTATTATTGATACTATTAACGTATGTATTTTATTATTATTGCGATTGTTATTAATTTTGTTATTATTACTATTATTACTAAATTTATTATTATTATTTAGTTTAAAAATTATTTTCGTTGAACGGTTATGATTTATTTTCGTTGCACCTATGATATAAGTTTTAAATCAGAAGATTAGCGTTTCTTCGGATTGCGCGGTTCTTATAGATTTGCGTCTAAAAAATAAATGCGGTTCTGTAGATTAGCGTTTCCACAGATTTGCGTTTTTATTGTTTTTTTTTTGTTAAAGTTGAACACGTATTATTCCCGTTTAGCTGTAATCGTTGATAGTTGAAAACGGCTTACGTGAGGTACGTTGAATCTTCACTATTAAGACTTTACGTCAAGTTAAATCTGAAGATTAGAATTTCTTGAGGTGTTTTAAAAGTGCACTCCGGGTTTTGCACACTTGGGACCAGCTGTCGGATGATTAGTGTTTCTCTCTTTTAGCCGTAAGCGTTGATAGTTGCAAACAGCCTTCTCGTAGCACTATGATCACTCACTGTCGCACGTAAACGATGTAGTTAATTTCGATTAGCACTATGTTCTTATGTGAATAATGCAGAAACAATTTGTTTCCATATGTGTAAAGTGTTTATATCGATTGGTACTATGTTCTTATGTGTATAATACCGAAACACTTTGTTCCCATGCGAAAAGTGTTATGAAGTTCGAAGCCCTCAGAATCACTTAATTTTTTATACACTGTTTATTTTAACTGGTCCCTGTTTCGGTGCGAGTTAACGAATTCATTTTAACTCTAAATCTAAGTTAACAATGTTTTATATTTAAATAAATGTTAATTTAAGTATTATAAAATTTTATATAAAAATAATGTTAAAAAAGTATCGAATGAAACTAGACGCATCGTAAGCAAAAATAATATCACGCGAAGTGAAACTTGCTGATATGAAGTTTGTTGACTTAAGATCGTGTGTTGTTGGTATTCGTCATTTTTCTGATTCGATGTTGAACTTGTGTTAACATCCATTCGACATTTAACGTGTTATGTTTATGAGTTTGCAGTAACCACAGTACTCTCTGCAAGTCAAATTTAGAGCTTAACAAATTGGTTGAGTAGTATTCTCGTGGGACCTAGATGACTTATCCATACAGCATAGTTGGCTGGTGAACATTTCAGTTAGTCTTTATTACTATTTCAAATCGCAGCAAGACAGGTGATAGTGTGAACTTAAAAAATTGACATTAAATATCAGAGCCCTGTCAAAAAAGCATCTGCGTGACAACGTTGTGCTTGCCCAAATATGTTGTATCGTAACGTTGGAGTAAAACGATAACGATGAGATTTAAATTTCGAATCTGTCGTGATGTACTTTGATTCATGGTTTGTGGTTTTTGGTAAATATTCCACTGAATCACTCAACCCGTTTGATTAATTTAGCAACTGTTAAAATGTTTGCGTTACATTCTGAGACCGAAGGTCTGTTTTGAATAGCGATTATGTTCAGTGTGGTTCAGTAATGGCGGTAAGGTTTCAATAGTTTTTGAACGTTCATGACATCCTCAGTTTAACCATATGTTGAAATTTTTCAAGAGTGTGGACTGAATTGTTGGTTTAATTAATTAGATTTTAATTCCCTACAATAGGAAAAGAACAATTTTCATAATGAAGCTGCTTCATATAACCGATTTCAATTAATAGAAATGAAAATTGTATATGTTCAAATCCAGTTTCGAATAACATAGTGTCACTCAACCAAACAAACAAGATATATGATTACGCATTTAATTTACCAGTCATAAGCCACCATACCAAGAGTCATAGGTGACCGTGGATCTCATAATGGCTAACATCATCGTGCCTGGTGCAAATAGGAGAGTTGATGTGTATAGACGTATCTGTTTCTGAGAAGTCTCTGCTCTATATACCAGTATAGTCATTGGTATACATTGAATAAGCTGAACTTTTTTTTATGTGTTTATATATACTTGACAACACCGGTAAGTATAACACTACAAATATGGTGAATACAATGATGTGGATCTAGCAGTTCATATCACAAAATAAATTACCGCCCATTACGACTGTGATAATAATGTCAACAATATCCATCAAAATTTTGTTATTTACTACATAGATTTGCGTTACAATATCGATCGCAAAATATTCGCGCAAGTGATTTATATGTCAATTTCATTATAAGAAAACATGAATTTACTGACTTTTTTCATTTTGTTTATTATATACTCAAATCATTTCTTAATATCTTTCTTATATACAAAATAAACTTCTATCTATAAATTTATACGTTAACTGACATAAAACTATTAACTATGGTAATAAATTTATATACGATTCGTGAGAATAAAATACATAATTCAGTCACAGTGTCGATTATGAAATTTTTACATATTTATCGTTATACGTGATTTGGGTAATTGCTTTATACATACATACATAAATACGAACTGGATGACAGTTAATTTCCACTTTGACATCATATCACCACCCATGATTTTTTTAATCAACGCTCGTATATACGCGTATGTGTTGTATACCTGATCTGTCTTTAAGTTGTCACATATACATAAAGGTGTGGAATTTTGATGAAATGACAACGTTTGGACAGTTAATAAACATATGACAGTAAAAACATTTGCTGTAACAAAATAACTTAGTAAGGAATACAAATGCTTAACTAGATAATTAAGACTGTATATACAGTCGTTTAATACAACAAAACTATAAATCGAAATCACACCAACAACAATAGAAAACTATTATAGCAATAATATCACAAAACCAACCTTTGACTCTGGCTTAAATGTTACATTATTTCAAAACATGTAAATAGTACAGTGGAAAATAATAATAAAAATCATAAAAACTATAAATAAATAGTTTCTGCAAACAAAAAACTGCAATCGATATTTCTATAGTGTAAGCGACGAACCTGAAAATTATTTGCATATACAATTTATGAGCTGATTTCATAACCAACTATGACGAATGTGCTTATAGAATATGTGTAGTTAGTCATGGTATATATTTATTATGTGCACTACTATTTATGACTAATTGTAGTGTTCGATAGAGTAGAAACCAGTCTATATAGAATTTCAGTTCTTTTTGGAATAATTAAGCCATAAATTCACACAATGGTTTGTGACGTTTGGTATATGGTGAATGGAATTTACATTTCAATTAAATTGATTGTCTCTTATCCCGCTTAAATCCACCCGCAAGATTTAGTTTTTATGTTCGACAAGATTATTATACAAGATTAACCGATAATTCTTCACAATTCAACAATATAATAAAAAAATTTTTTTTTTGTTTCTATGATACGAGAGGAAATTCGTCAAGTGAGGGCTACCTCATCACAGTTGTGACGTTTACAACTTCGGGAGATGGTATGGTGAATGCAAAACGACATTGAACAATGTATTTTGTTCAAGATATAGAGGTTATTTGATTTAAAAAAAAACGCAAGACGGAAAGCGGGAGACGATATGATGGGAGTTTAAAGTTGGGACCTCCACTGAGTAACATCAAAAAGAGACAAAAACCGGACAACAGAAAAATTGCAGATTAAATTCGAGAAGGGTGTGAAATTGTGCCATATAGCTTTTGTACTTTTTCTCTTTGTCTGAACCAAATGTTTCTGTAATTAAAGTTTATTTTCTTAATTGTAAAAAAAGAAAAAAAGAGCGAGGATTCTCAACAAATGGTGTATGTGATATAAATAACGATTCAAAGAAACAATTAAAATTAAACAAATAGTGTGTATACAGTAAAAAGAGTTAGCAGTAGAGTATGTTTAGCACGGCATATAGGAACGGTGTACACCAGGTCACATGTGATTTCTCAAAGAAAGAAAAACCATTGAGAAGGTTAAACATGCGTTAAAGATAAGTTGTCCCTTTCTCAACGTCATTTTCTGATTTTCTTTGTAGCCCTCATTATTCGCTGAGTCGCATTCGTCTAACAACATTTGATTTGTGTTTTGTGTTGGTATAGTTTTCTTAATATCGTGAGCGTAACTCCTGCCGAGTTTTACATGAGCTATTGTTTGAGAAAATACGTGCCGGTATAGACTGGCGCCCAACTTGTGTAGCTTTTTTATGATGTATAGATGATTTAGACATTCTACCATTTGTTAAATGTTTAACTTGGAAATAATAGTTCATTTAACATTTGTCATCTGTTGTTATTTATATGATTTATATATTTTTCAATTTCGAAATTGGGCCTAGAAGAAGGGGAAAAATACCTCCCGTGGAGATATGAACATATGGTAGTATAATATCAAAAGTGAACTGGTTACTCCTCTACAGATGCTGACCAAATGGCTTCGCGGTTGATCATTTATTGTATAATACAACTTATCAAATTGGTGACAGCAGAAACCAATTTTTAGGACCTGCACAACCAAAAGATTTTTGAGAAAAACAGGTATCCTTTTAACAGAGACGAGATGTACAACCAAATACAACAAATAAACACTCATGAAATCAAAACAAAGGTAAAAGTGAATAATTACAATGGGGAAATCATTGAAGTGCTATTGAAAAAAGAAAAGAAATACAGGAAGTGGAGTAGAGCACCACAGTACGCAACTAGATGATACAATTTAACAACACACTTAAGAAAAGAAATCAAACGACTGAAGAATGAAACTGTCAGTATACATATCTCAACCAGCTAAAAAATGACAAAAACACAATATTCTCTAAATAATGAATATTCCATCGTTTAGACCTGCGAATAGAGGATAGATGGGTCAGAGAAGCGATAATATTTGCAGAACATCTTTAAACAATATTCTAACAACCGAATACAAGACACGAAGAACAGATGTACAATGATGAACCATTTCAATTTCTTAACCTCTCGAACTGAAGTCAATAATATTCAAAAAAATATCGATCTAAAAAATGTCTGAATGCAATTAAATAACTGGTCAATTCCTGATCGCTTAATTTAGTTGTACCGCAACCGTGACAGGTGTCTGAAGTCATTATGATACCTAAGCCAAGTAAACATCCGTATATTTAACTGCATCATATTAATCTTATTCCAAATCAATTTCTCCACAGTTGATCAAGCAACTCGAATAGCAGATATTATTGAAAAAGTTCTAGCAAACAAGTCGTTTAAAAGAGCGGGTAAACCAGCTGTCTTAAATACATAGATTCACAGTGGAGAGGATCTCGACCATCCTGGAGTTTGATTACTAATTTGGACGAGAAGTAGAAAGTATTAAACTCTCACAGGAAGATAATAATTAAATCTTGCGTATCGTGTCAAATTCAATAAAAAGATATGTACCAAATTCAATAAAAACCAAATTCAATAAAAAGACTCAATTTATTAATTTTAAAACAAACAATTGGTGATTTTACTGAAAGTAAACCGTTCCACAGGAATATCCACTTATGGAAACATAAAAGCTCATGTGTTAGTTACAAAAACATAGGCTGCCCAGAACGTTCGATCAAATCAAAGCAAATACGTAAGCATGGTCACTATGCTATCTGGTGATGCAGGAGCTGTAATGGAATTTTTTTGTAATAGCCATGAATGACAGGACTTTGTTCAGGAAATGTTGAAAATTTTGGAACTAAGCCACATATCATGTACTGTAAGAATGAGGAATGTTATTTTGCTGTTGAGTAAATTGCACTTAATTTCGTGTCATTGCGCCATGATAGCCGTGAACCGATTCTAAATGTGTGCTATATTTATGTGGATGTCCGATTTCGTCTACTCCTTAGTGATTTGGCTGTTGTAGCACGAAAGAGAAGTCATTTATTTCGAGTTTAAGCAAAAGGTGGTACTGAAATTTGTGTCCAGAAGACGCAATTGATGTGTTTCACTGTAAACATGTTCGTCGTAAATTACCAATAGAAATTGTAAGCTCTTTGAATTTAACGTTTTTACCGTAGTGTGATGCTCGTTTCATTCCCATAAGGTTCAACATCAAGACCTTTTCCATCCACACACTTCAGTCATCATCCATGCCATATGCTACCATTTCATTTAGCCGTCCTTTTAGCAAGAATAACATTATTTTTCTTTTCAATTTGTGTCCATTCTATTGCTTTAAAATAACCTGGTAGTGATCACTATAGCTACCGTGTTGATTTTAGATCGATGTGGTGTTTCGTCTGAAATTACATGAATTAATTCACGATCTATGCAATGCGCAGATCGTTCTACGAAAATCGGACCTATAGCGGTACGTCCTCGATTTGTTCATTCAGGCGTAAAGGCTAGTACTCAGTTCAAAGTGAAATGAAATTTTACCATGTTCAAACAGTTCAAATGTTCAAATTTCACGTGAAAAAAATGGTTCGACTCATTATTTTCGCATGAAACAAATTTGTAGCGTGTATGCGCGCCATCTTTAAGATAACTATAGTTTTTGCGCTAATGAACTGAGTACTGCTTAGTGAAAACAGAAATGAAATTTGTATTTCTGAGTTCACTTTGGTAAAATCGTATGGAAATTTCACGCGAAATCGATCTGAGTACTATTGCCTTAAAGTAGGACGTAAATAAGTGAATCGCAAAATAGCTGGGAAAGCCTTGAGCCCCAAAAAAGATCGCATAGTATAAGATATATAAAAAAAAATATTTTTTTATGGAAACAGAATGTTCTGCTATACTTTGAGACCATGACGTATTGGAAAGTTAATTTTTCCCCAGGCTTCAGTTGTATTATTGGGTTGGAAGTGTAAGAACCTATGTTATTATATAAGTCCTTATACTTCCTCCTTTAAGGTCCTGAAATCAGAATCGCTCTGATTTCCGCCAGCACTAACATTAAAGTTAAAACGCCAATAAGATCGTGTCTGAGGTGAAGACCTTATTAGACTATCCAAATTATTTAAAAATGAGTAAAATAAAGATCTTTGGTTTGTCATGAACACATTTAACTGACAAGTCAGCTTGTTTGACAAGGAACTAGAGCTAACACTTTCGATTGTAGACTGCTTGACATCAAGCTTAGAAGTTTTTCTTGTGGCGTAATGAGAAGATTACCAATATATATACAAGTCCCTAGGATATATATTGGTAAATGGTTATCTTCTCATTAAGCAGGGAAGCGAGTTATCAGCCCAGTGATAAAATTAGAAGTCGTCACCTCCTCTATATGTTTATTTGCTTTGATCGATGGTTTCTAACAGTTACCAGGGCCTAATAGGTTGGAATAATCATATGAAATTATCTAATAGCTATAAGGATAATTACGAGTTGTTGTACACTTTCCAGTTCCATTGTTCAATACCATTGTTTTAGCCAGTTCGCGATTATGTCGATAAGGCAGTTTATAAAGCTTACGATATGGTTACGTTTCCACCTCTGGTCGTGCCCACTATACATATATCCATACATAATGCTGAAACAACAACTAATCACAAACATTGAAACATTTTAAGATCAATCCACCTAATCAGGTAAGATAATTGTAAAACAGGAAATTGTAATATTATCGTTATTTTGATCATTAAAAATGAAATGTTAAAAATATTTTCTTGTATTCAATTTTCTTTATATACTGATCTTATTTGTTCCATATATCCAAATGTAGCATAAATTTATTGGTACAGTAACATACATTTAATTATGTGGTATTTCGTTTATGTATCTATACGAGTATATGACAAAAAAAGACATAAAATCGGTATACTGTTTGTGTTAAGATTTAGCTGATTTATAATGATCGTTATAATCGTTATATTGTAAGACGTTTTATACCTATATACGCGTGAGAATGTACCTTGTGCGTTTCATGTTTGTTACAACAATGTATAAATGTTGAATTGTTTGGTTTTGATAAATTTTTTACAAAATACAAAACTTTATAGGCGAAAGTCTTCACATATGTGTCGACATGTAAGATGCGTCTGCAAAACAAGTAATGCCGGTTCGATATGTTACTGCATTCTTATGATAATTACTTCCGATATCGACTCATATGTCGACAAACAATATAGAACGCAGCGGTTCCGTGGTAAATAATTGTTTGGCACATAATATTCACGAAACACTTTCGTATGCATATACCTATGTTATTATGCAGTCAATGGCTGTTAATTAATCAGACATAAATTAATTTATGTATACTTGCAATAAATTGCTACTTTGAAACACGCGAATGTCTATAATTATGAATTTTTAGTTTCCGCCAAAAGTTGTTTTAAGTACGATACTTGATGTCTTTACACTGTATACATATTATATCGATAGAAGTGTGCATATGCAGGCTTCTTATTTCAAAATCGAATTTTAATCTGTTGATTTTATAATTTTTTTTTGTTAAACTTAAGTTTACTTATTCTTATTAACCTTATTACTTTGTTTTTATTTTTTAATAATTTATTTTTATTATTTATTATTTTAATAGTTGATTTTACATGTAAGCATGTTGAAATTGATCGTGCTGTAATCAAAATTGGAAGGAAACAACTTCACTACGGTGGTTCATGTATTTACAATACATACACATTGGAATATGTCACAATGCTGTCTAAAGTATGTTATTATAAAAAAGGGTCATCCAAAAAACGCGCCTACATGTTTCTTTTAAATAAAACACAAACTATTTGCAATTTTTTCAAGCTGTTTTTTTTATTAAAAGTATGATCCATTACAATTATACGTGAAATAGAATATCATTCAAGTGTCCACCACGACTGCGTCTGCAGGCATCAATCCGAATATCGAAATTTTCAATGACTTTCCGACATGTTGCTGCGGTGTTATTTCACGAATTGCAACTCGAATGTTGTTCTTTAGATCATTAATTGTTTGTGGCTTGTTAGCATACACTCTACTTTTCATAAAACCCCACAAAAAAATCTAATGGTGTTAGATCACATGACCTTGGAGGCCAATTGAAATCTGAATTTCGTGAAATTATACGTTGAGGAAATTTTGATTGCAAAAACGTAATGTTTTGTCGAGTTGTGTGACATGTAGCACCGTCTTGCTGGAAATAGACGTCAGACAAATCAATATGACTCAACTGTGTCCATAAAAAGTCTCTCAACATTGATTGGTATCGCTCAGAATTCACAGTAACAGCATTTCCAGCATCATTTTCGAAGAAGAATGGCCCAATGATTCCATTTGCCCAAAATGCACACCAAACAGTAACTTTTGGTGGGTGTAGAGATTTTTCATGAATAACACGAGGATTTTTATCACCCCAGATACGAAAATTTTGCTTATTGACGAATCCATCTATTGTGAAATGAGCTTCATCACTAAACAAAATTTTGCTTGAAAACAATGGATCTGTCGTTCGTTGTTCAATAATCCAACTAGCAAAATTACGACGTTGTAAATGGTCTCTTTCTTTCAATTTCTGGTTTAATTGAAATTTGTAAGCGTGTCTTCTAAATCTTTATGCAAAATCCTCCATAAGGAGCCATAAGATATGCCCAATTCTTGCGAACGACGCGAAATTGATGTTGTCGGTCCGTTTTCTACACTTTCACTAACAGCAGCAATATTTTCATTTGTGCGTACAGTTTTTGGTCTTTCACTTTTTGGTTTATCAGTAACACAACCAGTTTCATCGAAGAACGCCCATTTTCATAATAAGTTTTAATGATGTAAACGCGTTGTTGCAATGTGTACCTGTCCATGGTTAAAACTGTACTATAACTTCTAATAAAACAAAATGGCTTATGTCATTTGAAAAGATGTCACGTGTAAAAATTATATACTGCTGACATCTAGGCGTCACATTTGGATGACCCTTTACTTTACCAACCCACAGTATCTCACTTCTTCAGAATAATCGAAATTGGTCCGGCGTCCAATCTTCGTTATAACACTTCGTTAAAACCAATTCTGAGTAGACTTTACTGTTTTTATTCTAATTAAGTTTTATAATTCTACTGTTACTGGACAAATAGTGTCTGGGTTTACCAAGTGTCTGGGTTAAACCAAGGGGTTTAAAGAAGACGGTATATGTCAGCGAAATACACCAACTATGAGTAAAAGAAATAAGTTACAGATTGGATGCCGCATAGCTCTGCTGGCGAAATATTTTAACTTAGAGAAAGACGCTGTCGGACAAGATGGAGCAACAACGGAGTTAATCACATGCTGATGGCTTCGAAATAATAATAACACCCGGTCAAGTGCAAATGAAAAAGAGCAAATGATCGAAAGCTTTCAAGATAAGTTTAAAACCGGACAAGAGAATAAATGTTCTGTAGACAGTTTATAATCATAGGAGATTTTGTTCAATTGCCAATGAGAAATTTAAATTTAAATGGCTGTTTGAGGGAAAGTTATTCTTATAACATTTGATGGAATAACACTTTAATATCTTCAATTTTCAAATTCTGGGATCGCTTCTTATAGCATTAATAGTTCTGAAATATTAACTAAAGAACGGATTCCAAAAGCTTGCATTTGATATCTAGAGGTCTTGGGTACTTATACAACATGCATTTACCAATAGTATTCACGATTCAGATACGAAACGTGGAATAGTGTTGTCAATCAAACGATCGATATTAGAATTAGACCAACAATCAACACGAGTCAAAAAACGGTTGGCAAGAACTGTAAATATGAATATGCGATGTCAATATATATGAATATGGAACCTGGTGAGGACACGTCTTTATATGTTTTAAAGACCACGGGAGCAAAAAAAACAAGTGGCCAAGGCGGAAGACGGTCAAAGGTTCGACCAAAAGCGTTAGAAGAACGAAAGATGAAGACACCTTGATAAATAGACTAGCAATAGATGTTAGATAATAACCACACGAATCAGTAGTGACTAATATTGGTATGAAGTTCTGGTGATAGATAGAAGGTGTCACTCCGCTCAGACAAATTTAAAGAGGTCACTCCAGGGAGCGAGATGCATCTCATCGACATAGGGTATATATACCCAAATGGTATCGGAATAGGAATGGAACAACAACGAGAAATGATATAGCTCAAGTTACGGATGTGTCACTACAATGGTGAAGTTTATAAAAATCAGCAAGAGCAAAATTGGTTAATAACGGAGGTCCTGAGAAAAATCCTGCGAAAAGTTATCCTGATTGTAACGGGTGGGCCATTTATCGATTTAAATTTGAACCACCGGTTATTTCGAATCTTGCAATACTTATGTATTGTCATTCTATTATGTCACTGAACGAAGTGAATCGATTTATGCTTGTGCAAGGGTGGAATAAATTGGAAATTTATTTCCAAAACAAAGACAAGTTTCGGAAATTTCGTGCAAAATTTGGTCACCCATAGTGCCCGGTATACGTAAGTTTATTGTCAAAGTTCATGTTGATGCTTCAAGACGTGAACGTGCTCTTACAGTGCGTACACAAACAAGAAACTATCGAATTCAACCATTACGGTCAATGGAGACACCATATCGCACCATTATAACTGAATTTTTTGCGCTCGCACTTCCTGGAATTGATGTGAAGGGTGTTTGGTTTCAACAGGATAGTGCAACTTGCCCCACATCTCATGCCATATTTATTGCGTCAAACGTTTCATGACCGTTTAATTCGCCGAAATGGTGATGTCAATTGGTCGGCAAGAAGCTGCTATTTAACACCATTGGAGTATTTTCTGTGGACCGCCGTTAAAGATAAGTGTTATATGTCAAACCAGAGACAATTGAGTATTTGAAGGCCAACATTCGTGCTACCACCGCTGAGATACGACCCCATTCAATAAAAAAAGTGCTCGAAAAAATGGTCCGATCGAATGGAGTACTGTAAGGCAATTTAAAACCGTTTTTGTTTTATTGCAGTTTTAAATTTAAACTTTTAAATGGCCCACCCTTTACATTCCAAGAGCAGCATCAGAACCGCCAGAAATATTAGTATGTCACTTATATATTTAGTACGATAACAGTTGGTTATATGAGTGTCCACGAAACTGTGTATAAACGGTCGCTCTACTCGCAAAACCTTATGTATATAAAGTCAAAGTCGATTTGTTAATTGTGGACATCCTCAGTGAACGAAAGGTGGACGAACACCCTCTCAAGTAGGGTAGCAGGGCAAGTGTGGCCAAAACTGGACTTGAAACGCTAAAAGAACTCTGATCTTCCCACGAAGACGTGAACTAAAATCGATCGTGGGGATACTCACACGACACTGCCTACTTGGAGAACATGCGACGAGGCTAGGTCTAGAAACTAATGAATTTTGCAGTAGCTGTATGGACGAGGAGGAGGAAGAGACAGTAGTCCACCTCTTATGCTCATGCCATGTGTTTTGGCACACAAAAGACATGCATATTTCGGTAAATTCTTAATGAACTGCCTCTCTGATCTCGAAAACTGCTCCGAAAGGTGCGAGACTTATCACGCTATACATATAAGTAGATCACATTGGTTCTCATAAGGGTAGTAAGGAAGTAAGATTCTGTAGTATCATAACAGACCGTCGTATATATATATATAAAGTAAGACGATTTCATTGACAACGAGCTCTGTAGTGATTCGCTCGATGTTAGTTAATAAAAAAACAAAGTTAATTTAGAATTTTAAATTCACAACACTCTGAGTGACGGACCTTATACTGTATTTGTTGGATTCTGAAGACCGAATGTTTTCAAGTTTGGGATTACGAAATATATTTGGTGGTGTTTCTGAATACATCAACAACACCTATGATGCATAAATCAAACATACTTTTTGGTGGAACACCAGCTTTTGAGAAAGTATTGCACCATTCATAATGGGTTTAGCACTGACACTGACTTTATCACATTATACGAGTATTAATGGGTCGTTGATTCGTTTTGATCATTCAGCATTACGTGCATATATTATACGATATTATAGTCAGGTAAACCTGTTTTCGTGATTAAGAGGTGCTGTACATAAGTGCCCACAAGCCATTGGACACCACTAGTAAATGGGACTACAACCTACCTCTCCACTGACCACATGATGATTTTTATTGATCGATCAGTATATGCTGTAATTTGGCTGATGCCGAATTATACAAACAAACTCCCGAGGTTAAATTATCTATCTCTCTTGGAAGGTACGCTACTGTCTTTTAGGCGAAAATTGCTGCAATGTTGAGAGCAGCACAGGGATATCAAAGAAAACATATGTGCCCGTTTTGAGAGTGATGTCTTTATCTCTCAAGAGAGATATCGACTACACTTTAGTAAAACGAGATAGGGCAGCCACATCTTTTTTGCCTATCCTAAATCAACAACTCAGCAATGATCCGTGCCTTTCGTGAATTATGATAGTCGTACTTTGATGAGCTTGCTGGGTATTCAAACTGTGAACAGTGTGGAGGAGGAAAAGAAGTAATTGTTGAGCATTTCTTGTGCTCCTGTTCTTCACACTCTTCCCATAGGGACTGATTTGGATCAATTGATGACCTTTAGAACAGATTTCGGGACCGAGAGCGTAGATCTTTGAAAAAATGTCAAAATAGGCCAAAGATCGGACAAAACAGAGGCAAGTAAAACTTTCAGTTGTAGTCCTGGAAACTATTAGCATGTATGATAAAAAATATGCAATTTCCAGATCATTTATATATATATATAGCTCGACACTTCGTTTCGCATATGGACAATCTTGTAACAATATGGGTGGAAGTTTACTTCCTCAACACGTTAAAACTAACTCGACTAGAGACGTGTCAATGATTCGATCCAATCAAACCCTATGAATTATAGTTAAAAGTTAGTGTTCATCGTAACTAATTTCACCTTTAATCGAGCTAAAAGTCTCGTATAGCGAATACGAAAATCAGTTGAATTATTATGTATTATGTATGTTCCGGTTGTAATACGAATCACGTTTATTATCTATGATTTAATTGATAATCAAAACAATTTTATTCCGCACAAAAATAATTAAATAATCGCGTTTATGGAAATTGTATAGCTGTATATACGATCACCTATAAACGCGCGCGCTTTCACAATTTTCTTCCGGAGTTGTAAAATTTGGTTTCATATATGTACTCTTGCTGTAGCATATAGATGAGTGAGTTGATTTAATACAAAAACTATAAAACAAATTAAATTTTAATTTAATTATAAACGCACCCGATGACATAATTAAAAGTAGTTTGTATTATGCTGCGGGACTTATGCACTCATTGTAATCTCAATCTATCAATCTTATGTATATGAGACATGTACGTATGTTCATTTTTTATCTCCCAACTTAATTCAATTGATTTGCTACAATTTATGAATTTCTTTAATAATTTCGAAATTCTGTACACACCGCACACATGTAATAATTTTTATATGATTTCTTCGCGTTCGCGTTTCTTATTTCCACCTCATGTGTCAATTATGTACATATCTGTATAAAAAATTATGTACTTTTGCATAATACGAAGCTGCTATAATTTTTATATGATCGATCACTATACAGTTTGCGTATAATTTGTATTTATTACGACTTTTACAGGCCATTGTTAAAGCCCGTACCGTGTCAACAATCGGGCTTCATCGGTTTCGATCAAGAGTCAGCTCTTCATATTGAGTAAACAATTAGAAGAGGCCGACAGTGGCCTCTTTGCCTTCCGAAAGACGGCTCTCCCTTTAAAGATCGTTGTTTCATTCGGTTCGGATCCACACGTAGAACGTGAACGAGCCAGCGTACTCACTGGCCCACTTACTCAAATTCCTGATCTCGTGACTAAAAGGAACTCGGTGCCGCATAAATGTCGCGTTTTGGGCCATATGTCACACGCATAGTTTTTCTCTCGAATGTTAGAAGTCATCTTTCGTACTCATCCGTCAAGGTCCAACTCTCTATCCATACATGAGAACGGGTCTGATCAACACTAGGAATACAATTTCAGCTTATCCGTATTTGCAACATATTTTGATTCCAGAAGTGGACGTAGACCGATAGCCTCGATCGATTGTTCGAGTCATAGGCTTGCTTGAATACCAGTGTGGTCATTTTGTGGTGCTTTGTCATACTTTTATATCACGGTTGGAGACTTTTTTCGTGATATAGAAAAAATATAATAAGTCTACAAACACAACCCTGTGCAATAAATTAAAAAGGGGAAATAATGAATTTTAAGGAGAAATGAATATTTTAGAGTGATAAATTGACGTTTCGCATAACCCAGAAATTAATTATATCATTTTTTATATGAAGTGGTTGAATAGGTAGTGATAAATTTTTTTAATATGGAAAGTATATTAATTCAACTTAATTAATGATATTGAAGACCATTTCAACATGACATATATGACTAATAGTATAAAATGTTGAAAAGTAAAAGCGAGATGGAATATATTGTCGTCTTTTTTTACTCGTTTCAATATACGACTTGAAATTGTTCATTCATTATTAACCTGCAGTAAGCTATACGACAATTTCATTATATCACAAAATGACCACCCTGGTGTACATCGTGAGTGTGAATACTTGAATAGTGGCTGACCGATTTGGACCGAATCCTTCTTGGAAGTAACCGTTAATTTCCTCCGCGAGAGGAGTAATTATTCCCAAAATAATGTACGACAGTAACTTGTGTGCGCTGTACAAAGGAGAGGTGTACCACAATAATTCTATTTCAAGCGATCATCCTGCTTGAATATTGGCCATAACGCGACCACTTTTCATTCTTCATACGCATAGCTTCATATAATTGTACACAGCTTCGTATTATTTGTATAGGACACATGTATAGATTCATGAGATTCCCACAACTTTGACCAACTTTTTCCACCCAAGCTCTTTCGGTCTTTATTAACATATAATAAATAATTTAATTAATTAAGTATGCATGCAATTATAATTAACTGTGATGTTAAAACAGATATAACTGTTATGTATTATATATACGAGTAAGTATGTTGAAAGCTTGTAAGTTTTCATGCATAGCTAACCACAGTTAAGGTGAAGAGAAGTGTAAGTTCTCTGTATATATGATAGATTGACTTATCGTGAACTTTTTGTTCAGATTATCTGGTAATTAATTAATAATTGATTATGTGAATAATTTCTGTGTACATAAAATAGATAATTGCAGTTGCATTGGTCTGAAATTCAGGAGCAAATTATTTTATAGTTGGAGAGCTCCAATTATTTATTTTACCAGAAACTCCTCATTATACACATCTGAAGCATGTGTTAGCTTGTAGTATTCAAATTACCCCTTTCGGGTACGCATGAGTTTTACAAGACACATTCTATATAGGTTCTAAATGATTTATTTGACTTTTAGTTAGTGTTGATTGTTGAACGAGTGGTGGTTTACAAGCAATCAATATTCCGCTCCCATTAATGAATCTTTATTATATTTGGTGGTTATTAGTTATTGCACGTAGAAATTTGTTTCGGTAGCGTTGAATAATGAGTCAAGGGAATACATGAATTAGCACCGCAGTATGTCCGGAAATTATGGCCAGTCTAGTGTTTGGTCTCTTTCCGCAACATGAACTCTCTTTGTTTACTCGAGTGATCCAAGTTGACGACAAAAGTATTCTTTTGGTCACTGTTAATGAGGTCCTACAAGCAGCATCGAGAATAGCTACAAATAGTTCGCCTGGGCTGGATGGTATTCCAAACATTGTGATAAAGACTGCAATGAATTTATGATGCATATCTGAAGACAGGTATATTTCCTGAGCAATGGAAACGTCAACGACTGGTACTAATCCCAAAAGATGACAAACACCGGAGGATCCATCGTCCTATTGGCTGCTGTGCATGCTTGGCACGTATTTGAAATGATAATTTACAACCGGTTTAAGCAATACTCGGAAAGTGACAGTGGTCTCTCTCAACGGTAGATCGGCTTAAGGAAAACCGGTCTACTATTGATGATGTTTGCTTAATATGACACATAGCGCAGAAGGCGTTAAAACCACATTTAACTCTGCTAACTGAAGTAAAATTGTGCGTGCTTTAAACGAGATGCATGTTCCTGAGTACCTTACCCCAGTGGTTAGTGCTGAGGCTTCTCTTGTGGAACGTTATGTACAATGATATTCTCAAAGAGCGAATCACTTCACGATTGTCAGATATTCAGATGACATTGCCGTAGTTGTAAAGAGTCGGCCAAATAACTTTTTTTTTTGAAAATGCTATAAAAAAAAACTACTGAATATTTTCTCAAATTTCTTTTTTTATTTAAATGTTCAATCCTTCCGGTTAATAATGGAAAATAATCTCATTCAAATGGCTGCCTCGGCTGGCCATGCAGTAGCCTACACGATCTTTCCAATTTTTAAGCACATTATCGATTGTGTGCAGCTGTATTTCACCAATGGCTTCAAAGCGTCAATTGTCTCTGGTTTGTCGGCGTAACACTTATATTTGAGGGCACCCCACAAATAATAGTCCAACGGTGTCAAATCGCAGTTCCGAGGTGGCCAAACGACATCAGCTCTGCGGCTGATAATGCGATCTTCAAAAACAGGGCGCAAAATATCGAGTGTAGCTTCAGCTGTGTGGCACGTAGCGCCGTCCTGTTGAAACCAAATGTTGCCAATATCCTCCTCTTCAATTTTTGTGAACAAAAATTCGTTCAGCATGGCCCGATAACGATCACCATTGACTGTAACTTGCTTATTTTCGAAGAAAAATCCGCACCAAACATTGACACGTTTATGGTGTACCGGCTTTTCAATGTATGAGTGCGGGGTTTCCGTGCCCCAAATGCGAGAATTTTGCTTGTTTACATACTTCATCGGAAAAGATGATTTTTTTTGGCAAAATCGGCATCTTCTGTAAGTCGATCGCAGGCCCACTCAGCGAAGCGAAAACGCATTGGATGATCAGTTGGCCTCAATTCCTGAACCAATTGGACTTTGTATGGCGTCATACCAAGGTCTTTATGCAAAATTCGTCTCAATGATGTCTTCGACATGTTCAATTGTTGAGAACGACGGTGAATTGATGTTGATGGCGCATCACGCACACTTTCTGCCATAGTATCAATATTCTTGAGTGTACGCACTGTTTTTGGCTTTTCACGCTTTGGTTTATCGATGAGGATGCCAGTTTCCTTCTTTTTTTTCACAAGATAACGAACATACGGAGTTGACGGTGCTTCTCTTCTTCCAAAATCTGTACGCAATTTACGCACACCTTATGCAACATTACCATGATTTGCAAAGTAATGTCGCAATATTTTCTAGCGTTGTTCAAGCGTATACACAATCATATTCGTTCAGCGGAAGGATAAAACTAATTATCTGTCAAATCAGACATGAACTAAGTGTTACCATTCACGAAATAAGCACTAGTTGAAAAAAAAAACTTGAGATGGCGGACCCTTTAGTATAGCAAAACATAAATTAGACGTGGTTCATAATTGTATAATTGTAACCAGGTTATTGCTAGTGTTAGGCTATGGCTCAATAATTCAGGGTTGCTGAACAAAAAACGGTTGTTGTATTGATGAGTTGCCGGAAAGTGGTAGAAACCATTGAGATTAAAGTCGGAAATTAAACGATACGATCGAGTCCATACCTGAAATACCTTAGGGTCATTTTGGATGACGGGCTGAATTTTAGGGATCACTTGAAGTATGCTTGTGACAAAGCCAAGAAGGTTGGAGCTGCCCTTGCAATATTGATGTCAAACACTAGTGGTCTGAAGCAACCGATACGGAAAATATTGGCTAGTGTATAAACACATACGCTGCGCCGATCTGGGCAAGAGCTATCAGAACGCCATCTTACGTCAGAGAAATTACTACAGTCTACAGGTTGACATCATTACGAATCTGTTGTGTATTTCATACGGTGTCTGATGAGGCTGTCTATGTTATAGCGAGTAGGATGCCAATTGATATAGCGCGTTACGAAAGGCTCAAACACTCAGAGCAATAAGACTTGGGGAAAACCAAACGAGAAACAAACGAAAATAAAACACGGTGATGTTAATTACCATCTCACTCACCTGCTACCACGACATGGTTGTTTTCGGAAGTTCTTGTACTAAATAGTACAAACATGTGAACGACCCAAATTGGCTCTACTGCAAGAGTAGAACGGAATCTGCAGAACATGACGTCACATGATCGAACAGCATACACGTCAGCCAATAACACCACATGGGGTCGTACAATATATGCTTCTCTCTAAAGAAAACTGGAATGAGACAAACCTGATCATTGCCAGCATAATGCAGAAAGCCAAATAAGATGAACGAAGAGCAGTCATGTATACAGCTGTAACGTGACATCACAGGAATACCCTATGAACGATTACGTATGGCTTGTCTATGCGTGGGTTATTAACTTTACCCTGCCCTATAGGAATGAACGCCTTGATTGGTGGTACCGCCCGCAGGGATAAAACAGGACGGTGAAGGGGAGATGTTTTACCCGGTAAAAATCTGGTGTCGTTTGGAAACACGGGTTCCCTAATGTTTTATTAAAATTTTCATCTTCCTACGTAAAATAAACAACAAAAAAACACACACACATCACATCAACAAGCGAGTATTTAAGCACTCACAGTATGTAGATTTTTATTACGGCAGCCCTCGTACACTTAGATGAAATGGAAATTATGAATCACTTATTAAGTCTGAGTAAGTACATTGACACGAGTAAATACATTATCTTACTTTTCTTAACTTCCAGCGGTTATTGCATTCAATTTTTCAACTTTGCCATTTATTTTGAAGCCAAAGCACAATCAACCATCGTCCGATTTCTGCCTATATGCTCTAGCTTTAAAACCACCAATTTTCGTATAAATTCCATGAGATTATCTTAATTGTTGTGAAGTGAGTACCTTTCTCCTGAAAAGCATATGTATCTATGATTAACAACTTCACTGACCTCACATTCGGACAACAACTACATGAAAATCTGTATTCGTATCATCATCATGGAGACCAGCTAAAATATTATACTTTCCTCCACTTACAGATAATAAGCCACCATTTGTTAGTAAACATTTACAATTACTTTTCATACCGCATATAGACAGAAGCATTATATACGAGCATAAAACCATCGATCGTGATGATCATGACCTACGGATGCATATAAATATATTACGAGTATAAACTTAACATTTATCGCGCATCTAACATATAGTAAAAAATGTAATTTTATATATGTACGTCTTATAAATTGATTACGAAACCATAATTAACATTATAAAATGATCTTAAAGGTTTCAATTTTTAAATCGTGGCTATGCGTCTTAAAAAAAATCGAAATCTCAAACAACAATAAACTCAATTGTACATGGTCTTACATCAAACAAAAAAAAACATCGAGTCGTAGATAAATGATATATGTGGTGTTATGCAACCAATCCATATAATACACGTAGTGGCCCGTATCTTAAAAATGGGTGTATCAACCTAACCAGTTCATTAATATATAAAGAAATGTGTCCTCTCTCTTTTATACCTTTCATTTCATATACTCGTGTATTGAACCACAGCATCGAATCAAACAAAAAATTATATTTTATAAATCTTAACCTTGGGACTATATACTGTTATATAATGTCTTATATATTTCATCAAGTCGAGTTCAAAAAACCATAACAATAAAATTCATTTTATTTCGTGTTTGTGTGACCATCATTAATCGCGATTTTGACTTCATCACCTGTTTGCGGAATAATTTCTTTGTAAAAGTTTATGACAGTAGGTAAATGGCGAAAATTGAAAGTGAAATTGGGTTTATGGTATATACGTCACACTTGAAAACGTCTGATCATTGTTCTCGATTTACTTATTGAAATAAGACATTTTTATAAGTTACAAAGTTGCGATAGGTAAGTATATAGAAAGTTACTTTGTCATCGAGATACGCGGTTTTATTGACCCATTATCTGAAACCCAGAAATAAGTCCAACCCTATCATTATAATATAAAAGCTTAGCTCAAACAAGGTACAAGAGCATGAAAATATCGTTTGATATTATAAAGACACAAAAAAATGTTTGCCTTTTTACTCACGATCGAATTTACATGATCTCGATCTCTAAAACTAAAATTGTTATGTAACATAAATAAATCGCGGTTAATAGTTGTTAATGCTAATTAAGATTAAGATATGTATTTAAACGGTTGAGTTGAAAGTTTAGAATTGGTCGAATCGAACGAGACACTATATAACATTACTATAATTGATTATATATATATATATATATATATATATATATATATATATATATATATATATATATATATATATATATATATATATATATATATATATATATATATATATATATATATATATATATATATATATATATATATATATATATATATATATATATATATATATATATATATATATATATACAGGGTGTCCCCTATTGGGATGCTGTCCGTTACGGGCTGATTCCTTGGTTCATTTCATGAAAAAAATCGTATGGCAGAGGGGGGGGGGGCAATTTTTGATATTCTTTGAGATACAGCGCGTTTAAAAAATTTGGTTCGGAAAAAAAGTACAAGCGGATATTAAGCTGTAACTTACAAAATTTTTATCGGACAGCAACTAACAAAATCTCATTTGACGGACTACTAAATAGGCTATATTTAAGATCTCATTGGCTATCTCGCATCTGTATTTATTTAAGAGCTATGGCGTTTTAAATTTAAAAAAATAAAAAAAAAAATGATATTTTTTTTCATAAATTTGAGTTTTTCTCAAAAAAATGCCCTAATAATTTTTTTTTTTACTTAATTTTAATCCGCTATGATCTCCTCTACAATCCTTCAATACCTTATTTGTACCCATGTGTTATAGTTTTTTACTTATGAGATGAAGAATGAAAACACTACCCACAAATATAAAACACTACCCACAAATATTTTCTGTTAAAAGATAATGGTAGTGTAAAAATTGTAACAATTTTTTTTCGTTAGTAAAATAAGAGGCGACGATTAGCAACTCATTTGTTTAAATGTTGAAAAACAAAAATTAAATATTTTATTAGTTGTGAGAAACAATCTAGTGTTGTGTCGTTGATTCAAATGAGAAAATAAAATTGATTTAATAAAAAACAAATAAATCATAATAAATTAAATATCACAATGGCACAGTTCTCGGGCGAGGAGTACACGGATATCCATTTTATTTATGGATTCTGCGATGGTAATGCAGCAAGAGTTCGCAATGAATATCAGTGAAGATTCCCAACGCCTCGCGTTCCGGACGCGAGAGTATTTATAAATACTCATAGAAGACTGCCAAACATAATATCAACATCAAATATGCGGGCCGAGCCCCATGCAGTCTCATCCAATCATTTGGATGTCGATGAAGAAATCATAAGAAATGCAACAGCAAATCCAACTGTCAGTATACGGAGGCTCTCCTTACAATTGAACGTCTCTCGCCACAGAATTCATGAAGTATTGCAGAAGGAGAAACTTCATCCGTATCATTCAACACCCGTTTTAGAACTTTTACCGATAGACTTTAGTAAAAGATTGGAATTTTGTAATTGGTTAATTGAAAAGAATTTTGACGATGATAGGTTTGTGAAACGTATTCTTTGGACGGATGAATCTCAATTTACAAGAGCCGGTATAACAAACTTTCACAATCTACACACGTGGGCTTCTGAAAATCCACATTCGAAAAAACAAACATCCTTTCAGCATCGCTTCAGTGTAAACGTATGGGCTGGTGTAATTGGCGATCATTTAATTGGACCATTCATATTACCATCTACATTAAATAGCGAACGCTATTTACAATTTTTAGAAAACGATTTACCACTGCTCCTTGATGATGTTCCACTTGCAAGCCGATTCTTGCATACATATCAACATGATGGTGCACCTAGTCACTGCGGTATAATTAAACGAAAATTATCCAAATAATTGGATTGGAAGGAATGGTCCAATTCAATGGCCTGCAAGATCGCCCGATCTAACTGTGTTAGATTTTTATGTATGGGGAATGATGAAGGCACTTGTATATACCAAAGAGATAGAAACAAAAGGATAACTAATTCAAAGAATACACACAGCGGCCCAACAGATTAAGGAAGAATTACCAAGAATTGAAATTACGAAAGGTATACTTAATCGAACATTAGCCTGCATTCAGCAACAAGGAGGAAATTTTGAGCATCTTTTATACATTTTTATAGTTGTTTTATTATGACACTGAATTAAAATTAATTTTAAAAACATTCTAATTGTTTTTTTTTTTGTTTAGAAAATACGGTTTTTATAAAAAAAAATATAGTTTTAAATAAATATTAAGGGAAGTACATTTTAATATTTGTGTGTCGTGTTTTCATTCTTCGTCTCATAAGTAAAAACCTATAACACGTGGGTACAAATAATGTATTGAGGGATTGTAGAGGAGATCATAGCGGATTAAAATTAAGTAAAAAATTTATTAGGGCATTTTTTTGAGAAAAACTCAAATTTATGAAAAAAAATATCATTTTTTTTAAATTTTTTTAACTTTAAAACGCCATAGCTCTTAAATGGATTCAGATGCGAGATAGCCAATGAGATCTTAAATATAGCCTATTTAGTTGTCCGTCAAATGAGATTTTGTTAGTTGCTGTCAGTTACAGCTTTAAAAAATTTTGTAAGTTACAGCTTAATTCCGAACCAAATTTTTTAAACGCGCTGTATCTCAAAGAATATCAAAAATTAACCCCCCCCCCCCCCTGCCACATGATTTTTTTCATGAAATGAACCAAGGAATCAGCCCGTAACGGATCAGCATCCCAATCGGGGACACCCTGTATATATATAATATATATATATATATATATATATATATATATATATATATATATATATATATATATATATATATATATATATATATATATATAAATCTATAGGTTAATCCGGTTAAGACATATATATTGTTCCTTATGGGGTGTACCACTTTCTTATGTTTCGATCTTATTGTATGTTTCATATGTCTGTATATCATTGGTGATCAACAACAAATGAAAGGTTGCCCATCCTAATGTAGCTATATCAGTAATTGGAAAGTAGTTTGTTTAATGAGGATTATCTAGAGGAGTGGTTTATTCGACACTGTGATTGTCAGCATATTATAACATAGTGTCAAATTTTAAGGTACTTGGTGACCCACCAAATATTGATAAGATTTCTGTGACTCCCTAAAATTGACCTGCTTTCCTGACAGTAATTTTCCTGATTAGTACCACAAAAGGTATAAGTACGAGTAAAGTAGACGACGAAATTGAAGTTATTCTCGTTATGGTGTGATCGTATTGCACCATTGTTGAAATAAGATTTCAACAATTTTCGGTAATTATATGATCCCACCGTCAGAATCAGGTATTAGACCATATATTTAAGCGCAAACGAGACTCTTTCATCCGAGTCGTGTTAAAGGCTTATATGAAACCTGCTATTACGGCGGAAAAAATTATCGGAAGAACGGATCCATTTTTCGGCCAGGGGTTTGTTTCTTGTTAATGTAAAATAGCAACACCTATGCTGTCTAAAGAAAGCTCCATGACATATAACGTTCCCAACCAAATACTATAAGGTCAACCTTCTGAAATGGTGATTTTCTAAAATGTTTTGTGACGTATTTTTCGCATGTGGTTCGTGGAGTTTGTTCGTCATAGAATAGGTTTTGTTGTTGAGTGGAGGTTTTTTTTTTGTGTCTTGATTCAGTTCTCATTTTGCCGATATCCTTTGTATGTTCGTTGAATATTGGTTTAAGGGATCTGCCGGTTCGTCCTATGTGGAGTGATGGACAGTATGAATATGTTAATATGGATTCCGCTGTCTGATGTAATGCTACAGTTTGGCCTGATTTGTTGTGCGTTTTATATGCAACTTTATATCCAAAGTTCTTGGGTGTTTTCTGAATGTGTTGGCTGTTGTTTTTGTTATAGTCCACGATAATGTGTTTTTCTTAAGTGTTGTCATCGGGTTGTGGCGTAGTGTTCTGTCGGTGATTGGTTTTGGATATGTATTTATGATTTGTTTCGTCGACTTTAATCGTTTTTGTGTGCGATGTGTTTGGTGGTATTGTGGTGGTTTTCGGCTGTTTTATGCTGGTATGGGTGGTTTGAGTTTTTATGTATGGTTGGATCCGTTTGCGTGGGTTTTCTGAATGTTTTTAATGTGTTTGTTGTCGATGTTTTTGATCGTTCGTTGGATCCGAAAAGTTGATTGAGTTGTTCTGTTCTGTGAATTTTGTGTTTTTGTGTGTATTATTTGTATAGTTCTTCATTTGGTCTAGTCGTCTAGTTGAGCCTCTAAGCGGTATGAGTGTGTCATCTACATGTCTATGCCAATAGTTGGTGTATTAAATAGGGGTATTTGATAGATATGTAGATGACACATATCTATCAAATATTGGCGTGGATGTGTGGATGACGTGCTCGTGTTGTTTGCGTAGGATTCGTATTGGTGGTAGAACGGAGTAGCTCGGTTGGCTTTCTGGATCTAGCGATTGAGGCCATCGACGGCAGGCGCACGTTCGGGTATTTTGAGGGCCCACGCGGGTGGATCAGGCTATGCATGAGGCTTGGACTGCCCATGTCAGCGTAGGGTAGCCGCCTGTAGTCGTATGATACATCGATTAAATGGGATCCCGATGTTGGGGGAGGATTGTCGGAGTGAGCTTGGGATAATTGAGTGCATCGCGCATGGGAATGGTTATACTACGGCTGGGGTTGGCGGGATGGATCGGAGATGTATGTTCGAGGCCGGTTACCGACGGGGTGCTGCGTTACGGTTTGATGATGGTACTCGGGAGGGATGCGTTGTTGTGGATTGTAGTGGAAGCGCCGGCCAGCATGTCTAGGGGTGTTCAGGGGATCTTGGATGTCAGAGAGTTTGAGATATGTAGGGGTCACAGAAGTAAGTTTCTGCTCAGCAGCGGGTTTGGTGCTGTAAATGGAGTGTTGTACCCTGTACCGGGGGCACTGTGCCCTGGAGGAGGTGTAGGAGGGCGTGGAGTTTGAATTATTTTTTTTATTTTTGATTTTGTTATTTGTTAATAGTTGCTGATGAGGATCGCGGCTTGATTGCCGAAATGTATTTGATATGTGTGGAGATGGATAGATCCACTGTGAGGAGTGTTTTTGGGTTGGACGTGTCAGATGTTTTATTTGATTGAATTTATATTCTCCCACGCGTTGGATGGTGATGGATTGGGTGTTGTGGGGACGCGTCTTTGAATGCAGCATATGATGAGATTACCGGAAAATGATTTTACTAACAAATTAGATTATTTTACTAACTATGTAATTTTTAGGAATATAAGAAGTTTTCAGACGTCTGGTTTGATTCTCTGATGAACATATTCTAGAATTGGTTATGGTTGGCTGCGGTACTTAATCTATCATACCACTAATTAAATTAATTGTTACAGACGCCTGAACCATAAGTTATTAAACTGGAGTTTAAATAAATAATCAAATTAATATTAATTAAGTTACAGATTACAGAGCGACTAACTAATAAATTTATTTTAGAATTTTGGTTTAGTTTTAATCAAAATACAGCAGAGCAGATAGGCGTTGCGGACTGTAGAATGCTGATTGGCGATTACTGATTAGTAGATTATAATTGTGATTGTCTTGTGATTGTCTATTAACAGTAGTTTAGTAACGATTTGCCAGGTGTCTGTAAGTGGGTCGTTCCCTCCTTACTAATATACCTTCCTATCGTTACCTATTGTTTTATGTAAACGCGGCTGTATAGGAATAAGCCCGGCGTTATCCGGGAATCTTGCCTAGCGCTTGGTTCTACAGTCCTATCAATAAATCATCAATCAACCAACCGCAGTTGATTTGAGAAGAGATAAGATCCACCTCACCGTAGATACTCGGTCATTATATATCTAATTGAAACATCTGGGAAATGTAGATATATAGAATAAAATTCTTTACACAAAGTGTACATGAGATTCTCGTTCGTTTTACAAATTGCGTAAATCTTGGATGAAATCGTAGGACAATGACTACTCCGGTTCTATCACGTTCTGGTTCAGTCACGTAAGTTTCTCTATTGGTGACGATGGCTCAAGGCCGCAGTAATATAGTTCTTCTGGTGGTTTACGACAGTATATGAAGAGTTGTTTTCCCATCGAGACCGATCACTCCTAGTAATTACCTGCCACTGTCAGTATTGTCGGCGTAAGGAATAATACTACCTGTAAAACCCGTCTTAAATTTTAGTATTCCTATTCAACCCAATCTACAGATAGTAGCTGTGTATATATATGTGCCTATGTGAGGAAACTTCATAGCCACAAGATTCATTCGATGATAAGACATCTTTTGATTTTTGAAGAGAGCAACCTTAAACACACGATTCATTACAAATGTATCCTTGATTGGCTAAATAAATTCAAAAATTTAAGGTTATAATCCTAGGAGTGTAATTATACTCTGGCTAGTAAAGCTAACAAACCAGTATGTAGATAGCCTAAACATTTTTCCAACTATACTTTTACGTTGTTCATACCGTGGCAAAGATCCTCCAAATCATACCAAACTTTTAAGTTCACGAAAATATCTAATTCGACAAAAAAGTTTTTTTGTGTTATCAAATTGTCTACGGACAAAGACAAACCCTTAGTTCGTACTTATTTAAAATCTATAGTAACCTAAAGTGTGTGATTTGCAATCACCAGGCAATTTCAAAAAATGCTCACTCGTTCTCAAGTTTAATCGTTATGCTCGACGCTCGTACATTCTCGCCCCAGATGTGAAATTTATAAGCTTATTCCATAATAAATCTAGCTTCAAGATTACGGACGATTCTGTACGATTCTCGTGGCAATTTTGAATCTCCAGATATCTCAACGAGAGTTCAGAATGAGATTGCATGTATCCTTATATTTTCGATATTTTGAACACATTTGCTTTACGCATGCACCCGTCCCGTTTGCCTAGTCAGTATAAGTTCAGTTTTATCGAACTTGTTTTAGTTGTCTATAGACTTGACCAGCTGTGGTTACTGCGGTGTAAATCTTTGGGTACCATAGTGCGCGTGTAATATGTTTTATGAAACGTATTAACGTGTATTAATTCCTACCTCAAATTTCTCTTCAGATTGTTATGTGTCTGCAGTTGTGAATTCATGATCTGTTTATTTATGAAGGTCGAAAGACCGTAACTTTGCAAGAATCTGTGTTATAGAACTCATTTTATAGTTGTACTCGTATATGCTGAAGGATGAGCTATGCTGGAATGTTTTACTTGGTATGAGATAGTCGCTATAGTGTATACACTATATATACTGGAGATGCGTTGGCATGTCTTACCGTACAACAACAATACATTAATCATCAAATATGATTTTCTGAAGTAGAGCTTTATCACAAAATGTTTGTCTTTGACGTGAAGTCTAATTGATTTTCCGTCACATTGGACACATGTTTTTGAGAATGATCACAACGAGTAATATAGTGACCAGACACACTTGTCGAGCTCATTTTGTCTTACTACGAGTGAAGCGCTTTTTTGCCTTTGAAAAGCACTGTGTATTTTCTCTAAGAACAGTCTCTTTTGTTGGGGGATTGAGACAAACCACCGTTATTGAATTGTTTGATGGTATTTTTATATTATCACAATATAGTATGTTAGAGTAGATCCTGAAATGTCTCCTCTAAGATTTTTATGTGTTTGGCGTAAAATCGAATCAGTTTGTCCTCATCCTGGCCATTACAAGCTTTTATACGAGTGACGATAATATCAATGAGAAACGGCAAAACTGTATAAAATTATGTAATGTATTGCATTGGTTTGTTGATTTTTAGCCGCCTCCTACGACAAGCTCTGAATATTGTGGTGTTATTCTATGTTTCTATGGTCTTATGTTTCATTCGAAATATTTACGAAACATGGATGACCATAACAGAATCTCAAATACAGACCGCGGATATGTTGATTGAATATCACTCCTATATGAGGTATTCACCATGGCCATGCAGAGATTAAAGAAAAATCGTTCTCGAGGAGTTGGTGGAGGCTTAATGGGTGGAACTGTCTTTCCGACCTTGTTCAATTGGTATGGTGAAATGATGTTATTCCTGAAGAATGGAAAGTGGCCGTGTTATGCTCAATATTCAAGAAGGGTGATAGCTTGAAATGCGTGAACTTTCGCGGTATAGCACTGCTTTGCACAGAATACAAATTTCTGTCATACCTTACATTGGGAAGAATTAATCCACTCGTGGAGGAAATTATCGGTAGCTACCAAGGAGGATTCAGTCCAAATCGGTCAGTCACTCGAGAGAGTCTATATGGTGTGCGCTTGAATATTTAGAAATACCAAACAAATACGTACATCTGTGTAAAATGACAGTAACTCAGTCACAATGGTATATTTTGAACAGGCTATCAAGAACTTTTGCAATTACTTCTGGTGCTCGACAAGGACATGCGCTGTCCACGATACTTTTAATCTCATGTGGGAATACATCCTTCGTAAAAGTTAAACACCTCAAGACAATATCTTATTCGGACAATCCAATCAACTTTTTGCATACGCAGATTTTGTCTGATTGGATTAAATTGATTGGATTAAATGACTACGGGCTCATGATCGAAAACGATGAAGTCAGATTGCGAAACATACGACTGTATTATTTTCATATAAGAGACTTATGTATCTCTTTTCGTGACGCTCCCTCCAGAGTCAAAATAATGATTTCCATATAGACAAACCAAACGAAGAATTCCCTCTAGAGATTGCGAAATTCTTAATTTTACCATTTTTGGTAAACGTCTTTCTTCATACATATATAAGAACTGGATCAGAGGTATTAACTATAAGATACGAGTATGCAATACGTTACACATCGAATCGTATTATAATTGAAATGCTAACCAATTAAGCGGATTTTCAAAGAATTGAGTTTTAGGTTAATCGTATTTCAATTAATAATTAAAGTTTCGAGCCTAATATTTATAATAATAATAATATAAATTAAATTAAAGATAATAATTACAAGTATTTTATTGCATATACATAAAGTTAGGTGTGGCTAGAATAGATGTGAAAAACGGCGTCCAAACCAATCAGCCATCTATAATTATAAACAACGACAATTAAATTAGATCACATACATATGTACAAATGTGACATAATGTAATTTTTTTTATTACAAAATTTTATAAATATATCATTTAATTTTAAATAATTTATAAAAGTAAAATCGAAAAGAAAACAAAATTAAGAAAATTAAAACGAAATTATTAAAAGTAAGAAAAGGTATTTCGTAATGAAAAGCGATTAAAAATAAATAAACAGACTTATAAATTTTTATATTATCCGATTATTTAATATTATTTTAATAGACGTATAAATATTTAATTGAAACGCGCACTTAACAAATGTCAGATCGAAAGTATAAGATCATTGCAAAAGAGATTGTAATAGGCGCTTGCTACTCCTACATACATGCAGAAGTTAATCCAACAACTGCAACGAGTAGCAAGGTTTACGTAGCACATTGCATTTTTGTTCGGTTTTTGCAGGCAACAATCTGATTCCATCGGTTTCGATCACGAATCTGCTCTTCATACTGGTAAAGCAACCATAAGAATTATGTGGACAGTCAGGCGGCAATCAAGTCGCTGGTTTCTGTTTCTATAACGTCTAGAGTGGCGTTGAGTTGCCGCTCGTCTCTAAAAAAGATGAGTGAGCATTTCAACATCCAGGTAGTCTGGGTCCCTGGCCACTCAGACGTCATGGGATACTGCAGGGTGGACGAACTAGCGAAGCACGGTACAACTTTCCAACTGCTACCGGAAAGGGCAAAGTTGGGGAGACGCCCTCAAGACTGGGTTTAAAAAAGAGGTGGAAGCCACAGCGAACAATAGGTGGACGAACACTCTCTCATGTAGAGTTGCAAGACAAGTCTGGCCAAAGCTGAACTTCAAATGCTCAAACACACTTATCTCCCTACGAAGACGTGATCTTAAAACGATCGAGGGGATACTCACAGGACACTGCCTTCTTGGAGAACATGCGAGGAGGCTGTGTCTGGAAGTAAATGACTTTTGCAGAATCTGTAAAGATGAAGAGGAGGAAAAGACGGTAGTCCACCTCCTATACTCGTGCCCGGCTTTGGTACACAAAAGACATGAATATTTGGGTAATTTTTTAATGGACTGCCTCTCTGATCTCGAAAACTGTAATGTGCCATACTTATTACGCTATGTAAGCAGCTCAAACTGGTTCTCATCGGGGTAAAAGGGGAGTAAGATCCTGTGGTATCAAAACGGTCCGTCGCCGGTCTAAGCATGGTCAGGAAAGCGGGTGCTGTTGCAGCAACTCAACCTAACCTTACCTAACCTAACCATAAGATACCAGATTACTCTTTAGTCGTGGAGCCATCGTTGCGGCCAAGGACCTCTTTGCCTACCGAAAGGTGGTTCTCGTTTTCAGAAGTGGACGCAAAGGATATAAATCCCGATTGTCGCAGCGACAAGGCGAACTTTGGTATCTTCTCCCACACTATTATCGTGAGTATTGAGAGATCCAAGATAATTGAATTTCATTATTCCTACAAAAGTATGATTACCACTACTGAAATCAATTGCGTCTTCGAAAACCAGAGATCAAATATTTGGTTTTGGACTCGTTGATCATGACCAATCGAAGCTGAAAACTGTTCCTTGATCCACTGGAACTATTTCTTTTTCTCCGTTGGATCATGACTATGTATATTCCAACTCTACTTGCACTTCTATATAACTGAATGTACCCTATCCTAGCTAGAAATTACAGGGTTTTGCAATAAGAGATTTCTGTTTAAAAAACGAGTATTTTTTAAGAAAAATAAATGAATGGTTATTGCATTGTATTTCCTCGTAAATGATATCAGCCACATAGCTAAGCATGCAGCACAATATCCTTTTCATAAAATTTTCCATAACTATTTCACGAATTCCATCTTTAAGGTCTTGAATCGATTGTGAAGCATTGGCATGGATCTTATCTTTTACGTGGCTTTAAAGAAAAAACTCTAAAGGTGTTAATCACAACATCTCGGTGGCCAATTGTGATCTCTTCTTCGAGAAATAACATGGTCAGGAAACTTTTCGGCATGTAGCACCGTCTTGCTCAATATAAACGTCGTCCACATCAATATCTTTCAAATACGGCAATAAAATCATTCATCATAACTCGATATCGCAATCCTTTCACCGTAACAGTGGTTGGTGCAATATTTCGAAAAGGGAAGGTCGAATCACACCGCCAGTCCAAAAAACAACCGCACTAAACAGTGACACATTGAGGTTGAATCATTTTAATGTATTTGAATGTCCAACTAGCGAAGATACGACGTTTATGATGATCGACCGGCTTGAGTTTGAAGCGTGTAGCCATAATTGTGCAGCGTGGTGAACTAAATTTTCGATTTATTTGAGTTGCCCTGAACGCCATATTACTCCCCTGAAAGTAAATTCCCTCCCCTCCGGTGCCTGAATTCGCCCTATTATAGTGATTAGGCTTGTTGCGATATGAAACAAACTTCATTATCTGTGCCTTGAGCGTGAAACGAACTACCCACGTATTAGGAGAGATAAGGCAGAAATTCTACTATGAGAAGTTAATTTGGCCGTGATAGGTTAGGCATGAGGTAGGATGGAAATTATCGGGAGATATAATGTTCCCTAAAACATGGGGCCGTTGGGGTCACCAATGAAACGTGTAAGCTTACTGTAAATTTGATTGTATGTATTGTAATCCGAGTTGTTGCTTGTATCTTGTAATCCACTAGGCCGGTTTCGATCTGATGATGATGATGACGTCATTGAATAACTGCATGATCGAAAAGATCAAATCCATCTCATCAGGCACATGCTACCGGACTTGATGTTCATACTGTGCGATTCGTATAGATTCACTCCCAATTCCAGACATTCTTTATAGCTGCGATGAGCGAGTCCTGGTCCTCAAATTGCCTTCGACCATCATAAACCTTTCTTGCCATCCATCCCCACACATTTTCAATAATATTTAAATCAGGTGAATATGGTGGCCATGTCAAAACTTCGATGTGTTACGCATGGAACCAACTTTTAATTATATACGAGCCGTATGGGCAGGCACGTTATCCTGTTGAAAAAGCCATTACATCGGTCCAAAACTGATATCGATTTTCGGACGAGCATTTTCCAATATGATTTTGTATGACTCTGCTTTCATTTTACCTTTAATAAATTGTAATTTGATGGTCCCATAATAACTGATTGCACCCCAAATCATAACACCCCCGATTTTGCTGTGTCTCTTCGACAAAATTCGTTCCTCCTTTCTCAAACCGTGAAAGTAATAGTTGAATCCGTCCGAACCATCAAAATTAAACTTTTTTTCATCAGTAAAAATTATTTTTCGCCACTTTTCAGACCAACTCATCCCTGTTTTGCAAAGATCAAACGACGTTCTCGAGGCTTTGCATTAATCATTTTTCGCCTTCTAAGGTAAGGGCATATTTGATGACCCTGCGAACCGTCAAAATGCTGACGGAACAACCGACTCTATTTCGCAGCTGATATAGCGGTATTGGAAGCATTTTTAATGATCAACCGATTTTCCCGTTCCGTTTTTACTCTAAACGTTTTCCCTTTCATGCACCCTCCATTATTTTTTTTATCCTTTAAATACGAATTGACAACGAATTGACCTATTTTGGTTCCAATATTTCGGCCGGAATATCTTTCGCCACGCTCAAGGCTTTCCTTCTGCCCATTTTGTTGCTACAAGTTTTCTGTAATTAATTTGAAATATTTTCAAAAAATTTTGAAATATTAGAAAAAAAATGGAAAATATTTTATGGCTTAGCTCGATTGAAGTCCAAATAAAACTGAACCTATTCTAATGACGCATATTTTATTGATAAATTTATTAAATCTATGGGTCTCTCAAAATACCAAATTTTGTTCTTAAACTATTCGTAACAATGGCACAGTTTGATTCCACATTTGAAAAAACCGGTAAAAGCTTTGCCGTTTTTAAAAAAATTGAAAAATTTCGGTGAACGATCATATGATTGGGAGTGTAAATACGTTCAGTCGTGACACGACTTAGTGAATTACAAGAACTTAACTCGAAATATCGATTTTATTAATTGATTATGGCGTTAGTTAAATTTGCGATTTATTTGAGTTTCTCCGAACACCACAAGTTCTTGTACTAACTGAATTTAAAAGCTCATGCCCAAGTGTTCTTGTACAAGATATTAGAAACAAGTTCGTCTAAGTTACGTATACCATCTTGGTTTAGTCACGAAGAAATCGTTACGTAGATAGCTAAGATTGTCAACGTCTTGCTGACGTGCAACATAAAACGATCAGTTGTTTTAACTGTTTCTTCAGTTATGAGGTTCCGGTATTCTGTATTATTTGTTAAATTTTTTTTTGCTTTATTTTTATTGTGACTACGAAGAACATTGTTTTGAAACTTCTGTATCATTTAGGCGTTTGTTTGCTTGGTACATCCCCAGAGTTGTATACCGTAGGTCCATATCGGTTCCAGAATTTGCCGATATAGCAGCAGCTTATTATGAAATATGAGCCTCTACCTATGAGCCAATACATTTTTCTGAACTTTATGTTTAGTTCTTGTTTTTTTGAGCTTGGCGTCGAGGATCATGCCAAGATATTTAGCTGTATTTGCATATGGCACGTGTCGTGAGTTAATTTCTATAGTTAGATGATAAACCTTTTGATATGTAAAGTTAATATGCGTGGATTTTGTCTCATTAAGATGCTGTATAAGATGGCAGAAAATTTTCAGTAGAAAAAATGATTTTTATACTCACCACCAGGGGCACTACTATCGCTAAAGAGAATATCTTCTGCTGTCATTTTTGTATAGCCAACAGAATTTTTCTGTAAATTTTTTAATTTTCTTCAATATTTTAACTACAAAATTATTCCAGGTTTCAAATACAATATGTGTATTATTTCCATAAGATTATAATATACTGTATAAGACATATTAATTTCATCTACAGTTTAACTACAGTAAGCGATTTAATGAAGCCCCGTAAAAAATATTTCAGTTTGAGCTAAGTCATCTTATCTCCATACATACCATTATTAAGTTTGAGGATAATCGACCAAGTTTGAGCGCCGTCTGAATTTTTCAAAGTTTTGACCCATACATAAAAATCAGTTTTTACACTGCGAGCTATGGATGGACCCCCCTGCAACCAATATGCCATTATGATTTTCCAATAGCTTAGATGACCATACATTTGAATATGAAGTTTGAGAATAATCGACCGAGTTTGAGCGCCTCCAGAATTTTTCAAAGTTTTGGCCCATACATAAAAATCAGTTTTTTCACGGTGAGCTATGGATGGACTCCCCTTTAACCAATATGTAGATGAAATTAATATGTCTTATACAGTATATTATAATCTTATGGAAATAATATACCTATTGTTTTTGAAACCTGGAATAATTTTGTAGTTAAAATATTGAAGAAAATTAAAAAATTTACAGAAAAATTCTGTTGGCTATACAAAAATGACAGCAGAAGATATTCTCTTTAGCGATAGTAGTGCCCCTGGTGGTGAGTATAAAAATCATTTTTTCTGCTGAAAATTGTCTGCTATCTTATACATCATCTCATACAAGCTTGATTTGCCAACGCTTTGTCCAGTTATAAACCGCATTGGTCATCCTCTGGAATTTGCTCGTTGCATCGGATACATTACTTCCAATTGCCTTAATTGCTGTGTCATCTGCAAAGGTGGCTATGTTTCCTTCATTTGTGGTTGGTATGTCTCTTGTATATAGTAAATACAGGATTGGTCGATTTTCTTTAGCTCAGAGTATTCATCCTCATATTTCACTCGAAAATGTCTATTGGATAAATAATATCTTAGTATGGTGTATAATTGCCTCGGTAGATTTCTACGCAGCTTGTATTCCAGACCACTGTACCAAACTTTATCGAATGCTTGCGCGACGTCCATGAATATGCTTGAGCATACTTTTTTATGTTCTAACGTTCTTTCAATCTAGGCACCTGTTCAATTGTAGAATGCTTTTCTCTGAATCCAAATTGATGTGGAGGAATTATTTGTCGGTCCTCAATTATTGGTTTAAGTCTCTTAAGTAATAATTTTTCAAAAAGTTTTGACATAATTGGTAACAGAGAAATTGGCCTGTATGATTTTTTATCGTTAGATGGTTTATCAGGGTTTGGTATCTGATTACTTCTGCTACTCCACATTGATGCGGAACATATTTTAACCGAAGGGTCGCATTGATTATGTGTAGTAGCTTACGAAATCCTTTGTCTGGTAGAGCTTTGATAATTTGGCAAGTAATCTAGTCATACCCTGGGATTTTCTTAACATTCATGTTACTTTTCACTTGTTCTTTTAGTTCTATGAGAGTTACTGGCGCGGTATGTTAAACTCATCCAGCTTGTGAATTTGTATTATATTTTCATTGGTAGTTTGTCTTGGTAGCGGTTGGACGGTTTCCTGGAGATACTCCGCAAACAAATCAGCCTTCCCTTTGTGACCTCTTGCCCAGGTCCCATCATCCTTTTTAAGTAGAGGTACTTGAAATTTTGGCTTTTTAAGTCTCTTCGTCGCCTTCCACAGTGAATAATCAGAATTTTTTTCATCAGTTAGGCTAACTAAGTTGATTGATTCCATTTTTAACTTCTTTAAGAAGGGATTTAAGACTGTTACATAAATTGTTAAGAATTGTTTTTTTCTCCGGTGTTCGATTAATTTGCCAGGTTTTACGAGCCCGTCGCTTTTCTTTTACCAACTCTCTAACTTCCATTGGGTAGGATACGTTAAGCGTCTTCTTATTTTGTAAAGTGGGGGTACGTGCCAACGCAGCATAGTGAATTAATTCATTGAGTTGTTCCAATTCGTCTTCCAACTGTCGAGAATTTCTTATCGGTACCTGGAGATTGATTTTCTCCTCCATTAATTTACGAAAGAAATCTCAGTTTGTATTTGAATTTGTTAAATTGGGTGCACTTTCCCTTTGAATTACCGTTTCACTGACTGTCATGATAACCGATGAGTGAGTGATCCGATACTAGAGAATTGCTGTTTTTAATGTGAATGTAGTTTTGAGATATACCTCTTGCTACATAAAAGTCTATTAGATCCGGTATCTTAGCTTCGTCACTGGGCCAGTATGTTGGGGAACCACCAGAGTAAAATTCACATTTTGATGTCTGACCGGCTTGAAACAATTCTTTACCATTTGACGTCGTAAGTCTAGATCCCCAATAGGTTTTTTTCGCATTAAAGTCACCTGCAATAATAAAATCACGTTCTAGTGATTTAAATAGTTTAATGTAGTCCTCCCTTTTCAAGTTATGCCGGGGAGGAAAGTATATTGCTGTCTGTGTTTAATGTGAATCCTTACAGTAGCGACTTGCATTGATTCTTCTTCGATTTTTGTTTCTACAAAGTGTTTTATATTTTATTTTATTAGTAATGCCGAACCATCTCTTGCTCTTTCCGCTGGATGGATGGAATGATATAAGTTGAATGGAATACAGATGGATGGAATACCCCGGATTTTAACAAATGAAGATTTAACAAAATGGCTTTCGGATATAAGGAAAATTTCGATTTTTTCTGTATTTAAAAATATTTCTATTTCTGGAATGTGTTGCATAAGCCCGTTCGCATTCCAGATTGCTATTCTGAAAGTTGAGTTCTTCCTTAACATTTTTTATCGGATTGCGTTGTGGGAGTTGCATTTTCTTCAGTTGATCAAATATTATGTTGTTCAGATTACTTTGGTCATCTAGTCCCTTTGTAATAGCTTCAATGCTGTTCATAATGTTTTCCATAATTCGGTTATTTTCAGAGCCCATATATTTGGTTGAACCCGAGCCTTTCACTACCTGAGCAAATGTATTTCTTTGTCCTGCGTTACTTGGTTGTGGATTTTGATCCATCTGATTTGAGGTTTGAATCCTTTGAATTTTACACTTAGCTGGCACATCTCTCCCTATTGTACATGCCTGGGTAATATGTTTACCTGAGCATTTTACACATCTCGGATCCCGGCTGCAATATCTTTGGGTGTGATTAAATCCCTGACATTTCTTGCATTGGGGTATGCGTGTATTGGTTCTCCTCATTGGTTCAATTTTGACCTTCATGTGAAGAATTGATTTATACCATACATCTTTTGAACATTCTCTAACTGTTCACGCCCACAATATTTACTGGCGGGGGTGGTTTTTCTTTCGGTTACACCAGTTTTGGTGCAATGTTCTTCGTAGATTTACTACCTTCTGATTGATTGACCTTGGGTTGGACATCTTTCGGTTCAGTACTTGGAAGTTCCACTGCAGGTCCACATTTGTTAAATAGACTTCGTATTTTGAAAAGAACATATTTATTTACCGACCAATTAAAGTGGTTAAAGCTGCGGCAATCGAACCTGGGAGGTATCGGGTTCGAATCCCCATGATCACATCTAAGACCCCCAAGAGTGCAGAATCGATAGGCCAATCCAACCTCCATGCCAATACTATAGGCTAAAATGGAGCTTATTCCATTTTAGCCACTATAGGCTAAAATGGAGCTTATATACAATGAGCAGATGGTTCTACGTAAATCAGACCTATATACGTCATCGATTTGACTATATAATGGCGTAAAGTACAACGTAAACAAGTGAACCGCGAAAGAGTTGAGAGTGCCCCAAAATAGTATTCAAAGATGTAGACAGACAAACAGTAATATTTATTCGATTTTATGTCTTAAAACGTTTTTATGTCGACACAAGAATTCAAATCTTATAATTTACTTACTTTTACTTTTATTACCTTTGATCGAGATCAGACAGATGTTGATAAATATATACGTGGGTGAACCGAAGTCATACAAAAATTCTAAATACATAGTTTAGTTGCATACAATTAGGCATATCGAGGTCAAATTCAAACCACAAAATCTTTTTATAATAATCCGCTGTTAATTAATCGAACCAAATACATTACAAAACTTACTAAACAATTTAAGACGCCTGTTTAACTTTTATATACCAAAAATGATTACGATTTTGACTTTGATCTTCGAAAACAGCGATCTCGAAACATGTTCTCGAATATTCAATGCTATATACCAAAACTCAATTAAATAACGAATTGCTATGTACCACGAAACATATAAGATCGCGAGAAAGTATCTTATATATACAGTTTAACGAGTAAGCTTAGGTGTTAACATTGATCTATCAATTGGACGAAAATATTTTGTATGCAGCTGACTCATCCGACTACATAATGAAATTTTAACACGGTTTTATATTATTTTTATATGTGCGGAAGGTGTTGTTCAGATACATATAGACGCATACACCCAACATTTTCTAAATTGCAAATTGAATGCAAATTTATACGCGATATAATTATGCGATAAAACCACCGACTCGAATTAATTTCATTTGCAGCACATCATTATCCATATACACATATATAATATACCATCGCGAATCATAAATTTTGAATTTATGCATTCAATGCATAAATTTTAATTTATGCATTTTTGTTTATTAAAATTAAATTATCTCTTAAAGATTAATTAACATATGTTCGATTAGCATATGTATGTATTCATATATAACCATCTATATATAAGATGCAGATGTCTTATGCATATATACACTAAGATGCGATTGCGTGTTAAATACAAGTACGTTTTTTAAGGTATAAGATAATTTGAGATAGGTGACGGTTAAAGTAATTACGAGTGCGGGTGGCATATTACATCCACACGTAAATTTTTGAGTATAACGCTAACTGCAAATTGATGTATCTCCTCTTCTATTTAATTTGGTCATAAACACCTAGACATAGTTTTGACGTGATTGCTGACACATTAAGTACTAATATGTTCTTTGATCATACACACTCAACTTTCTGATTGAAAACTTTATCGATATCTACGATACTAAGCTTCCTAGCGGAAAATCACATGGTGGACCTGATATTCTTATCAAAAGCAGAATAAGCCATTATGAGCTCCCAAAGTATAGAGAACATATCTAAACAAATAGCATTTGCGGTTTACTATGCCCACCGAGACACTCAATTAAGAGCATATAATTTCCGAAATATTTCAAAACTCAAGGAGATAAGTTCATAGCGGAAGGTGACTACAACGCCAAGCATATTTAATGGGGTTCGAGATTAATTTCTCAAAACAACTGTGAATGTATACAGAATGAAAAGATGGATCACATATCTAGGGTATACCCAAGAACATTAGTAAGTGCCGAAACATCTAAGATCACTATTGCTAAGATCACTACGCCGATTAACGCCGCTGATTTTAAAAAACACATACTTTCTCAGAATGTTCAGCAGCTCTTAATGGCAAAACGTCCAATACACATACAATGTTTTTTTTTTTTTTATTTTTTTTTATTATTATATTATTGAAACTAATCTTTCCAGACTAACCATCAATTTACATCTGAATTCTTACAAACTAAAATATAATGTGGTCACTGTTGATCCAGCGATGCACAGTGCCTGTTCGTTGGTAGGTAGCTGCTCACATACTTACGAGCTCGAAGGGTTTGGTTATTTTAAGTCTCCTAACCAAATGTTCATTATCCAGTAGCCGAGAGGCTTCCGCATTGACATGTTCCATTAGTCTTGATTCATGCTTCGATGCAAATCGTTTTATTTCGAGTTTTATATCTGGAATCTCCAAATCACGATGCAAATCACTATTACAAATGTACCAGGGTGCATTGACTATACTCCGAAGTATCTTATTCTGGAAGTTTTGTATAAGTTTAATGTTAGTATTGTTATAGTACAGCCCCAAAGCTGAATGCCATATAGCCAGATCGGCTTAAGAACCTGATTGTAAATCAGTATTTTGTTGCATATGCTTAATTTTGACCTTCACCCAATTAGCCAGTACAATTGTCTATATTTACGATCAAGCTCTTTTCTTTTCTTCTTCACATGCTCTTTCCATTTAAGTTTAACATCCAGAGTCATACCCAAGTATTTAGCAGAGTTCACGTTCGGCACCATCACATCGTTTAAGCTGATTGTCGGCGGATTAACCAATGATTTATTCGTATAGTTGACATGGGCAGATTTTAATTCATTAAGTTTGATTTTCCATCGCTTGGTCCACTGGCGAATTTCATCACTTGCACATTGAAGTTTATTCGCCGCTTCTTCCACAGTTTGCTCTGTTGATAGTATCGCGGTGTCGTCAGCAAACGTTGCTATGCTTACGTGGTCGGGCTGTGGTATATCACTTTTATATAGTAGGTAAAGGACTGGACCTAGAACGCTGCCTTGTGGAACACCTGCTCTTATCTCTCTCGTATCTCTGTCATGTGGAGTTTACATACAATGTAAACTCCACAGGACACTAAATCTTAAATCAATTACCTCAAGGGACTTACAGCTACTGAAGCCACTGATTTCTCATTATGGAAAGCGACACGTAAGTTGAAACGACCAACATTTTCATTTCCTCCAATACGGTTCTCTGACGGAAACTGGGCAATAAGTGATGTAGTGAAAGCAAATATATTTGCTAAACCTCTAAGCAAAGTGTTTCAACTTAACGAGCAAGTTGGAAATCAAGAAATTCTAATGAATTTTGTAGATACGTCTGAACGGAAACCAATCAAATCAAAGTAACGTAAAATAAATGATCAAGGACAACAACGATGTAAAACAGGCACCCGGACACCTGATTTGATAAGTAGGAAAATGCTGTCAAATCTACCGGACAAATGCATCAACTTAATAACTTATATATTCACCACTATATAATGAAACCAGTCACTTTCCAGAAATCTGGAAAACTTCAATTATTATAATGATTCCGAAACTTGGCAAAGATGAAGCAAAAGTTAACTCATATCGCTGTCAGCTTATTACCACTCTCTCAAAGCTGTTCAAAAAATGCTCCTGCAAAACTTAAGCAATCATGCCGGATCATCAATTTGGATTTAGGATAGACTACGGAACCGTGGAACAAGTTCACAAAGTGGTATCTGAAATGAGGAGTGCCTAGATATGTCCCAAGGTTTCGATAAGGTATTCGATAAAGTAAGAGCACAACTACTGACAAGTTTTAGCGAAATGCACAATTATATGATAAACATGAAGGAATACCTCAAGGCAGTATATTGGGGCCAGTATTGTACTTGATCTATATAGCAGACCTATACGAACGTCAAATTGTGTGAAAATCTCTACATACGTGGATGATACTGCAATCCTAGCTGTGTAGAAAAATCCCGCGATAACAATAAGAACTATACAAGAACATAACAAAATGGAGAATTAAGGCCAATAAGCGTAAATCAATACTCCAAAATCTCACCTGCCCACCTCACATGAAAAAACACATTGAAGCTAAACGTCAACAAAGCCAATAAAAATGCTTCAAACTAAATTGGTTAATTGGACATTCAAAGTTAAGTCTAAACTATAAGCTCCAAATTATACTTTAGCCCATCTGCACTCAGCTGTGGACCTCCGCGTGTGCTTCCAACATAAAAAAACTGGAAAGAATGCAGGTACGAACACTTCGCACACTGGCATGGACGCAAAGCAAATCGTCATGGAGACTTACTCATCGAAACTGTTACAGGTACAATTCATCAGTACAGCAAAAAATAACAGTTAAAACTAGTTTGTCACTCCAACGAATTAGCCAGGGACCTATTAAATAGGCCAAGAGATACGCGACTAAAAAATGGATGCTCATTTTCTTTTTTGAAAAAATATGGACTGTTAACTCAACAGCTATTTTTTTGTTGGATGGCTGCTACCGCACACTTAGACCGGCGACGGTCCGTTGTGAGGCCGCTATATATGTACTGCTATAGGTCCGATTTACGTAGAACCATCTGCGTGCATTGCTCCATGTCAGCCTATAAAACTTACATGGACGATGGGACGGCCCATGAATTCTAAACTCAACATGGGATCCGATGTGTTCTTTCGCACCACCGATCGCACCCAAACGATCGATGGTGAAAAATCCGTTTTTGCATCTTTCCCCTATCGGGATTGGAACCCAGTACCTCCCGCTCCAAATGGGCTGCATCCGTAAAAAGTCAAACCTGTAAAAAATGTCAACAAACTAAAAAAAACTCCGCTTAAGTACCCGGAAATGAGAATAAGGTTCGGCACGTGGAACGTGCAGTCACTTCGAAAACCTGGCGCGTTTGACGGCCTTATCATATGTATGCAAGGATATCGGTTGGAACTCGTAGCGCTCGAAGAAACTCGATGGTCTAAAAGTGGAGACCATGTCTCCCAGGGCTATACGCTGCTACACAGTGGAGATGACCTCGGAAATCTTGGAGTTGTATTTCTCATTAGGCCACAGGTAAAAAAGGCTGTACTGGACTTTCAGGCAGTCGATAATTGAATGTGTAAGCTTCGCTTGCACATGAGATTAGCCAACCTGTCAATTGTGTACATGCGCCCACTGATGTAAGCCAACCCCGAGATAAAGACTCATTTTGAAATAATTTGGATAATTTGGTTAGCGTGAAGTTTATGACAAATGACAAAATGTGTATGTATGTAGTAGTAAAAGTGTAGGAATACAGTAAAACCTTACAACAGTAATAAACACATTAATTAAAAAATGTTAAAATATTTTAACTTTTATATTGAATTGTATGATAGTTACATATCTAAAAATGTGATAACAAATAAAAATATATAATCTGCAAAAATTGAGGGTATGAGATTTCGAAATTCAAAAAGTGTTACACTTTTATTGTGTAGGCCAATCTTTGACGACCAATAACAGGCATTTCTGGAGATGTCTAAGTGAATCTGAGTATTCCACCATATAGGTGGGTGTCAACTGAACACTTTGAACTATTCATGATATCAGCGCGACGCCTGTGATTGGCCGTCAAAGATTGGCCTACACAATAAAAGTGTAACATTTTTTATATTTTCTATATGTCACCCCTTGAGGGTCGCGCTGATATCATGAATAGTTCAAAGTGTCCAGTTGGCATCCACCTATTGAAACGGGACCTGAAATAGAAAAGATAAGATCAAAATCGAACATAAATAGGCTAAAGAAAATTTACATACCTGGGTCCGGTTGGTCGGGGATATCTCGGTCCATGTATCCAATCCTGTCCTTTCCTTAGGTGCTAACCTGTAAAATATGAATGAGACATGACAAGCCACATATATCGAACAAGGAACAAATATAAGAAACATTTACAATAAACAGCCACAGAAAACAATAATCACAAGCAACGAACACTGATTACATGGATAAATAACATAAACACAAATTCACGGTAGACAAAAACACAAATGACAATCACCACACAACACCACAAGTAGAACACAACTTTCCCCATGACAGTGACACTGACACGTCAGACAAGATGTCAAACAAGTCGGTTGCATCTCGACATCAACCGTACTCAACCTTGATGCTACAAGATAGATGGCGTAAGGGGAACGAAGAAGAAGGTGTATTGCCCGATGTACCGTGAGAGGTCGAAAACTTATAAAAGGGGATGCGGATTGGCGAAGTATTTTTTTGGGATTGATGGTGGCTTGGTGATAAGATCGAGGAACGAGATTTAGGTTTTTTTTGGAAGATAACTCGAGGATTGCTTCCTCCAAAGGTTGTAGAAAAAGAAATAAAAGTGCATAAGTGAATGTGGAAAGTAGAGTGGGGGAAAATAAAATAAGAGAGAAAGAGAAGGTGGTGAATCACGCTGTCGGAGAAAGGTGAAGGTGGGTCGTGCCAAGAGCCACTTGGAATGACACGAGAGCTCGGGAACGAGCCATAGAAAGAGGCGAAAAGGCGACGCGGTGATATACAGGTTAGTGCCACGTTCATATTTTCACTTACAAGCTTCCAGTGTAACAATTTTCCATTTCAATAGTACAAACCTTCCCCCCAATTGTTACACCCAGCCCGAGTGTCTCTAGCCAACCGGAGAGAGCTAGCCACATTCATGCGCGCAGGCAATTACTGATTTAAATTGTCTGCAAAATTGGAAGGTGGAGGAAGATCAAGGAGAGAGGACGGCCCAATTCAATATACCAGTCGTGATTGTAAAAAAAAATTGAAATATAGTGTCAAAAAAAAGAATTAATTTTGTTTTATTTTGTTAACGCGCACGTCACACTATATGGTAAAATACTCAGATTCACTTAGACATCTCTAGAAATGCCTGTCATTGGCCGTCAAAGATTGGTCTTCACAATTAAAGTGGAATACTTTGTAGTTTTATTTTATTTTATGTTCGTTTGATGGATACTCTATTCTATTGTCTTAGTTATATCACACGCTTCAAAGTTGTTTCTTAACCTTACATCTGGATCCGTTCTATTGAAATGTTTATAATAATTTCTTAGCTTTTGCTAATATTGGCTGTTAATAGGTTTCCAATTACTAACACAGACACATTTTTTTTGTCAATATTTTTTGTCATAAACTTCACATTAGTGATAGTTTGATGTTAGATTGGTGATTGGTGACTTTAATGCTATGGAGCTGGCAGAAATCAGCTGGCACGTTTATAGTGAAAACTAAGACCAAAAATGATCGGTTTGATGAGGAGTGTCGTCTTGCTGTTGAGCAACGAAATATAGCCCATAATGAGGCGTAGACTCTGTTTACAATTGCAAGAAAATGCAAAGCAGTCATTGCTATAGGAGGACAGCTAAACGCATTAGTAGACAGAAGATGCGCGAATGGTGGAAGGATAAGGTCTTAAGAGTACAACAACTCAGCAATTAGCACAGTTCGCGTTGTTTCTTTAAAGGAATCACCGAATTGCAACAGATCTCGGTCAACTGCCATTCGGGACCAGGATGGAAACCTATGTGTTAACGTCGACGCGGTACTCGTACATGGCGTGAACATTTTTCTGACCTATACTTAATGTTCCAATGTATCACAAGCTGTGTTTGAATACCCTCAAATACAGACCGCAGAGATGTTCATTGAGGATCCATCCTATGAGGAATTCACAATGGCCATACAGAGACTAAGGAAAAATCGTTCACCAGGAGTTGATTGCATTAATTCAGAGCTCTTGGTATGCGGAGGGTTAACTTTGAGCAACTGCCTTTTCGACCTTATTCGATTGGTATGGCGAAATGAAGTTATGCCCGACGAATGAAAAGTGAACGCGGCCACTTTTCAAGGAGGGTGATCGCTTGAAGTGCGAGAATTATCGCGGTATAGCTCTCCTTTGCACAGCATATAAGTTACTGTCATAGTCTTGGGAAGAATTACTCTTCTGGCGGAGGGAATTGTCGTTGACTACCAAGGAAGGTTCCGTCCAAATCGGACAGTCACTGATCAATTTTTTTCGCTACGGATGATTCTTTTCAAGTACTACGAAACATCTCGCGATGTACACCAGGTATTCCTAGATTTCAAGCAAGCCTATGACTCGATCAATCGAAAGAGGCTATGGTATGCGCTTGAATATCTAGGAATACCAAAAAATATGTACATCTGTGTAAAATGACAGTAACGCAGTCACAATGCTGTGTCAAAGTTGAGAACAGGCTATCGAGAACTTTTGCAATCAATTCCGGTGTTCGATAAGGAGATGCGCTGTCCCCGATACTTTTTAATCTCATGTTGGAATACATCCTTCGTAAAAGTGAAACACCTCAGGACAATATCTTATTCGGACAATCCAATCAACTTCTTGCATTGCAGGTGATATCTGTGTGATTGGATTAAATGGCAACGGAGTAAAAGAGATACTTGATCCACTGAAACAGTTTTCAGCGTCCGTTGGTCTCAAAACCAATGAGTCCAAAACAAACTATATGATCTCTGGTTTTAGAGACCAAGACGCAATTGATTTCAGTAGTGGTAACCACACATTTGAAGGAGTGATGAGATTCAAGTATCTTGGATCTCTCATTACTCACGATAATAGTGTGCCAGAGCTTTATATCCTCTACGTCCACTGCTGAAATCAAAATATCTTGCAAATGCGGATAAGCTGAAACTGTAAAGAGTGTTGATCAGACCCGTTGTCATGTATGTATGTGAGAGTTGACCCTTAACGGATGAGTACGAAAGATGGCTTCTAACATTCGAGAGGAGAATCATATGCGTGTGATATATGACCCAAAATGCGACGTTGATGGCACTTACCGAGTTCTTTTCAACCACGAGATCAGGAATTTAATGCAAATTCCTGATATCGTGCATGAAATCAAAGGACAGCGAGTAAGCTGGCTCGGTTTTGTTCTGCGTGCTGATCGAAACCCAATGATACACCGATCTTTGAAGGGAGAGCCACCTTTTGGTAGGCGAAGAGGTCGCTATCGGCGACGACGGCTCCACGGCGTAGAGGGCGATCTGGCATTTTCAGGTTGCTTGCAACAATATGAAGAGCTGGCTCATGATCGAAACCGATGGAATCGGATTGTTGACACGCTACGGACCAATAATGGCCTTAAAACCCTTACCCGTAGTTATCATCCGGCTATGCTAATGTATTTTCTGGTGTTCCATATTGACTTCCTCACTCAATCCATTATTTAGAACAATGCTATCCGAAGTATCAGTCAATAAGTGCATTTAGAGATCATGAGTAGTAAAATTCTTATTTTTATTTGATTTATATTAATGATTTTTGATAAATGTCTTCTATACAACGAGTATAGTCGTTTAAGCTCTCGACAGGTAAGTATTCATTTAGCTTAAACTATTCAGATTTTATATTTTATGGATCATTAATTATTTAACTGCATATACGAGGTGCATAGACATAAAGTAGATCCACTATACATATAAATCCAAAGTTCATCCTCACCTGACTGACTGGTACAAGTACCATGTGCATAAAAAATGTACTCGCATATGCAAACGAGTCTATATATTTGATCTACTTACGTTACAATCAAGTATTGTTACATGACTTATAAATATACGAGAATTTGTATAAAGTGACATGAGTCGATGTTGTAATCTACTCGTATATCATATATCGTTTAGAGACAGAAAAACTGTAACATAACTTCCTTCCACGAAGCAAAGCAAAATTATAGAAAAATTTTCACTTTTCTCCACACTGAATCGATCGAACATATACAATATACATATATTAGCATAAGCACCACGTAACTAGATTATGCAACAAATCATAATAATTATATGTGTATTAACAATTAGATTAGCATAATTGTATTATGTTCATGTTATACATAGGTGTAGATACGAGTATGTGATGACGGAAAAGGTGTTTATTGTTTATGGGCGATATTTAATCAGTTTGGGATTATAAAGACGAGACGATAAATGTACTATATCATCTGAACAGATTACAGCCTCTGTACTTTGTATACGGTACAGTCTCGTAATTATTTTTCGTCTTGATAAGCTTTGTCACAACCATGTGTGGTATTATCAGAGTAACTAGCCAGAATTACCTCGAGGACTAGATCTATAATGATCCAACGCAAATGGACCTTGGCGATGTCAATGCCCATTTATGATCCGATGTGGATATTTCATTGTGCTTTTATAACCAAAGCAAATAAAGTAGGTAAAATCCTACTTGGTATACCGTAGGGTTGATTACGAGCTTACAACGAGGGTGAATTACCGGTTTGTAATGCAGAATAAATCTTCCAGTAATTAGACAGATGCCACTGCTATAGACTATATGCGATTACAACATGGAACAGTAAAGCTAAAAGTTTGGAGTGGAAATCCACTAATCTGTTTTATATGTCGTATTAGACGATACATTGACTGTAGTCAGTGGCCACAAGGAAAAATTAACACTGAACTGCTAATTTAAATTACTGAGGAAACTTACTCTTTGGCTGGTATGAAAGAGATACCCTTAACGATGAAATTGCAACTTTCACTAAATTATCAAGGTACAGAGTGCGTTTTATGTTCGTCCATTTTGGTTTGGATGTCCTTTCTGTGACATTTGACAGTGCTAGGAAGTAGACGATATAAATTAACGTTAAATATAGCATTTAACAACGTGAACACTAGGAGACAATTACGTAAGTTTTATTTGTATTAATAATATGGCGAGCAAGTCAATTATTCAACGGAAAGGCGACAAAAAGCCAATGTTTTACCAGGATAGATTATTTAAAAATTCGCAAAAAGATACAAATCTTTTACCCGTATAAAATTCAGTTCATCATGAACCGTGGTGAATACTCGAGTTATACAGTTCTTTATATAATTATTAGGAGTTTCGAAGCATATTTCAACATGGCTGCTTTTATTAATTAACAGAATAGAGTGCTGAAAACCTTCAATCGATACACGATAAGCCACTAAACCCTTGTAGGAACTAGGTAAAATTTATTCGACGCTGACGCAATACTGTGATAATTACACTGGTGGGGCATGTTGGAACTTTCTTGCACCTGAATAGGATCAGTTATATAGTTCCAACTAGACGGTAACACATCAAACAAAGTTCGTATAATGTCATAAAGTGATGATACTGACATCCTGATTTGATCCCTTCCATTTTCTTTCTATGACAGTATTTGACGGATTGGTGAACACCTTATAAACCGCAACCCCAACCACAATGATTTAGAACAACATTTGAAAGAAATTGCTTACGAAATAACACCAGAAGTCATTTTATTTAAAAAGTATTAATAAAAATATCGACTTGAAGAATCGGATTTTAAGAAAAAGTATGCCACACAATCATCTCCGACGAACTATCACAAATAAGCATAATTAGTTCAGGTAGTTTTGGGTCTCTTTTGGTTAACTTTCTGTTGGTTAAATTGAATTTTTAGATCAACTAAATCTGGAAAATTTACTGGCTGAATAACAAAAATGATTCTTAAAAGTCAGGAAATAAAATAAATTTAGTGATGACAGATGCAGCAGATCAAGAAGAATATACTAATGGAGAGTAATTTGTGGTCGCCTAAAATAAAATAACAAACGTCGTTGGGTAGCCATCTGTCCAAGCAAGAACTTCAATTTACAGTACAATTAAAACCTCTTCCATTGGAAGGATATAATTTATAATAAAACACTGGAGGGTTCATCGAGAGGACTGAGCAAATATTAGCTATGTTCACTGAGGTAGAGGAGCTGAGAACAATTTGATCAATTTACGTTTGTAGATCACTAGCGATAACTTTTAATGACAATCAGGAAATATTAGACCTGAAGTTTGCTAAAATGAAGCAACGGTTGGTTTAATTAATTGGCTTTAATAATATTGATCATTTAATTTTGACGCGATTAGAAACTGTTCCGCGAGCTTAACATCAACCATTACTTTTATTTAAGTCTTTGAACACTAATTTTCCTGGATCCATGGAAAATATCCGTTTTTAGTAAATACCACGGAATGGCTATAAATTCCTCAATAATTCATTTAAGATTCTAGATTCAATGGTGATTCGGTTGTTTTTCCCCTGGGAGATCCGCAGTACTAATCTAGTCTCTTTTTGTAGTCCTCCGCACAGTGAAATTGAATCCAGACAACAGTTCGACGTGTGTGTACAGATTTTCTGAAGACTTGCACTTTCACCATAGCCAGGTGCAATTTTATCCCAGTGATTAGTAACGAACTGTTGGTAATTTGTAAAGATATTTGATTTATCGTCCCGTTTGTACCTTTAATCGTGGGGTGTTTCCCAGGGCAGCCATCTTTGACCATTATTGTCATTTTATTCGGATATGACGTAGTAAACTGTTTTTGCACTGCTTTCGAAATGAGCTTAACAATTGTGACTATCTGATCTCCAGGATTGGTTCATTATATATATATGAATAGCAAAAGTTTACAAAATGTTGGATATCGTTAAACTAAATTTTAATGATTGATTGATAATAATCGTTATACGTCACATTTATATACGATCTGTTCTTGAATATGCTTCCAAGGTCATGTCGCAATTTAATTAATGTAATTTAAATAGAACTGATCATTTTCAAAAACAATTTCTTCTGTTTGGTCTTCATCGTCTTTCTTCAGTATTGGATAGTGAATATAACCTCGGTCTATATCTTCTTCTAGGCTTAAGCTTAACATTACAATCTTCTTAGGCTTGCAAAAATTGGAAAACCGTTGATATATTTCAGCTGCCCTGTTCATTTCTCAATATCACGTACTGATTATGTCGTACTACTAACTTACGCCTTGTATGTCAACAAACTTTGGTCTTTCGGTACCTGTTTTGAACGCAATGCGCTTCTTTAATTGTGTTTTTGTAATTTTTAAGACTTCATTGCCTTCCTGTTTATCAGTTTATGTGGAACAATTTGCCTTGGTTGTTAATTGACAAACTATGTCATAAAGACCCAAAAGTTCGCTTAGTTGACCAGACAAAATTCAATGCATTTCTTAAGCCTATAGATCTACAAAACAGAGTTACTGTTAAAAATCTTTCTTCTCCAATTAGTTTTAATTTTTGGAAATAAATATAAACCTCAAGGTGCTAGATCTGAAAAATATGGTGCTGGTGCTGGTCATATTTCTTCGTTGCCAAAAATCACAGTCTAGTTACTCGTAATTTCAGCAGTATTAGCTGGCACGTTTTCATGCTGCAAAAAGTTTTGGTAACAGTCTATACGGTAAACCATTTTCCACCTTCCATCTGACTCTTTTCCAAGCGAACAGTAGCTATAATTTGTGATCGGTTGAAGTAAATTGACATCATTACTTTTCTTGCTTAGCTTTTACGGGTGGGTTTATTCCTGTTGGGCCAATACCATGAATTGATGTTGGGCCCTTTACCATGAACTGATGTAATGACTTTACCATAAAGTTGCTTGACTGTTCATTTTCGAATTTATTTAGGAAATATTTAGCAGAATGCAATCAAGCTACTTTTTGAGGATTATTGCTGATGAAGTGGCCTTAAATGAGAGCCATGGCAATCAATGCCACTTCATCAGCAATAATTTCTTGTGTCAAGCGTGGATCTTTGTCAATTTGGTACTTCACCAGAGCCACAGTAAGGTCATCAGTGGAAGGTTTTGGTTGGGGCTCGTCCTCTACAGCAAAATGCTCGCCTGGAATCTTCGGGACGTTCCATATATAATTTGGCATTTATTGAATATTTAAAGGGCTTTAGTTTCAGCCAAAATCTGAAGAAAATCACAAAGCAAATTTCTGTCTTCGTTAATGGGTGGAATTTCGTAAGATGCATCAACTATTTTGAGTGTTATCGTCTTCTTTTTAACCGATTCTAATTTTTTGAAAAAAATTACAAGGTAGTCGCCTACTGAAAGAACTTTTGTTACGCCCCTCGTATACTTGCGAAATGTCCATTTATGTAAATAGTCTCGAACGATAAATGTCAACTTCATGCATTCCAAATGTGTGCCTATATACTATAAGGTATTCCTAATGTTCAACAATAATAGCACTATTCAGTCTTGTGGCATTTAACTAACTACAAATCCATCGACCTTGCAGCACTTTCGATTTCGTAAAATCATATATAGGGGCCAACAATAATGAATGGTCATCACCGCGCCGTGCCTATATAACAAAATTTCTATATACGAGTAAAATATTTCAAAGTAAAATCGATAAATCGTTTAACAATCGCACGCTCAAATTTATTGAACAATTATTTAGATTTATATCTAATTGTATGCCATCAATGTTATATATTTTCTTTAATCTTACGATCGTTTACGATATACAATATAAGATTAAGATATCACATATATTTAGGTTGTGACTTGTGGTATATACATATTTATAAAGGGTTTTCCAATAAGAGGTTTCATTTTGAATAACCCGCTATTTGAGCAGCTGTCAATTTTGAAGTTGTCATTTTTGACATTTGACAAGTAAAAACTACGCCATTACTAAAAATGCAACGATACACCTTCTCGGCCGGCAATAGTAGGATAAAAAGTGTGGACAAATTTGAGCTATTGCGACAAGTTATGAAGAATCAAGATGTGAAGAATCAAACGGGTGCGTCAGTCAAGAACAACTGAGAATATTGTGTCCTTCAAGTGCATCAAAATTATCCGGATTTTCATCGAAAAATCATCTTCAGGGATGAGGTCCATTTTCACCTTGGAGTCTACGGTAATAAGCAGAATTGTCGCATGTGGGACTCAGAAAATCCGTTGCCAATATTTCTAAAACATCTATTTCAGCATTGCTATGTGCAGATGGTGTTTTTGTGGTGAATCCATATTTGCAGGCTTACTTACTGGCGAGCGTCTTCACTTCGAACTCGACCTTAGCTGTTCCGGATGGAGTTACACCTCTATCAATTCCGTATTGTTGGTTCCAAAATGGATCCTGTCAACATCTCGGAGGAAATTGTCTTCAGGAACCTGAAGGCAATGGACATAAATAAGGCCACCGGACCTGATGGAATTCCTGTTCGAATATTGAAGGTGTTTGCCAGTGACTTAGCTCTAATATTAACTAAATTAATAAGCTCTAATATTAACTTCAAACTACCGGTCAATATCAATTGTGTCAGCCGTGGCTAAAGTTTTTGAGAAATGTTTTAACGAACAACTTACTGGTGAATTATCTTGAGATTAATAAAATAATTTTAGATATACTATATGGTTTCCTCGAAAGCCCCTCCACAACCGATCTTTTGACGTATGTTACAAACAAATGGAATCTCGCCTTTGAGCACCACGGAGAAGCCTTTGCAATCGCCTTGGATATATCCAAGGCTTTTGACAAGGTTTGGCATGAGAATCTCATTTGTAAACTTGTGGCATACGGCTTAGAGTCGATGACCATCAGGTGGATAAAACGCTTTCTCAAAGACCGAAAGATCAACGTTGTGCTGAATGGCAGATCATCAACGACACACTCCCCAAATGCCGAAGTACCTCAAAGATCAGTTTTGTCACCAACTTTGTTTTTGTTATACATTAATGACTTGTTGGATAGCACTGTAAACCCTATCCACAATTTTGCCGATGATGCAACATTGCACTCTTCTAATTCATTCGAGGTCGAGCCTACTCTTTCAGAGTTAAACGGTTAACGGCTGGAAGTGGTCACTTCGCTTAATTCCGATTTGAGTACAATATTTGAGTGGCGAGTTAAAAACCAGGTCAAATTTAACGAGAAAAAAACACAAATATAAGCACGTTATCGTGGAAATGGGTTGTGACTTAATTCGTCTGCTGGGTGTGGAATGAACACATTATCGCATTGGCCAAATCAGCTTCACATAAACTCGGGTTCCTCAATAGATGCATACGGTTTTTAGTCGCATCAGGTTATCCTGATATATAAAACCTTTATTAGACCGTGTATAGAAGATTTCTGTCAGGTTTGGAGACGAGCATATGGCACTGCTCTCCAGTTGCTGGATAGAGTTCAGCGGCGTGCCATCCAAATAATACGAAACTCAATAAATGGTAAATGTTCTGCAGAATTAAAGGAGTAAAATACCACCATTTATTACGCCAGGACGGGTAACACGAGGAACAGTTAACCCTCTGCTGCGCCAACCTTCAATTTCGCTGAAAAATTTATATATTCACAATGGTGTGCTGCTACTTCGTATGGAATTTTAAGAAGCATTGTTTGCTGGTGAGTTGCACAGATTTAGCTTACATTTTGTGCAATACGCCTGCGTTTCTGACTTGCAACCGGTAAATTTGCACTGTTTTTTACATGTGCGATCGAAAAAAATGCACCAGTGACTAATGTTGTCATAGCGAACTTCAGGAATTGGTCGGTACACCGTGGTGTTCACTCTCTGTGGTGCATTTGTCTCCAACAATGTTGAAGGACTCGGCAACTTCCACGCGAAACTTTGGCAGATCTATGTTTTCCTGACGCGTATCGGTCTTATGCAATCGTTGATATAAGATATAAGCGTTCGTCATCGTCACATCCAACAGATGATAAAATATGTGGTTGGTTCATTTATTAGTTTTCATCCTAATATGATAGCGCCCGAGCAAACTGTCCATCAAGTCCACGCCGCCCATGTGACGATAATATTCCTTAATGATATATGGGCAGTCGATTTCCACATTTTGCTTACTCATTCGTTCCCATTGTGTTGATTTTTGAGGATGATGTTGTGCAAGGTTTGAGAGGAACGGCAACACACCGACATAGGTGGACAACAATCGAACGGGCTTGTTATCTTGCCAAAGAACATTGGTTATGTCGATACCCGCGTGCTACCTTCTTCTTCGAGAGTGCACTATCGCTCGATAGTTTATTATTTAGGGACGCGATTTGGTCGCACCGTGGCCAAACTATAGATACCGCGGCTTCTGAGGTACGACAGCAAGCCCAAGGACGTGTAAAAATTGTCAAAATAAACAATATGATTTATGTGATTTGGTACATTGGCCGACAAACGGATGACAACATTGGACGAGGCGCCCAAATTTGGTACATTCTCTGGCACCTTGTTGTCGCCGTTGCCGTAATAAACCTCAAATGAATTCGAGAATCCAGTTGGATCGCACAGAACAAAAAACTTTGTGCCCTATTTATGAGGTTTCGCTGGCATGTACTGTCGAGTAGGATTGCCACTCATCTTTGTTGAGTACAACATTTCATCAACACAAATGCGCTGCAACATCGGTACTCGCTGGAAACGATTGTTGAAATGTTCTATCAATGGTCGAATCGTCATTGAAATGCACGAATCGTCGTACTTCTTCGAATCGCTTCTGAGACATTGTGTTCGCGACTGCTGGCAGAGCGTTTTTCGACCAATAAAAACGAACGTTTGGATAACGAAGAACAGACATAAAAAATAAAATCCCAATGAATTTACGGATTTCCTGTGTATTGGTAGTGAATCGAGTTTCTAAATTCTTCTGCCGAGCGTATAAATTGAATTGATCCGCTAAACTTTGTACGAATTCTTCGGTCAAGAAGAAATCGAAGCACTCATATGGTGTCTTCAATGCGTTCAACTCATTTGGCAATTCTGCCGAGCCACGGAATACAACCTCGTTGACATGCACCTGCAAATCACCTAGGAATATTTTTGAACCCTGGGCAATCGTTTTTCATTTCATTTACGCCACCGATGAACTCTCCAGTGCTCGAAATGTTTTGGTCGGGCCCATCTTCTTCTTCTACCAATTCGATCGGTTGATTGCGTTCTCGCTTACGTTTCCGCATTAGTGAATCACCAGCAGCCTCTAGATTAGCCGTATCGTTAAGGTTTTGGCGACGACGGTGCAATCGAAGTCGATGACATTGGTGACGACGATGCATAGTGCACGGTTTCATACAAACCACTGATATTAATGCTCGCGTGAATTGCATTCGACGAGTCGGTTGGTTTAAATAAGGATTGATGGATCATCAATTTATCCTCTGCACAAATGAAATTTGGATCAGCTACATCGTCATCGCTATCAAAATTTCAATCATCCAATTCATCGCTGGTGTCCTCTTCGCTGGATATCGAGTCGATCAATTGGGCAATTTGGTCGTCGGACATGTGCGAAAGATTATAATAGGTCTTACGGCGAGACATGGCTAATGGAAAAAATTAAAAAGAGGTGATAATCGCCGAAAACACGTATCCTAAACACTGAACACAATTTTGTTGAATAAGAAAAAAAAGTGAAGCTGCCGAAACCTCGAACTGAAGGTGCAAACCGCGAATTCATTTATCGGACGTCTAAAAAGTGGAATTCGTTGGCCGGTTTTCAGTTTCCGTTGAAATAATGCACAAGTGTAAGGCAGCTATCAACCTTTACTTGAAGGATCGCGCGTTGGGTGTAGAAGCTATGACAGTTACAAGGAGCTATAGGATAGTCTATAAGTCCGCCCTGCACCCAAATAAAACTAACCGTAAAAAAAAGGTTTATGTCAATACTGTACAATCTATTCAAGACCTTCAAAATGAAATTCGTAAGAATTTCATGAAAAGCTTATGGTACTATGGTACTGCAAGCGAAGCAGTGGCGGCCATTTGGCTCATTAAATGTAAATGGCATACCTTCCTCTTTACACACAAATAAACATTCATTGATGCCTCTTAAAAAATACTCGTTTTTTTTAAATATCACAATGAAACCTCTTATTGGTAACCCCGATACAATACATGTTGATTCGATCGTTTAATCAAACTGCCAATATGCGATTCGGTGTCATATATGTATGTACACAGTTAAACTTTTCACATATAATAAGCAAATGTCAATTTTGAAAATCCTTGGGAAAATCGTTATGTTTGTTTATTTATTGTTTTGTTTTAGAGACGGTATAACTATATAAAAGGGTAAGAGTTATACTTACTCATATGTATATGGTATAGCGCATAAATACACTTTGCAGTTTTATGTATGTAATTTTATGCTTGTGAATATTATATTTTATTGCAATTAATAAATAATTAATAAATAATTATAAATAATAAATAAATAATTAGTCCAATTCAAGGATTAGCATTTTGATATGGATACGATATGGATATAACAATCCATTCATCATACCCGTCCATTACTTCCAATCAATTACACGGTTTATTAAATTTATTAATACATAAATACGTTAATCGTGATTCCAATTATATAAGTAATTGTGTTTGTTTTGCATTTCGATTCGCGTTTTCTATTACGAGCATATATCTTCGATATATTTATACAATCTTTACTATGTGTGGTTCATTTGCCTCAACAAACTTAAGATCGACAAATGAATAATAAAAATTATTAAACCGCTTTAGTTTCTTGTATATGTGCTGTCCTAATTTCTTACATCTATATATACCAAAGTATCTCGTTTTTATGATATTTAATCTTTAAATAAATTCTTTTATTTTATTACTCTGCATCGTTTGAAGGTACTATGTGCGCGGGGTATGGGTGTTCCAATACCAACGACATAAGCATTATGTAAATAATTGTCGTAAGAAAGTCAAACTATGCTCCAAGCTGGTTAGACTTAATCTTAATGTGGATTAAACAAGGAAGGTTGTCCTGTGGATTTTATCATGTTAAATACTGCCCATCAGGCTTTAACGAAATGACAATGCAAAACGGATCCATTACGATAGACAAATAAAACAAAAGTCATGGGGACCATCTGGACATGCTTCTCATGCGTTCTATTTGGTGTTATAAGCTTGATGTCGGAGTTGCTGAATCCGAATGAAACCTTTACTGGAGTCTACCAAACACAATTGATGAGCTTCAGCCGAGGCCTCAAGAAAAAACGCGCCGTCTACTAATCCGCAGACGCGACAAAATTGTTATTATTTTTTTTGCCATTATTGAACCGTACCGTGTCAACAATCTGACTCCGTCGTTTTCAATCACGAGGTGGGTCTTCATACTGTTGTTAACAATAAAAAGTTGCCAGATCATACGTTACACGCTTCTTCTATCTACAAATTTATTTAGCTGTCCTTCTAGCAAGAATTGCTTTATTTCTCCTTGCGATTGTAAACCGAGTTTGTGATTTACTGTGGACCAGACGTCACTCCTCATCAAAGTAATCATTTTTGGGCTTTGTTTACTTAGTCGCCAACTGAGGTTTTCAATACTTTCCAGCCAGTGTTCACTTTATCAGACTGGTCGTTAGATTGCAAAATATTTTTTTCAACAAGATGTTAATATTTTGTTGCGTTTCATCATTTGCCAGACCTTCACCGGAGAATTGCGTTCTCACCAGGTAATGATCTGGTAATGGTCACTGCCTACGAATTTGGTTGACAACCGATACGATCTCACGTCTTGGACAAACCAAGCCCGCTCTTTAGAATTCAAAACGTGGTTAATTTGGCTTCGGGATGTTTTACGTGGATGTGTCCATGTTTCCAAATGGATGTTTTTATGGGGAAAGAATGTACTTGCCACTTTGAGATCATGAGTGATCGCAAAGTACATCATTCTTTCCCTATTTTCGGTTGCAGTTCGTGTCGGGAGTACGGACCTATATTATTGCAAAAGTCAGTCTGATTTCGGTCAGCTCTAGCATTAAAGCCACCAATCACCAATCTGACATCGTGCTGAAGTATAGAGCCCATCAGATCATCCAAATTATTATAAAATGAGTCTTTATCTTAGGGTTGGCTTACATTAGTGGGCCCATGTACACGGGGCCCAGTACAGCCCTTTTTTCAGAAAGTACAGTACAGCCCTTTTTTCCCTGTGGCCCAATAGAAAACAACCTCCAAGAATTATCGAGGTCATCTCCACTGTGTAGCAACGTATAGCGTTGGGACACATGATCTCCACTTTTAGGCCATCGAATTTCTTGGAGCGCTACGAGATTCCAGCCGATACTTTTTCATACATGTTCACCGTCGAACACGCCAGGTTTTCGGAGTGACTACACGTTCCACGTGCCGATTCTCAATCTCGTTTCCGGCTACTTAAGGGAGTCATTATTTTTCTATACGATAAGTTCTGGATACTGTGGTGGTATCATTAATTCATGAATGCCCCACCCACAGGGCTTGTAAGAATTACTCATTACCTTTTTTTCGGGTATCGCATCGTTCCGTTTCTAATAATGTTATGGAACTAACGAGAGCGAAGTGGAAACCCATCATGTAACTGTCTTTGACAAATGACTATTGTGACTCACAGTTTTTGCTATTCCACGTCCTCGCAGAATCTGCAGAAGTCATTAGATTCCAACTCCATCCTTTTAAAATTTACATACTCACTAAGAAGACAGTGCTGATATTTTTTAAGCCGTTCTTAAACCTCGTATTGAAAGCGAAATTAATATTTTATGGTACCTCAAGTTTTTGGTTAAACTCGAGTTTCTATGTTGCACCTGATGACAGTGGTTTACCTTTCTTAACCCTAACTCTTCTTCTCTCTACGAAATGAAATAAACAAAACGGCTATGCAAAATTGATCCATTACGAGAATCAAATAAAACAGAAATCATTGGAACCATCTGGCCACACTTCAACACCGACATTCAAAACGAGTAGCAATGGAAAAATACATGATTAATATTTGGAGTTATCAACTTGTCATGTATTATGAGTTAATTAATCTGAATTGAATCATTACTGGAGCTTTCTACCAAACACAATTGATGAGCTTAAGCCTACTAGTCCTGGCACTACAAAATTATTATCATTCACCAAAATGCGGTGCCTGTTTATATATCTACTTTGAAATAATCAATATCGTATTCATCAGATACTGCCCAGTCTGATTACAAATGGTTTCGATTGAAGACGCAACGCTTGTTTGAGCAAGACTTGGCTTCAAATGACGATCAAAAATTAGAGTGTAAACATTCTTCCGATGTGGTAATGCCGGCAAGATGGAAAGAAGTAGTATAGCGGAATCTTATTTTTATACCATAATAGTTGTCAAGCTAGGTAATCATTTGACTCATTTGAATCATTTGGCTTGTTGTAATCATTTGACTTTATGTACTTTAAGATAAGCCCTTTATATAAAGTAAACACTTATTTCCAATTTGATAGCTTCTTTAATCAGTATGATAGCACTTATTATTATATTATTGCGTCATATAACTGGTGAACAGTCATGCATCGTATACGAAAGTAGTTCATAAATAACACAATGACTTAGAGGCTTTAAAGAGCATTATCGATCAAAATTGAGTCCCAAAAGGCTACCAGAAAAATTCCTACGGATACTACAGCACATACTCAATACTGTCTGAAAGTTATGTTTCGAGATAGTGGAAAGTAGCGGAAATCATAATGATTCCTAATCCTAATAAAACATTAAATGACAAAACATCATACAGACCCATCTCTTTATTACCAACCACATCAGAAATGTTCGAAAGATTGTTTCTCAAGATTACTAAAGCCAATTATGGAGAATAAAAAATTTACACCACCACATCAATTTGGGTTTCTAGAAGGCCATTCGACAATTGAACAGATACATATGATCTCTGATACAATTGAAGAGGCGCTGGAGGAGAACAAGGTATATGTTCAGCAGTATTCATATGTATAGCCGAAGAATTTGATAAGGTCTGGAAATGGTTTGGAATTTAAGCCTCAACGAGATCTACCAAAACAATATTTTGAATTGATAAAGTCTTACATAAATGACCGTTACTTTCGGGTAAGACAGGAAGAGAAGTACTCAAAACGGAAGAAAATATTGACAGCAGTCCCAGTAATGTGTGCTTGGCCCTGTGTTATACCTTCTGTGTACAAATGATTTAACAAATATAGTAGAAGCCAGAATAGGAACAATTGCTGATGACACTGCAGTTATGACCACTTAAACTAGTATTGTTGAGTCAACACGAAAACTACAAAATGCTATTAATACAGTGAACACTTGGACAAAAACATGGAGAATAACGCTAAACGAATCAAAAATCAACACACATCTACTTCACAAACAATAATATATTCCGATAAGGATGAATTCCCAACAAATTATATACTCTGACAATGTAAAATACCTTGGCATGACATAAGACAGTATAAGCTCAGGTGAAAAGCACATGTTAACAAGAAAAGGCAAGATTTAAATTTACATAAAGAAAAATGCAATGACTTATTGGCAGAAACTCTGAGCTGGCAATACAAAACAAACAACTGTTATATAAACAAATTCTTAAACCTATCTGGACATACGGCATTCAACTTTGGGGCTGTGTAAAGAAAACTACAGTAAAGATTATACAAACGTTTCAAAACCAAGTACTATGTAGCATTGTGAATGATTCATGGTATATTAGAAATAACAACCTCCATCGAGACCTTAACATGGAATACGTCAGCGGTTAAATATTTAAATTAACAAGGAGTCGTACGACTGCATCAGCATGACAACTACATCTGTCATGGATTATGCCTATAGGAGCTGCGGAACCTACTGGATCACATCAATGGACCAAATCTCCTAAAAAGAACAAAGCCTTTAGAATTTGTGGTTCCCTAAACTACTGTAATCAAAGGACTGAACGAACTGGGATGAATCGATGTTTCTCATCCCATAAGATTCTACATCGATTGAAAATTCAGAACATTTACTAGATAATCACTGACATTAGTTGTAATATTATAAAATACAAAACACACGATCTTCGTTGTTCTAAAACGTAAAATCAACTGCTGATTGCAATGATTTCCCAACGGGTTCATTATTTTACACGCTTTAACCGCAGATATCACCAACATTTGGATTAAAATGAACGTCGTTGCTTAATAAAATACTGCAGTGTTTTACGGCTTCATCAATGTCGAGTATAATATTAACGATAGTGACGAAATGGAAAATATTGATAACAATCATATTACGTGGTGGATCTGGTCTATTGGATCGCTGGTAATATATCCGATCTATACTGTTGATGCTCTAAATCTACGAAAAATATTATTCATAAACCGTTGAAGATTATCCAGATGTAAGTTGAGTATAAAACAAACGCAATAACAACTTCACACTAAGCATCCGTGAACTCTAAGAAAGTCCTACTTCTTGAAGAAATATAGTCGATTTAAATTGCAGAACGCTATGTCACTCTTTTTATAGAATTTTGATTTACATCAAGACCAACTGACACTTAAGTGACTCGTTTCTATTCTACTGATTAAACAATTTTGATTACCACCTTGGGCAGCAACAGATACTAAAATTCGATCATTTTTAGTTAAACTTCGGATCAAGGATAAGTGATATATTTATTTTGCAGATACTCTACAAATATGTTATACAATTATGCTGATTCTAACTTATGTATTTCACCAGAGCATAAGTTCCAAAATCGATTAACGCATGAAAACATGAACCATACAAAATCACTTAGCTTGCCATTTAAACCGGCATTTTAAGGTTTAAAGGCCGTAAATGCGCTAACCGAGTATCATTTGCAACGTTATGCATCTATTACAACGAATTGGGCAGCCCAACGGATAAAATTTTACAAACAATCGCAGAATCGAACTCAAAACCGCATCTAGATTAGAAAACTCTCTGAACCACTCAATTACAATCGGTCACACAAATACTTACAATACAAAATAGTTGAATCGATTGATTTGAATAATAAGAAACACAAATTAAATTATCATCCCGCGCATAACATTCTTCACAGCCGTACAAATTAAAACTAAATATATCCCAATTATAAAACTATACAGCAAAACTATAAAATAAAAATATTCAAGATTGGCGGCAATTTTATCTCCGATTGCATAACCCAACATCACATTACATTTCACTTTAAGCAAAGAAAAACAAATTTTTTTTTCTTAAAGTTATGCATTTCATTTACTATATGTCTATATACATACATACACAACCAACTGTTGCTATTAAGAAACTACATAAGAAAAAAAAAATTATAACGTCCTACCTTAAGTTCAATCGCGCACATATACCGAATCACAAAATATACATAGTTTTCAGTTAGAGAAATACAAAAACAAAAACAACGATCTCATATATGATCGCGATCAAATGACTTTATACAACATGTAAACAACAACAACAACAGCAACAATGTAGCTTTGGGTAGGGAGATGTATATTGTATTGGGGAGGTTTACAAGATCGAGCTTTTAATTTTTGTATAAATAGTCTCAGTGACCATTCGATCAGCATCAGTTTGAGTTTATCAGTTCATTCGAATATTCGAAACAGTTAATCTAAGAATTATTAAATCTTATTAAACGTTCTAAAATAAAAATGAAGGTTAGTGTCTGTGCTCATGTGATATATAGTGATATACACGCATATATAAAGTGACAAAACCCTGCAAATATAAAATGTTGGATTAATTATGTGAATTTTTGTGTGATTTCAGTGCATCATTGCTATTGTATTCTGCGTCGCTGTTGCATCAGCTATCCCAATCGAATTAAACTATGCCCATGGACCAGCCTATGTACATGCCGCCCCCGCCTATGTACATGCTCCAATTGCCAAAGCAATCGTAGCCGAACCCGTTGCATATCCAAAATACTCATTCAACTATGGTATTAAGGATCCACACACCGGTGATATTAAATCGCAAGCCGAAGAACGTGATGGCGATGTTGTCAAGGGCCAATACTCGCTTGTCGAACCAGACGGTTCAGTGCGCACAGTCGACTATACAGCTGATGATCACAACGGATTCAATGCGGTTGTACACAAATCGGGACCAGCCAAAGCTATTGTTGCCGCACCAGTTGCTCACTATGCACCAGCACCAATCCTAAGCCATTACCATTAAACAATTCCCAAAATTTATTTATATTTTAACGTTACGTAATCTATATAAATTAATCGCCTTAAATCCTTTGAATGTGCCGTTCCCAAAACCACCATCCAAAATCATCAAATCGCACCACCCACCACCATCTTGCCCTATATATATATATATATATATATAATTCTTCATCACAATATAATTTTATTTTCATTCACATCAAGTTTTCTTCTATAATTTTCTTTTTCTTTTTTTAACGTTTTCATTTTCTTTTAAACAATTTATAGAAATATTTCGCTTTTCGAAACGATTCACTTTCAACAGTTGAATTTGTACATTGAAAAGCATAACAGTGGTGACATCTACTAATGAATAGTATTATTAATATACAACAACTATTAAGTTACGTTACCAATTATAATATTTCATATATCTACGCATGAAAACTAAAACTTAAAAAAGCATGAAAACTATAGAACATAATATTCTTTTACATATTTTATTACACCAAAATTTAAATCTAAATAATTTATATAAATTGTGATATAATTATTTTATAAACATTATTTGTTATTTTTAAACAAAATAATGAGCACAAAACCACAAAAAAAATTCTATGTTTTCTATGTATTCTGTTTTATACTTTTTTTATAAACAAAATGAACGAACAACTATAAAATTTGTACATATATCTTAATTTTTTATTATGTATATTATATACACAAAATATAAACAAAAAACTTAAAAAAAACAAATAAAATAAATAAAAATATTATTTAAAAATATATATTTCGATGTTTTTTGTATAAAGTTTTGGACATCCATGGATTTGATTGTTGAGAAATGTCAGTTGTTTCACATTGTTCGAATCGTTCAGATGCACATGTAACACAATATGTTGATCATTGGCATTGGTAATTGTGAAATAATCAACAATTTTCTAAAATTATCTATTATACCTAACATTATTTATTTATTTAAAAGCCGATCATTTTACGAGTCACTAGAAGAAACGATTCAATGTTTACCCAGGCAAACTGCTGATGATAATGTTAAGCTTGAAATAGTTACAACTTGTAACTCTATCTTAGCTAACAGAGGAAATTCGAAATCGAAATAAGAATAAAAGCTGCTGTATAAACCTCATAATCGTACTTATTATTAAAGCACTACCAATTAAAGTAATCATGATCTTAAAACAATGATAAACAGGATTGACATAAACGATAGACAGTTTACAATCGGTTTACAGTTATGGGAATATACGAGCATCAAGATGATATAGGTGTTCTAAAACAATGTACTTCGAAACATTGGAAACGCTCCACTACTATACATTATACAAATGTAGACCTCCATCGAGATTGAAAGATGTTATACTGTTATACATCGATCAAGTTATAACGTACCATGTATCAAGCACCATTCACGCATCGGACAGTATGAAATTCATAAGATATAAAAATAAAATTAGGATAGTGAACAGTGTATAGAATCTAATAAATAGATTCACATTACTCTCGTGCATCCTGATGTGAGCAACATTAAAACCTGTGAAAGTGTAGCGTTCGACGATGTGGCAAATTATATTCAAAAAAATTATATATTATGCTTGGTTGAGGCAAACGAATGGCATTCATTATTTGATTCAAGTTTTCAGGCATATTTATATTTTTAGTTCAGTTCAGCGCAGACACGTACCGTGTCAGTAAAAAAAACTTTCTTTCATGTATTTTGTATGAAAGTATTTATATACGAATGTGAAGTTTTCGACAAAATACCAAAATTAACAAAACATGTATGTATACAAAATTTGTTTTAAATAACAAAATGAATGTATTAGTGAAACAGTAGGTAAAAGCAATGGTAGCCATAAAAATTAATTTCTTACATATTAAATGCAAACATAACACAAAAAACAAAAGACTAATGATAACAATTAACAAAATTAAATCCACATTAAAATTAAGAATTTAGGGGTCTACTGTATCGAAGATTGCACAACTCACAGAGATTTACAAATTGACATGGCATATATGGTTAGTTAGGATAAGATACGCTCTATAATAAAATATCAATCCCATTTCCATACGATGATGGACAAGTGGTAGTGAAGTGCAGTGGACGTATATTTTAATGCTCCTAACAAAATAATAATAATTAAATCCGATATGGCTAATAGTGGCAATATAAAAGTGATTCAAGATAGTTTACTTACTAAGTGATCCTTCTGATTATTTGGAATAGAATGAATTGTTGTGTAGGCGGTGATTTGTGCGATTTTTTTGCAATATACATCAGAAATATTGCGCAATACATTTTATTTCATGACGCTACAGTTTTTGCGATATTTATGAATGCTACACAATGTAGGACATCTATTATCGAATAGATGGACGAAGAAACAGAAATAGCACTAATGAATTGAGCAACTAATGTGGCGATGATTGAAATGTCAAATGATTGTAAACAAAGCAATTTGCTTTGTTATTCAATTTGCAAATATATTTTGTTGCATATGATTAATTGCTAATAGGAAATTAGTTACATGTCGGATTTGTGATTATTATTATTCATGTTGGGGATGAGTGGAATAAGTGTATTTATATGTGAATGTGTATGGAATAAGTGTGTATTTATATGTGAATGTGAATACATTTAATTAATTACACAAAAACCAAAGGAATAACAACAACAATAATAATCGAAAAAGAAACGAAAACAACAACAACAATACAGGAAATTAAAATAAAAATAAATAACAACAACAAGAATATACAAATAATGTACACAAATTCTACAAATTTATATGGAAAAACAACAAATAAATTGCAACAGGATTGGAAGAAGACACTATAAAATGATATGAGATCAAAATAAATCACTGACGAGACCCCAGTGAAACAGAGAAGCGATCTTTTTTATCTAACTTTATCATATCATATTATATATTGTATCTTATTTAGTTAAATCAATTTGTCAGATTTCAGCTGTGTGTGTATAACGGAAATGCAGGTTTGTGTCTTGTATCGGGTTCGAGTGTCCTTGTTTTGGGGAATTGAAAGGATGTGTATGTGTACGTTCAGGGATGTCACTTTGCTGTAGGTGTGGTGGATCTGCTTCGATTTCTCCTGCTTATGGGTTCAGTAGCCGCTTATTCAAATTTGCTACATTTTTAGAAAGAGGAATAGTGTGTGTTGACTTCGAGGGGCTCCTTTCATGTCATTTGATAGGAAGTCGGATTTGAGTGCGAAATTAGTTGGGGTAACGTGTGTATGGCATAGGGGTGCGTGTGTGACACATAGGTAATAAGGAAAGTGTACACATCCTCAGGGATTTTGTAGGACAGGAGTGTTTAGAAATCATGCAGAACACGAGTTTGTATCTTCCATTATCGGAGGTACATTTTGTGAGTGTGGTTGAGGTTTATTTAGTCTGGAAGTTTGTGACGGGTCGGGTAGAGATTTGATTTTAGTGGTGGGGAGTTGGAACTATTAGAATGTTTGGGTGTCGGCGAGATTGTAACAGTTTTTCAGTGGTGGTTTGGAAGCATTCAATTTTGTAGAGTGGTGGAGGTTTTGATGTTTTGGCTGGATTTTTGGACGATGTTTTCCAATTCTGGAGTGGGCTGGGTTTCTTGGAGGAAGTGGTTTATGTAGATATTTGTAGCTGCATGCTGGTGATTTGTTCTTTGACTCATGGTACTGCTGTGGTTGGGGGGAGGAGGTTTTGATTGGGACTGGCATGAGGATTGATCTAGTTGCGGTGGCGGTTGGGAGCCTCAGTTGGTATGTGGGGTTTTTGACGCGAGTGGAATTTGTTGGGAGCTGGAGGATTCGCCGGAATTTGGGGGTTTTGATGGGTTTCGGTTAGTTGGATGTCAGTTGAGATAGGTATACACTTTTTATTTGTATTTATGCGTAGGTTGATGTACCGTTGTCGAGGGTGCTCTGAATGAGTTTGATTTTGGATGCTTACGATTGGGTTCTCGTGTTAGAGTTTGCTTACTACTAATAGATATATGTTTGGTTGAATGTTGAGTTTGGATCGTGTTTGATTTGCTTGAATAGGGTTCGCTCCGGGTGTGTCGATTTCCCCCTTTTTGGGGTGCTTCTGTTCCAAACTTTCTGCATTATGTGGCATCCCTGTCTGCATTATTCCCTGTGTGTCGGGCATACGTGCCTGTGGGTTATCCATGCGTTATTTCAATTTATCGGGCTACGTATTAAGTTCGTATTTGGATTTAATGGTGCATTTTCAAGTCGATATCAATTGGTCTTTTTTGATTTATGAACGGTGAAGTCGGGGCGGATCTACTACATTTGTAGTAGAGTGCCATCCCTGAATACGACCGTTATACGAGCATTGCATTATAATTACATTGTGTTGCAGTAATATAAAAATAATAATAATAATTTATGGAAAAGTTTTGTTTTAATTACTTATATAAGTGGAAATATGATTATAATTGGAGGGGGTTTACAAGGAAAGTTTATTTTATTTTTAAAAAAATATGTTGCATAATTTTGGAATGTAAAACATTTTCAGAGATTTATTTCGATTTTCTGATAAACATATTCTAATATTATGGTATCATAATCGTAATGGTTGACGGGTACTTAATATAGCATACGGTAATAATTTAATTTTTTGTTACAGATTCAGGAGCCGTAAGTTAATTAATTAGGAGTTTTGTATTTTGTTTAACTATGATTGGTATGCTGACTGGAATTCAAATAAATAATAAAATTAATAATAATTAAGTTACAGATTCCTATCTAGTAAATTTATTTCTAGAATTTTATTAAATGATTAATTTTAATACGTTATAGCTAAGTTGCAGGTTATAGCTAACTTACTTAATTACTGATTTATATAAATTATTTACCCTATACACGAAATATAGGGACGCAACTTTATATGCTGAAGATCCCAACTGTCGCCCTAGTCTATTTTGATTCTCGGATGAGCATGTTACAGACTTATGATAACATTATCGTAATAAATGGCTTAAACTACCATACCATATTAATTAAATTGTTTCAGATACCTGAGCCATAAGTTAATAAATTTTCTTTCAGAGTTCTGTACTTATGTTTTAATTAGGTTAGTTGTGCGGATGGGAGTTGAAATAAATAATAAAATTAATTAATTACAGACAGATTTCTGAGCGACTAACTAATAAATTTATTTTAGGATTTTAATTTTTATTTAGCTTTAATTTTATTCAAAATACAGCATAGCAGATAGGTGTTGCGGACTGGAGAATGCTGATTGGCGATTGCAGTCTAGTAGATTAAAATTGTGATTGTCTTGTGATTATCTAATAATAGTAGTTTAGTACCGACTGTCATGGTGTCTGTAACCGGGTCGCTCTTTCCTTACTAACATACCTTCCTATCCTTACCTATCGTTTTATGTAAACGGCTGTAGGAATAGGCCCGGCGTTATCCGGGAATCTTGCCTAGCGCTTGGTCCTACAGTCCTATCTATCAATCAATCAATCCCATTTCCATACGATGGAGTTGAACCTTTTGTTGATGACTTGGTACTTGAGACTAATGTGAAGTTTATGACAAACAATTTTGACAAAAAAAATGTGTCTGTGTTAGTAATTGGAAACCTGTTAACAGCCAATATTAGCAGAAGCTAAGTCATTGTTATAAATATTTCAATAGAATGGATCCAGATTTTAGGTTAAGAAACAACAATATACCTTTGATGAGTGTGATATCACTAAGACAATAGAATAAAAGTATCCATCAAACGAACATAAAATAAAATAAAACTACAAAGCATTCCACTTATATTGTGAAGACCAATCTTTGACGGTCAATGACAGGCATTTCTAGAGATGTCTTATTGAATCTGAGTATTCTACCATATAGGTGGATGTCAACTGGACACTTCGTAATATTCATCATATCAGCGATATAAATAGAAAATATAGAAAATATAAAAAATGTTACACTTTTATTGTGTAGGCCAATCTTTGACGGTCAATGACAGGCATTTCTAGAGATGTCTAAGTGAATCTGGGTATTCCACCATATAGGTGGATGTCAACTCGGTACTTTGAACTATTCATCATATCAGCGCGACCCTCAAGGGGTGAGATATAGAAAATATAAAAAATGTTACACTTTTATTGTGTAGGCCAATCTTTGACGGTAAGAATACTATATATGTACTTAATAAGAATATTTATTTTGGGTTTGTTTCTTTGGCGGTTTGTTTCTTTGATTAATTGGAATCATATTTAATATTTGTCAATATTTTCCAATTTCAATGGAATAATGAATTTAATTTTTGTAAGACTACACATTTCATTCCATTGTTTATAGAATATTGAATAATAATAATATAAGATCTTTTATAGCATTTGGTGACATGATTTTTGTTAATTTAATTAATTTTATGTTACTTACTATCATTAAAGGTATTGATATATTTGATTATACAATATTAAAATAATAAATGTTATAGTTCGAAGATATATTTTTAATGTGGAAAACACGTTTATTGGATTAATAAAATTTAATTTCATAACAGTGTACTTTTTGCACCAATACTAACGCAATCAATCAGAATCGAATAGGATCACAAAAATTCCAATTGGATTTGTATACATATATCTGTAGAAAGACCTGTAGAAAACTTCACACGCATAGACTCTGTTAGTTGGACAATCTTCAATACAGTCGAGTCCGTTGGAAATCTCTGTGAGTTGGACAATCTTCAATACAGTCGAATCCTTAATTCGATTTGTTTCAATATTGTGAAAATGACTGTGAAAATTTATTCATATTTAGTGTAGTGTAAACATTTTGTTTAAAAAATAGCATTTTTACCGACTGTATATTTTTTTACCAATACATTTAAACACTTTTGTTTCTGTTGAAAACTTCACAACCGTATTTATATTATACTTTCAGTTCCTTTCAGACATGGATCGACACAGAGAAATTTTTTTAGAAAGAATGTTTTGTCTGTGTCTGATAGCCAAATAACTTATAATAACTATAAAGGAAATCGCGTCGATATTATGTGCCAACATGATATAATTACGGAGAAGATTAACAGATGGCTCTAGTTGAACGAAATGTTTACGAATTATTAACGAAACCAAAATTTAAAAAAAAAAATATTTAATTTTAGAATCGAAATTGGAAATTTTAGAAGTAAATGTGCTTATATTTATAAATAATAATAAATAAATAAAACAAAATTTGTTATTTTTTAAATTATATTATATCATTTCATTAAAAAATTACTTCGCGTGCCATCTATTGTTCTCGTTAAAACGTATTGGGATGCCATCTAGAAATCTTCTCCGAAACTTATATTTAACGAAATCATGCTGTCGTTGGCATTTACTATAAAAATTGACACAATTTCCCTTATAGTATTATATGTTATTTGCTGATAGCGGGAAAAATACGGAAGAATATCGAAAAAAGTCGAAATCATTTTTTTGTCAGTCGAAAACAATGATACGATAGATATGCGAATAAAAATGTCTGGACTGAACTGTGTGGATAGTATAAATTGATGATGACTGACACGGTACGTGTCTGCGCTGAACTGAACTTATAATATAAATAGGCCTTAAGTGATAATAGAAAAGTCTTGTTGACTAGGAATCAGTCTGAATGAATCAATGTGATATTGACAAGCCTGTGATATTCGGGTACTAAAGTTCACATTATGAATGATGATAAATTTAACCATTTGTCAGAATCTATTGAATAACATAATTAATATTCGGTTAATCATTAACATCGTATAGGAAATAGAGAAGTAGCATGTACCATCAGACATGTTTTTTCAAACTTAAAAAACTCTTCAGCGGACTTTTACTGTTGGAATGCTACAAAATGATTTATATTAATCAAAATTTAAAATTTAGATGAATCAGGTAAATGTTTCTGTGTGTAACAGACATTTTTGTGGCATCAAAGGATTGATCACTTAACAATGCGAAATGTGTACGAATTAGGAAAATCTGATAATGGTAACCATCATGAATGCTATTGTGAATGCTTCTCAAAATTTTATAATGGTAACGTAATATTATTTTCCCATTGGACGAGTATATCTGCTGTCTTTGGTCCGATTTGTAACACTATACAGAAAGGTGTTTGAAAAATTTGTTAAGTAACAAACAATGTCAACTGCACATTTTACTTTTAAAACTATCAGGATTGAGGTGTCATGACGTTAGTGAATATTGTTCAAATCAAATGATCAATTGTTATTGAAAGGATGATGGCATATACGGCACACTAAAATGGGACTGCAGATAATGAATCACACTATTATGAGCAGAGCAACATATATGATAATGGTTCTTAAATATTTAATGTGTGAAAAGATCTTATTAAAACTTTAAGACCACTTCTGGATAATAGTATATCGTGGTACTTAATGTGACCAATATTAAAATGTGTGGAAGTGTGATGTTCGTCTAAGTGCCATACTGTAACCAAAAAAAAACAATAAACAAATTTGTTTCTGTATTGGCTTTTCTGATAATATGATTATCGATTGTAAAGCCCAATAAAACATATGCATCTCGTGATGCATTTATTGATGACTATAAGATGTTGAAGAATTTTCAAGAAGCTGATCATAATAAGCCAGAACCTTGAAAATAAGTTCCATTTTCAAGGTTCAGGTAATTTTTTACATAAAACATCATAATTCATGCTGTCAAAATCTTACGGTGGTATCATGAACACGACCGAGACCGCTCAAAAAGTATCGATTAGAGTAAATAGTTGATGGAAACATTTTTTAAAAATTAGACCAAAACAGTTGATGGAAGATGTTGATCTATTCCATTATAGATCCACTGAGCCACTGAGTTGTATACTGTACGACTTTTAACTATCTTCGGATAACACTTTTATCAACTAACGAGGTGAAAACAATATATACTACTGGTGACGATTTAATGAGAAAATTCAGTTGGTATAGATTGACGGCCTTGAAAACAATAACCTACATTTATTGCAGAAAGGTTGACAAAATGTGAAGAAACATAGTTTAATGCTCAAGAAAACGAAGTGAGAAAACACAAAGTTGACCATCGAGACGTTAAACGTAACTCTTAACTGTAAGCTAAACTAAATCGAGCCTCATAGTGTCCTGGATATGGCTGATTCTGCTTTTATCTTTACAAACAATGCACGTAATTACGAGAATGTGTATCATTACGATTTACCAGATTATAAAGGGTAATCCAAATGTGACGCCTAGATATATAATTTTTACACGTGACATCTTTATAACTTCTTTATCACATAATTTTTACACGTGGCAGTATATAACTTTTACACGTGACATCTTTTCAAATGACATAAGCCATTTTGTTTTATTAGAAGGTAGTACAGTTTTAACCATGGACAGGTACACATTGCAACAACGCGTTTACATCATTAAAACTTATTATGAAAATGGGCGTTCTTTGAAAAATACCCATCGCAAAATTCGTGATTTTTTTGGTGTAAATAATCGGCCAAATTAATCTTCAATTCAAAGATTAGTGAAAAAATTCAATGAAACTGGTTGTGTTACTGATAAACCAAAAAGTGGAAGACCAAAAACTGTACGCACAAATGAAAATATTGCTGCTGTTAGTGAAAATGTAGAAAATGAACCGACAACATCAATTTCGAGTCGTTCGCAAGAATTGGGCATATCTTATGGCTCCTTATGGAGGATTTTGCATAAAGATTTGCATTTACACGCTTACAAAATTCAATTAACCCAGAAATTGAAAGAAAGAGACCATTTACAACGTCGTAATTTCGCTAGTTGGATTATTGAACAACGAACGACAGATCCATTGTTTTCAAGCAAAATTTTGTTTAGTGATGAACCTCATTTCACAATGGATGGATTTGTCTATAAGCAAAATTGTCGTATCTGGGGTGATGAAAATCTTCGTGTTATTCATGAAAAATCTCTACACCCACCAAAAGTTACTGTTTTTGTGTGCCTTTTGGGCAAATGGAATCATTGGGCCATTCTTCTTCGAAAATGATGCTGGAAATGCTGTTACTGTGAATGCTGAGCGCTACCAATCAATGTTGAGAGACTTTTTATGGACACAGTTGAGTCATATTGACGTGTCTGACGTCTATTTCCAGCAAGACGGTGCTACATGTCACACAACTCGACAAAACATTACGTTTTTGAAATCAAAATTTCCTCAACGTGTAATTTCACGAAATTCAGATGTCAATTGGCCTCCAAGGTCATGTGATCTAACACCATTACATTTTTTTTTGTGGGGTTTTTTGAAAAGTCGAGTGTATGCTAACAAGCCACAAACAATTAATGATCTAAAGAACAACATTCAAGTTGCAATTCGTGAACTAACACCAGCAACATGTCGGAAAGTCATTGAAAATTTCGATATTCGGATTGATGCCTGCAGACGCAGTCGTGGTGGACACTTGAATGATATTCTATTCCACGTATAATTGTAATGGATCATACTTTTAATAAAAAAAACAGCTTCAAAAAATTGCAAATAGTTTGTGTTTTATTTAAAAGAAACATGTAGGCGCGTTTTTTGGATGACCCTTTATAATATAAACAGAAGTATCATAACTTAGAGGTACATCTCATCGTCCCCTAAACACAACTATTATCAGTTTAAACGATCAGTATACGCTACGTTTACAAAATTCATCAGTTTATTATCCATCATTTGTTACTATATAGATATTTAAGATCATACACACCAGATGAGACGAAAAAACGTATACATATGTCACATTATTTGTCACTAAGTAAACAACTTGAGAGACGCGAAAATCAAACAATCAACAGCTTTATTGAATGTCGTGTCTTATAATATATATATAATATTATAGTAAGATGAAAATAGTAAATATACCGTTACAATTATATTTGATTGGCATACATATGAGCTATTTAGCGCGCGACGCCAGGATGGAAATCAAACAAACAATTGTTGAGCACGAATAAAGAATTGAAGAAATTTACTATCTTTCGATGATGATACACGATATAGTAAGTCACCTACAACAATAGATACGTTTGTTCCTATATACATACATACATACATGTATTATGCATTTGATGGGAATTTGTGCGATATAGAATGTGTTCCGTGTTCTAATTAGGCGAATGTGTTGGAATGGACACCCACCTGCTTTTTGGTTCAAATCATTGCTCTAAGTAATTGAAATATTTTATTGCAATACGGTAACACGACAACATATAAAAATAAGTTTATTTGCCTGTAAGTAGATACACTATAAACTTAAGTTAATTGCTTATATTGACCATATTTGTTGAAGATTTAGGATGGTGGATGTAGAAATGATGATAGAAGTTGTTAATGAATTAATTAACTATACGTGGTTAGTTATACGCACGTAAGTGCAATAACTGTAGTTTTATGGTATCTAATGATCGCATCGCATTGCCATAGATAGGCATTTCGTTACAAAGTTTAGCGAAGTCCGTTTAGTTTACTTTAATATTCAATAGCTAGGGCTTTTTAATTTGAAGCGACAGTTACTGTGGCAAAACATAAGTTTTATTAGACACGCGAGATCCTCTATGATATGTTTGTAATTTTATATACTGCGGACATTTTATAAGACATCCTGAAAGTTATCGTTGCACAATGATCAGTTTTAACCACCCAGGTGGCGCAGTGGTTAACGCTGGGTTCGAACCCGATAGGAGCAGGACGCAAAAGGAATTTTTCACTGTGAGATTACGGTCTGTGGTATGAATGAACACAACTATGACTTCCTGTTGGAGTGCAGGACTCAAGGGCCGGCCCATCTATGTAATGTGCAGATGGTTAGGAAAATTGGACCTATAGCCGTACGTCCTCGAATTGGCTGTAATGGCGTTTAAGTAAGGACGTAAATAAGCGAACCTTGAACAAGTAGGGAGTGCCTTTAGCTCCAAAACAGATTAGAGTTAAAAAAAAAATCAGTTTTAGCGAAGAGCAAATTTAAAATCCATACCTTAAGAAAATATGTATATATTTTAAAAACAATATCATATGACGTCATCTTCAGGTAATTTGTAAAAATGGAGACGTAAACATATGGTCACCTCTCGATTGTATATGATTTAACACTTATAAGACTTGCTTCCTTGGAAGTTTGTTAGAAAACCAAAGTGTGCGAATGCGCATATATTAACTTTTCTATAGTAGTCAAGGCTACTGAAGAGCAAACTCTAATTTTTTCACTCTGTACACTATATTTTATCAACATATACTCTAAACTACTAACTTATCATTTGCTGATATGTAAGATCAAACATTTGAACGATTATCTTTTCACGAAAACACATACAAAACCTTAATTAATTTGTACAATGGTGTTGAACTGCAGAGTTCGCTGTTAGATTAAGTAAAATATCGAGTCAAGCATCTGGAACCTTTACATTAACTGTAACTATATATACAATGCAGAACAATCAAGAAGTAGGTTTTTCTGCCTCTACTATCTTTTTTTGAGCCCAAGCACTCCCAACTTTTTCGCAGTTCCATTTAACGTGATTGTACGTCGAGGTTAAAGCGAGGATATTATTATAGGTCCGACTAATGCATAGAACATCTAAACAGTGCATTGCTCAAAGCCAGCTTACATGTCGTCCCATTAGTTCGACACTGCTGTATATGTTTTAAAAATATGATTAAAATTCGTTTTTTGCATCCAGTTACAATCGATACCTTCCATTCCAGCTTCCGTAGCTTCAATCACTGAGCCATTTGAATGATAAAGGACAAGCTATATATACAAAAAAAACTAAGAAACCATATCAAGTTATTTCAATAGAAGTGATGATCGGACAGCTTGGGCCATTGGACAACATTGGATAATAAATTTAAGACCGTTCGATCCGATGTCATGACCACATACTTTTCAAAAGGTGCTAAAAACTCTGGCGTTAATCAAATCGAAATGCTTAACATGTGGATTGAAAATGATTATGTCAACATTCAAGCAAGTAATAGAGTAAAGTCAACGGTAGAGAAACTACCAAAGATCCGACCGTCTGTTTATTCTAAAACAATCTACATAATAAACATGCAACAATAAACTCAGAAGCTAATAAAATGAAATGAGGTGAAACTACATATATGTACATCAAAGGAAGCAAAATGGGTGGACAGATGAGACCAATTTTATATTGTTGTACTCATGATATCTATGGGTGCTTTCTAAAGGGCTTTTACTGCAGATCTTGCCAATTTAATTCTCATTATAATTTTCACAGGATCATCCGAAATTCTACTGCTCATTTTGTCTGATGATGGTTAAACAAATTTTAGTCTTTTTGAGTGTTGTGATGTATTATAGTCAAGAAGTTGTTGGATGGTGTTTTTTCCCAGTCACTCAGGCTCAATTGGCCCATTGTGACATCCCTTCCCAGACGCACACTTTCAGTCCTGGAATCTGTTTGTTCTTCTAATAAAGTCCAAGATATCTGGTATTCCCAAGATCGTCAATTGATTCTCAAATAAGAATTGTGAGCCGAAACAGTGCAGTCTATGGGAAGAGTATATGAAGAACAGGATCACAAAAAGTGGTATTTCTTCCTCGCCGTCCTCCACACTGTTCGCAGTATGAGATATTTCGAATTTGCATTCGAAACATATGATTATTTAGGCAGCAGTGTCTCGTGAGAATGCGCAGCTTGCACAAGAACAAATCGCCTTTAAGGCAGCCTGGCTGTCAAAAAGAATGTAGATACGACGATCTCTGTAATTTATCCCTTTTACAAAGAGTGCTGCTTTCAAAATTGCAGTAGTTTCTACCTAGTGTTAGTAATTGAGGTCATGTGGGCAGTAGTGTGCCAGCCCACCTCCATTCATATTTGACAGTGCCCGGAAGGGCCAATTAGATTGTCTTTGTATTGTAGGCGAGCAGCTGTTTGCACTGCACACCTTCTGATCCAAAGTTGAAGTGGCAACAGACCTACTGCCATCTCAAAACCTGCAGTAGGTGTGGTGTGCATAGCTTCTACAATACCAAGACCAACCAGTCTTTGAAGGTGGTTAAGAGGTTTCTCTCCAATCTCCTTCATTGTTCTTGGCCACCAAATAAATGAGGCAAACGAGATTATGGGTCTGATCACTGAAACGTATAGTCAGTACACGCGTCTGGGTTTCAGACCCCATGATTTTCAAAATGACTGTTTGCATTTTCAGTAAATGTTGCATACTTTGTTGCATTTCTCTTCTATATGTTTTTGCCAAGTAATCTTCTGATCAAACCAGACCCCCAGATAACTGACTTCCGAAGAGAGTGGGATCGTGTCAGCCCCAATTTTTGGAAAACTAAACTTTCCCAGAGTCCTGCGTCTAGTGAAAAGGACCATCTCAGTCACTACACAAGGCTACAACTATGTTAATCGCAGTTTCCATGCAATCACATATTACATCCGTATATTTACCTACTGTATTATAGTGATGTCATCAGCATAACCCTGGCAGAAAAATCCGTTGTCGGTTAGTTGGACTAGGAGTGAGCTGACTACAAGATACCACAAGAGCGGAGACAGAACCCCATCCTGAGGACATCGTTTTCGGCGACCACCGTCGTCGTATCACTAATTAAGTCTGCAGTAATTCTCTTGGAGCTAAGCATGACGCTAAGCCACCGAACAAGTGTAGTCTATATGCCATGTCGTTCAGCTGCAGAAATCATTGCATTGAGGGATGCATTGTCAAAAGCGCCAGAAACCATAATGTCCAGAAACACTCCCAATGTAAATTATTTGTTGTCCAGTGATTTTTCAATCCGTTCAACGACCTCGTGCAGTGCTGTTTCAACAGATCTGCCTTTATTGGTATGCGTGTTGTTTGGAGTGTATGGGATTTACTAAGAGTGCATTATCCCTAAAATGTCTGTCAACCAATCGCTCTAAGCATTTAGGCATTATAGGCTTTCCATTCTTTGGGATGAACACTACCCTGACTTTTCTCAAGATCTTGGAATGTACCCCAGTGCCAAACTGGTTCTGAAGATATGTTCAAGGTGGTCTAGGATAATTTACAGTCCTTCCTGTAGGAGACCCGGGGGAATATTCTGTCTGGACCTGGTGTTTTAAATTTTGAGAAAGAATCGATGCTCCATCGAATTCTGTCGCCTTTTGTCATCACCACCTTCGCCACCAATCTCTGAAACTTGGTAGTTGGTGTGGGAGTTGTTCCTTAGTTCATCTAAAGCTTCCTGATTTGCACTCGTGTGAGTTCCATCAGGTTTCGCTAGAGTTCGGATAATGACCTTCATGTTTCCACAAAGATCAGAGAAAGATCCCCATTTCAATGTTTTTTCACTTCGGATACATTGCTTGTACTCTCTTTGTGAAGATTTATACAAGTCCCAATCTACCATTGAACCTTGTCTGTTTCCTCAGGATGCCCAATTCCCTAGTCCACTATGGTGTCCCAGTTCTTTTATGGTTACTTCGAGGACAGCTCTTCTCTTAGGCGCGAATTAGTGTTTCTTCAAGTTGGTCATCTGTCTTTTCCATTTCCCCGCGCTTACTGATTTTCATTACTGAAGATAGAAGTGACTGGTCGAGATGGAGTCTCTCAAGTTCCCAGTGTTTTTTGGGTTCCTAAATTCTCTAATTTCAGGTTTCTCACTGGGTAGAGAGAAAGAGATGTAGCGATGGTTAGAGAGAGAGTAACGTCATCTAAGATACGATTTTCCACTTAGACTCCGTGAGGCAAGAGTAATATCAATTATTTCTTGCCTTGAGGAAGTCAATAAGGTAGGTCTATGACTCGGATAGGTGAAAAATCCTTCAAGGATCAAAATCGGTGCTGCCTCAGCATACGTTATGCGTGAGTTTACATCGTATCCGGCAATGATTGGGATATCATTACGTTTTGCTTTAATAAATTCCTAAGTAGGACGATGAAGTACCGAATCATATGGGAAATAGGCGGTAATCACTATAACCTGACGTCGAATACCCTGTTCTTTAACTTCAACGATTCCTGCTGTAAGGTATTTACAACAAATTTCATTAAGGAGTCTGTAATTCATGTTATTACTAACAAAAATACAGGCTCTTAATCCCCGTGAATCTACGGACCTGAATCAAAACGACATATATAGATAGTAATATATTGCAGTTTTTCATGGATGGCGTTAGTTGTACATGAATTTATAAAAGTCAATTCCTGAATTAGAACCCGGAAAGAGTAGTTTACAAAGCGTAGCACATCGTTATAGTGTAACACTTATCGTTAATGATTCTCGACGAAAAAGTCAAACTTTTTACGCCATCCTGTGAAAACCAAACATCATGTGTATCCTTCTCTTGAAGTCAGTAACGTTTCCCATATAAGGGAGTCTCCTTGTTCGCCCGGTCCAAAACCAACACCAAACAGTAATTCATTGTGGATGAAAGACGACCATATTGCTTGTTGATATACGAGTATATTCCATGTTCCGAGGTGAACATGAGTTTCTACGAAAAAGATGATTTGCGAAATCATTGCGGATGGTCATTTTCAAGGTAATCCAAGTACCACTTAACCTCGCCAGATTGATTTACTGTATTCAGTCAAAGATGACATACATATAATTATTTTGCAGTGCCAACACTACCAATGACAATTTTGTATTAATTTATGAGGCAGTAACCTCCTCTTCAAACAAATCGCTCTATAATTGGTTTGTTTTTGGACACTACCGTAATATCTGCATAACAAGTTCAATAAACAATAATTTTCGATTAATCAACAAGTTTTATAAAATTTAGGTGGGATATAATTAATAGCGATTAGGAAACTTAAAACAAAATAAAATTTCTTTAAAAGAGATTTTATAATCGACGGGGTCGATCGAACCTAAATAGAATTAGAATTACCTATTTATATACAACTACACAACAGTGTGACATCAGATGCTTTTGGATTGTAAAATTTATATATTTTCTTCATTTAAGAAATTCTCTCGATCGGCGTGTAGGCAGTGAAATTCTTGTATATACTTACTCGTATATATGTACATGATCAATATCATACTGCGGTATGTTGATCTATCGATTTACCGATATAATCGCGGATTAATAAATTAACCAACCTGTCGTGTCAATTTTCAATCAATTTGTCTAACAATTGGCCCGATCGATAAGTTCAATAAATAAATTTGACAAATAAATTAATTGGTTGGATATAGTCGTTAAGACAGTCGACTGCACAATACAATAAAATCGCCGCACGATTAAAATCAGTTAACACAAAATTTAACGCCTTCAAACGCTTTGACCAATTTTTCATTTCATTCACAAAAAAATAAAAATAATAAAAATGATTTTTTTTATTGTGAATCGAAAATATTTTGGTAATTTGAAAATTATGGTAGCAATAAAATATAAATATCTTAAGTAAGTTGTTGGTGGCGCAAATTCATTATGCAGACATAAATATCGTTTAACTTCTCAATTTGAGTATACAAAATGCAAATTGCAACTTCGCATGCAAATGGTTCATTTCGAACATATTAAACACGATTTTATGGCCCCAATAATCGGATCGATAAATATTTTGTACAGACTGATATATAATTGAAATGGCTAGAGGCCACCCACACCTGCACCAGACATATAAATATATGGTGCGACGATCATTAATAAATTGCATAGATGTAGGAATATTTTTATGAGCTTTAAGTCGCGCGCGTTTTTTGCATATAATATATGATGAAGTGTTTTTGGCACATGTTTGTATAATATTTCAGTTGGGTCAATCACTTGAATAATATAGTCATTTTGATGTGGATTAATTGACGTTCTGCTACCTACCCGCTTTCAGTAAAGTGTTTTTGTCAAAAAAAAAAAGTTTATCTAAAAGTAATTAAATTAATTACATTTTATTGGTGTATCATAAGGCTATCAAATAATTTTAATTGTGGCCCAACTTGGTAATGCTGTAACTATCTCGTTAAGATCTACTGCGCAAAATTTGGTTTTTATTGATTTTTTTACCGGTCATTGTTGGTCCGTCGCATTCGTGTCTACAATCTGACTCCATCGATTTCGATCACGAGAAGGGCGGCACTTCATACTGTTGTAAACAATGAGAAGATGCCAGATCATACTTTATACCTTCCCGCGATTGATCTTGATTGCTTGAAATCTAGGAATACCTGGTGTACATCTTTAAACTCATAGATTTGGATGGAGTCCTTCTTGATAGTCGCCAATAATTTCCCCCACCAAATGAGCACTTCTCTAGAAAATGTAAGATAGTAAGTTGTATATCTTTCCGGGCATAGCATTTTGCCATACCAATCGAGTAACGTTGAAAAGACAGTTCGACAAAGTTACCCCTCCGAATATCAAGAACTCTAATTAATGCGATCAACTCCTGTTGTGTCATCATTTAGTCAAATTTGGGGTATATTGCATCGGAGAATAGAATATATTCCCAAACCAACAAGTATTTGAAAATTACCGCCAAAAGGCAAGAGTTTGGCGTCATCAAATTCAAGTGCTTGAATCCGGTACCTACACATAACAATTCGAACTGCGTACAGCAATTTGGATTGCAGAGTTGGCAGTTTCACCGAGCACGAGGTGTCAAAGATTTGTTCAGCAACCACGCTACGCAGTACGGAATACAGGAATTCAGCTCAGTAGTCAACGAGAATAACCATCAGCTAAGTATACATTTTATTTTTAATAACGGGATCGTGTGTGTGGAACGTTAAGCGTGTGCGAGAAACGTGCTTTATAAAATAAAATGAAGGCCCTTACTCGAAGAAGAGGTTACTAAACTAGAAATTTATGCAAAGGCTGCAAATAGTGCTACGTCGTATGACGATTTAAGAGTTAAACTCGATAGAATACAAGAGGCAAAAAAGGATTTAACTGAAATTGAAAACGAAATGTTCAAACCAAAGCCAGATGAACCAAGTGATGAAGAACTAGTGTCCGAATATTATTATATCGTATAGCAAGGCTTAATGCATTAATTAGAGCAAAGCCTTCCGGTTCCGCCACTAGTGTTAATGATAGTTTCAATACCGCACGTTTTGCCAGCCTCCAATTTCGGAATTCTAGTGGCAACCATGTACCATACCTTATTTTGATGGTAAATATGAAGAATGGCAATCATTCCATATGATTTGTTTAAATCCACAATCCATAAAAAGCCTGGTCTTTCTCCATCACAAAAATTTCAATAATTAAAGGGACTATTACAGGGAACGATACATTATTAATACGTTTCTACAGTCTTATAAAGACCAACTTACAATCAATAATGCCACTTCATCCAATATAGCTGCAATTCACGATAAATGCGATGAAGTAGTTCGTGGGCTCAAAGCAATAGGACCAGAGGCAGAAGGACGTGACCCCTGGTTAATACTTAGCACTTCAAAAACTAGATCCGGAAACCCAACCGATGTGGCGGGTTGAAACTGCCGAGAAGGATTTTCCCGAAATTCAAGATTTTTTCGACTTCTTAAGCATTCGTATGGACTCGCTTCAAGGTGTAAACCCGGAACCAAAATTAAGACCAAAGAGTTTTGCCAGAAATACAGTTAAAGTTTTACATGGTGGTAAAACTTTAACTTTACTTCTGGCAAAACTGATGAGGCCCAGCATGATACTAATGATATTTCAAGGAGTAAAGCAAGAAGCAGTATTACTCAACGTGGTTCTGAAACTGGTGAGCCCAACTGCCATGCATCTACTATGCAAAATAATAGTTCCGTGGCATTGGCACTATTACCGACAGCGTAAGTTAAAGTTAAGGATATAAGCGAACAATGGTTGACATATCGCGCTATATTAGACTCTGGGTCGCAGACAACACGTTCGTATCAGAATCTATAGTAAATCGTCTGCGTCGTCCAAGAAACAATTGTCGCGTATCCATAAAGGGTGTAAGTGACACAAATGCAGGAGTCTCAAGAGGAATCACCGATATAACATTAGGTTCAAGAACTAACAACAATTTCCATCAAAACATTAAGGCGTTATATCTTCCTAAAATCTCAAATTACGAACCATCACGAAAATTAGAACAGTCATGTTTGATGAAATTCTCCAATATAGAAATGGCCGATCCAGATTTACTTGAAACCAAGAAGGTGGATATACCAATAGGCAGCGACTATTTCTTTGACTTAATTTGTGATGGGCAAGTGAGAAACGACACTAAGGTGATAGCACAAAAAACGAAATTGGGCTGGGTAGTTACTGGTGGACCAAATAGTGGCGAAGAAAATCGAACTCAAACAAGTATATTAATAGATATTGATGCCGGTTTAAGACGATTTTGGGAGATAGAGGAGACAGAAGAGACAAGAGTATTAACACAAGAAGAAAGTAAGTGCATCCAAAAATACAAGGAAACAGTGTCCAGAGTCGCAGACAACAAATATGTAGTAGGTTTACCATTTCGAGAAGAGTTACAACTGGGGCAGTCAAGACATACCGCACTAAAACGATTTACTGCTTTAGAAAATAAATTATAGAAAAATAATATGCTAAGTAACAAATATAAATTGTTTTTGAAAGAGTATGAAACACTTGAAAACAAGACTCCAGATGCAAATCCAGCCACACCAGGTTACTATCTACCACACCACGCCATATTCAAGCCAGGTAGTATCACGACAAAGGTGAGGGTGGTATTGGTTGAGCTGTGACTTCAAACGGGAAATCATTGAATGATACACTTTAAGTCAAGATTTACTATTTAGCATATTATATTACGTTTCAGAAACCATCAGATAGTTTTCACGGCGGATATAGAAGAAATGTTCCGTCAGATATGGGTTCGAGAGAAGGATAGTTCATTTCAACGAATCTTATGGTGAACAACACCCACGGATGGACTAAAAACATACTAGCTACGCAAACTCTACATCAACTAGCAGATGATTACAAGAAACACTATCCCCAAGCGGCGGAAATAACTAAACGTGATTTCTACATGGATGACTTAATAAAATTTGTGATGTTGATCATTTACAACTCCTGGTGAACGATTTTTTTAATCTATCCACGGTCATGGTAAATTTCTAATATAGGATAGATCCTCAATCATCATCTCTGCTGTATGTATTTGAGGGTATTCACATACATATAGTTTGTGATACATATTAAGTAGGTCAGAAATATGTTCACGCCATTTATCGAGTACCGCATCGACGTTAACACAGAGGTATCAATCCTGGTCCCAAATGTCAGTCGACCGAGATCTTCTTCTGTCTACAACCTGGTTTAGCTGTCGTCTATAGCAGCAACAGTTTAATTTCTTCTTAAAAATTTAAACCGAGTCTGGGATTCATTATGGGCTATGTTTCGTTGCTCAACATTAAGGCGAAAATCCTCATAAAACCAATCATTTTTGGGCATAGTTTACTCAGTCGGCTATTATGAAATAATCCGATTTCGGATTTTTTTCGATGATGAATAATCCGATCAACTGCAAATTTTCTTACTATGAAATTATTTTCACTTGAAATTGCTAAATTTCCTTTACACAAATAAATTCTATAACGAAAAAAAATTCTACTAAATAGCAGTCGGATAAACATTTCGGAAAATTCGATTTCGTTTTGTCTTCTTTGTTTCATAATAGCGGATTTTTCGATATCGGATTTTCATAATAGCAAAATCCGCTTTCGGATCCGATATCGAATTTTGCATAATAGCCATCCGAGGTTTGCAATGTTTTCCTAACAGTGTTCACTTTATCAGACTGGTCATTAGATCGCAAAACGTTTTTTCGACCACAAGGTGCCTATTATGAAAAATTCGATATCGGTTTCAAAAGCGGATTTTGCTATAATGACACTAGAAACATAAAACGAAATTGGATTTTCCGAAAGTAGAATGTCGAAATCTTGCTATGCAGTAGTCGAATTCCATTTTGTGTCATCGAATTTGTGTATTCCACAATTTAAGGAGCAAGATATTATTAATAAAATTCATCTGACAAGTTTAGTCAATAAAACCACAACAAAAATTAAATTTTAGCAAGTTTAAGTGAACTAAAACTATAAAACTCATTATTGCTAATTTCTTGCTTACATTTGACAAATTCGACCAAAAAATTTCATAATAGAAAAACCTTCACGTTGTATTTTCCTATGTCCTCCCTGTGTCCCCCGAAATGTGTAATAACTTCCATCGCAGTTTTGTAATGACTTGGTAATTGTAACTTTGCGTACCAATTTTGTTGAAGGCCGATACGATCTCACACTTTGGACAGTTCTCGAGCCCGAACCTTTTTAAAGTACATACACCTTTCATTTGGTCTACTTCTGTCAAAATATTAATTTAAATATCTCTGAATGTATTACACCACAATTTAGGTAAGGTTTCGTTATGATGGCCGTTCTGAGTAGCAGTAATAAAAATACCCTCAATGGCCTTCAGTCTTTATTGAACTCAACTTTCACATGTGCAGAGTCAAAAAGTACAAGTTTCTTCTTCTTTCCATCGTTATACAGTTTGAATAGTAATCAAGTGAGAAAACGAAACTGCCCTCATGCGCTTACCAATCAGACGGCATATGCTGAGTAATAAAAATGGTTAGATTTACTATACCGTTGCATAGTAATGACATTAGCCAATCAGTTTTGTTTATTAACCTCAATTTGGGCCTGTTCTATACATCTGCTTCGATGTAATTTACAAGCTCGAATATGTTTAAATTTCCCAAAGCAACTATGAACACAATTTGTGCAGGTTGAGTTTTAATGGTATTTAACTGTGGTGTCAAACTCTTCAATTGAAACAAGATTCACAGGGTATTCGATTAGTGTCAGAAGCAACAATATCCCTACTCATTCGAATACTATGAATGATGCAAAATGTTATGAATGCCATAAACAACCTTTCTGAAAGGCTACAAAGATTGGAGCAGAGAAACTCTGCTTTATTATACTAATCAACTCTCTCTAAATGATATACCAAGAAAACCTGAGAATTGCTACTTGGAATGCTAACGGTATTAAAAATAAAAAGCATGAACTAGAAGCGTTTTTAAAAATGCAAAATATCGATGTGTGTCTGATATCATGTGTCTGAGACCCACTCCACCAGGCAATCTTACCTTAAAATTCACGGTTACCAACTTTATGAAACAATTCATCCGGATAACCAAGCAAGAGGTGGAACTGCTGTTATAATAAAAAAACTATATTAAACATCGTGAATGCCAGCATTATCAATTATCCGAAACCCAGCATAGTAGAAATTACATCTACCAAGCAACACCTTCAGATAGGAGCAGTGTATGGTCCACCTAGATATAACCCCAAAAAACCGAACTATTTGAATATCCTACAACATTTCGATGGTATAGATTTATACTAGGGGATGATTGAAGTAGAGGATAATTCAGATATGGACTCTGATCACTGCAGTGATACTTTCCTTAAGCGACAAGATAATTAGAAAGGAAACGAACCAACTCTTGCCAATAAAACAACTGATTGGGTGAGCTTCAGATCTGAAGTAGAAAACAAGATTAACTTACAAACACGACTAAAAACTATTCAGGAACTAGAAGAAGAGGTAGGAAATTTCACCGATATCATTCAGATTACCGCTTGGAATAATACTAATGGAACAGTATCCAAACCCATTGGTAAAAGTTACCCAAGAGAAATTCGAAATCTTGTCTTAGAAAAAAGAAAAGCTAGGAGAAAATGACAACAAACAAGGAGTCCATCTGATAAGACGATTCTAAATAATAAATCACAACAGCTTAAGCGAGAATTTGGGTTTAGATGCAAACATTCTACAATTGATCAGGTTCACAGAATAACAGACATTATAGAAAAGGCATTAGAAGAAAAACACATTTGTTCGACCTTATTTCTGGATGTGGCAGCAGCTTTCGATAAGGTATGGCACGAGGGTTTAATACATAAACTTAATGCTATGCTTCCGGGGCCATATATTGATCTTTTGAGATCATATTTTTCTGAAAGGCTTTTAAGAGTATGACAAGAAGATGAGTATTCTGAACTGAGAGAAATAAGGGCAGGTGTTCTACAAAGCAGCGTTCTAGGTCCAGTCCTTTACCTACTATATATACAAGTGATATACCACAGTCCGACCACGTAAGCATAGCAACATTTGCTGACGACACTGCGATACTATCAACAGAGCAAACTGTGGAAGAAGCGGCGAATAAACTTCAATGTGTAAGTGATGAAATTCGCCAGTGGACCAAGCGAGGGAAAATCAAACTTAATGAATTAAAATCTGCACATGTCAACTATACGAATAAATCATTGGTTAATCCGCCGACAATCAGCTTAAACGATGTGATGGTGCCGAACGTTAACTCTGCTAAATACTTGGGTATGGCTCTGGATGTTAAACTTAAATGGAAAGAGCATGTGAAGAAGAAAAGAAAAGAGCTTGATCTTAAATATAGACAATTGTACTGGCTAATTCGGCGAAGGTCAAAATTAAGCATAGGCAGTACAATACTGATTTACAATCAAGTTCTTAAGCCGATCTGGCTATATGGCATTCAGGTTTGGGGCTGTACTAAGAATACTAACATTACACGTATACAAAACTTCCAGAATAAGGTACTTCGGAGTATAGTCAATGCACCCTGGTACATTCGTAATAGTGATTTGCATCGCGATTTGGAGATTCCAGATATAAAACCCGAAATAAAACGATTTGCATCGAAGCATGAATCAAGACTAATGGAACATGTCAATGCGGAAGCCTCTCGACTACTGGATAATGAACATTTGGTTAGGAGACTTAAAAGAACCAAACCCTTCGAGCTCGTAAGTATGAGAGCAGCTACCTACCAACGAGCAGGCACTGTGCTTCGCTGCACCAACAGTGACCACATTATATTTTAGTTTGTAAGAATTCAGATGTAAATTGATAATTGATGGTTAGTCTGGAAAGACTAGTTTCAGTAATAAAAATAAAAAAAAAAAAGAAGCAACAATTTCAAGTCAAGATTTACCAAAACTGTAACTCAAAAAAAAAAACAATTCATTCCTGCCCCATCTCAACCAACTAAACTTTAGACATACAGCCTTGCACTAAGTAATCGGCCGTCTTATCCATCTCGTTAAATCAATAAGAAATCTCTTCATAAATTTATAAATATTGGAGACTATTTATCAAATATTTGAAAAAACTGCTTCTAATAAAAACTGACCTAGATACTCAAGGAAGTATGAGTAAGGTTTGGAACCCTGAATCTAATGAAAATAATATGCATAATTTACTTCTTAGGGAAAGTTACTGATCTTATTACAGCTGTAGAAGAGCCACCGCCTAAAGATAAATATGATGTTGGCTTTAAAGTGGTTCCAACTGTAAAAACAGATGGTAAAAATATACAGGTGGTAAAAATCTGTCCTGGACAGCCGGCTACTCATACGTTTTGTTATTTTCCTTCTCATGCCATACGAGTGACTTTTCTGACAGACAAGTAGTCATCACTGGACAGATTGATCTTACTTCAAATGGTTTTGTGGTGAATATTTCAGTGGTTCATGATACTATGCAATAACAAATTTCGGTGTTTTTTTCCTACGATCCAATCTGAGGCAGTAATTTTATTTTTGAAACTTCCAACTTTACATCATCGCCAGACAAACCCGAGGACAAACTTGCGTAATAGGCCCGATTTGCGAAGGTCGTTGCCATGCCCCATGCCAGTCTATATAGTATACTGACATTAAAGATGGGTCGGGAAATGAATTGTGTATACTTGAGTTGATCAAACTTTTTGATTTTTTGACATCAGTTTATTCTAAAATCTCGCTGGGTCATCTCAATTTAATTTTTTTAAAACCGTAAAGAACGTTATGTCTGCCATAAGGACGTGAATGACTAGTAGTCTAATAAATAAGCAAGTTATTATAACCTGACGTCTAACTAACTATTATATGCTACTGGAGATTTATTATCATTAAATCCTTTGTATCTTGTTTTGAAGTAAAGTGTATCCTCCATCGAAACAGTCGTCTGGGTAAAAGTATGAGACGCCATGCCAAAGTTATATGAAATAATATACTAACTGGTTCTAAAACCACAACATAACGAACAATAAGGTCTTCACTGAACATCTTTGAGGTTTTCACTTTGGTTGTTTTTAAGTACTACGATAAGTAACCTTAGTCAGTTCGTAAATTCTAGGAAGCCATTCAGTATAGACATTCATCCTTAAATCTATATGTGTATCAAGCATTCCAATGATACAACATGGATGTGAATTGGAGCTAGAGTTGGAAGTGTGCCAATCTGAGTTTAACTTAGCGTAACAATTACTTCCTATTCGAGTATAGATGGGAAGAAAACTGTGAATAGTAAATAAGATCGCCAATTGAAATATTCACACCAACTAAAAATTCACACCAAATCTACATTGAAAGTGACTGCTAATTCTATCGTAACATTAATGGGACCTTATTAAATCATCACAAGAAGGTTAATTATGGTCATGGTCCGATCAATCCGTGATAATACGTAAGTTGCATGAGACTATCAATAAAATAATTAAAATATTTTTTATGATAATATGTCATATAAAGTAACATTCTTCAAGAACTTGAACCCATCATTTTTTAACATGGTTCATAATTTATTAATATATTTAAATAACTCGTTAAACTATCCCACAATCACACGCCACCTTTTATGATCTATTGTTGAATTAAAATCTGCACAAACTTTATCCATAATTTAAATTGGTTATCTTATATATACAAAGACATAATATATACCTTAATTGCCAATTTCGTTTAACTACTCGTATCATACCTTAACTTACCTCATGCTCATCAAAATACTCTTTTATAGCCGATATCCGTCGTTTACATTAAATATTTTTATTATAGTTCGGACTAAGTAGAATTTCTTACGTGGCTCATTTAACCTCCCGTTTATAGTTTATAAGAATGCAAGGATTATGACATCATATGATAATTTGTATCAAGGTAAGGAATGTAACTGATTTAAATAAATACATTTAGCTTAAGTAGAGTCGATTATCGATGCATTACATCACACAATGAAGTAGATTAACACAGGCATATACGTCAGTTGGAGCAGAAGGTACCGAGTTCGAATCTCAATATCGGGGCTGGTGCAAAAGTAATTTTTAATTATTCGATTATGATCGGTCGCCGGTTGTTGCTTAATGGTTAAGAGAGTTGATCATCACGCCGTAGTCTCGAGTTAGATTCCCGCCGCTGACCAAAAATTATCATGCAATCGGATGACATAAAAACGCGTTTGTGTGTAAAAACGTTCGTTGGGCTGATCACCTACAATGTGCACGAATCGTTAAGAAACTGGTTCGTCAGGTCTCAGCGTAGACGCGTTTTACGGTTTTCTATAAGCCATAGATTACTTATTATCATCGGTGACATGGATGAACTCATTTATGGTTCTCTAGTGATATAGGCTAGCATGGAGAAAATGAGTGACCTACATACAGTAGCATGTTATAAGGAAAATTCGTAGGCTCTAAACTAGCTGCTCCTTTACCTCTTCACATAGTGAAACAAATAATCAAAACCGTTACTCTATAGAACCTAAAGCTGATGTGGTCAACCAACCCTACTGGCCCTAAGGCAAAATACTTTGTATAGGGGGCTTCACCCGAAGCTGACCAAAAACGTTCTTTCATTGAAAAAGGACAATTTGGGAATATTGGTATCTTTACTTACTGGCCATAGCCGTTTCAAAAGTCATCTTCATCGCATGGGACTTGCCAGTGATGCCGTATGCGACGAATGTCTTGAGGATGTTTATGACAGCCTACACTTCATCAGCAGCTGTCCGACTTTCGACTGCATTAGATCCCTTGTGTTTGATTCCAGGAATATTCCTGTAAATCAACTACCTTCTCTGCTCTGGTTCAAACTGCTCCAGTTTGCTAAATCCTCTAAGGTTTGCACCATGGCCCCTTGGAGCATTGAGTGCGGAACCTTTAAGGGTTTTGCCGTTACCCAAACAATTTGCCAGACACACTATAGTTCATTGTTTGTTAAATCATTTGATTTAGTAATTCAAACATGTTTATATGTTATGTAATCTTAAGTGCGTATACTCAACGGAATACAGAGTATCACCTTCCCTCTCAATAAACTCTAATTATTTTTTCTCATAGAACTTAGCACCAATTTATTCCTGACAAATCATTTAAAACCCTTTTTTTCACTGTCGTGATGGTTAAAGCAAGTATAGGTGTCTGAATAGTTCATTAGCTTTGGTGGGGTAACATTATGGTTAGTTCAACTTGCCAAGTTCTGCTTACGAAATGTGGTATGAAATCATCACAATTTGATCTTGTACTCATTTAAATTGGTTGAGGCCCCAAGAACCTCTAACTATTTGATGCTATCAAACCAAATATTAAAATGCACTTTGAGTTGGCAACACTGCTTTATTTGACAACTGTTTAGTTTGATTTGACATTTCATTATGGATAGACTTACATCGGAAATTTTTAATCAAAATAATGGTTCTGTTCGTCCAACTTATCGTGTACTTCGTCCATATAATGGCGTACATAATCGTCCTTCAGAGCGGCTAATTCGAATAACAATAGATTGTCTTCGGACCAGGTTTACTCTTAATTATAATGTGCGACACCAAACAGTGCTCATTAGCAGTATAGCTGCTGCATAGGAAAGCATTGAGCTAGATCAAAATTAATCAATTAGTTGCCATTCTCAGCAAACGGGCTGTGTTCTTCTATTTTTTACGAAACTTGGCTTAAAAGCTTTCAAGATTCAACTTGTGCATTCAACGACCATCGTATGTACCGCCAATTCGGAAAATGGGCTGAAGCACAAATTGATATTGATGTTGAATCTCCAATGAAGCCCATTTATGGTTGAATGGGTATGTAAACAAGCAGAATGTTCGTATTTGGAGTGAGGATAATCAACACCCTCTTTTGGTTGTGTTGTTATATCCCAACTACATGACACAACACTGATGACAGGCCGATATGAAGCAAAGCCAAATGCAAGTGGACGACGAGATAAATCGGAACTATTTTGCCGTACGACCTCGTATATACAATCATGTATAGACTGGGAATAATCATTTGCGTTTGGATTACGTATATTATATAAACTCAACAATAAGACGTCCATTTAAAGATCACCGTTGTGTGACGTTAACTATCGAAAATTAATAAATGGTTCATTAGACACCATTTTAACGAGTAGTATAGTAATTTTGAATACAATTTGTCAGAATAATAATCTTAAGTGGTTCTACACATCGTGCGATGTGTACAAAATAATGTTGACTCTTCAAATACGAGTTGGCCAATGTGCACAACAATTATGATTAGTGCACATTTTACAAATCACGCAATAGGTCGATAGAGATAAGTTGTTTCCAGTCATGTGTAATTTGGCAAACATCGATCTATAAGAAGGTGGAGTGAAAACCATCTATACACATTACACACGGTAATGTATAGAGCGACTGGTACCTTTACTTGTGAGATATAAATATCTTTTTGTTCAGCTCTCTCTCTCTCTCTTCAAGCTAAGCTTGAAATTTACAAAACCAAACTTTAAGATAACATACATGTGTCATATTAGCACGATATTTCTTCCAAGTAATTTTTATTCATAAAAACTGATCGATTTTACTGTAAAAAATTATCTTTTGCAGTCCTCCTCATATCTTAAGATCTCAAACGAGTGTCTGTACTTATTCTCAGTGTTGGCTAAACATAGGATGAGAAGTGAAAAGAATTCAAAATACGAGCAAGTTCATTATCGTGCTGCAATTGTTGTGCCATTATGCGAATGATTTTTTGGATAAAAACTTAAGGCCTTCTGCGGTTTGAGCCTGAACACTTGAAATTAAGTATTATTGTGGTTTGAGAGACTGCACTACAATGGATGGTAATGGTCAGAATGAAGCCAAATTCGTTATATCAAACTATATCTAAAATATATAGTATATAATTTTATTTGTCTTGAAGTACGTGTTAAAGTGTTTCTTCTTAACTGCCTCCGATAAATGTACTATTGACAAAATTACAAGTCGAGGTATTTTATAGCAACAGTTAAAATTAATACCATTGATGATGATGATTTTATAACCAGCTCTTGCAATAGCCATGCTAACGAAGTACTTCGGGTTGGTTCGATCTGAAATGAAAATCCGTACCATCTTAAATGCATTAGCACTAATCCGCCAAGTTTTGACTAAGTGATCGTAATAATTAATATAAACAATTGTCACTCAAAAATATATGCTAAAAGAATCAACCGTGGGTCAAAAACAGAAAGCTCAACTTTTCTAAAAACCGGGTTGAATAGATAAATACTCTAAACTTTTTGTAATATTTATTTATTTATTTATTTAACGCTTATATAGTTTAGATTAAGCAGGAAATCTGTAAAAAATTAATTGAATATATCAACGCCATCGCACTATTTTCGTAGTAAAATAGTCCAATGACATCACCATTTCGGCTAATAAAACGGCCATCAAACGTTTGACGCAATAAATCGATTGTGGCATGAGATATGTGGCAAGTTGCACCATCCTGTTGAAACAAAACATCGTCCACATCAATACCATAAGGAGCGGGCACAAAAAATCGGTTATCGGTTATCGATAGGTGTCTCCGTTGACCATAATGGTTGCGCCGTCCTCAAGCCGCATCAAACAGTCACTCGTAATGGGTGCATTGGTTTCTGTAAGACGACGTGTTCAGAGCCCTAAATACGGTAATTTTGCTTATTAAAGTGCGACCAAGATGAAAATGAACTTAATCCGAAAAGATGATTTTTTTTAGCCAAATCGATATCATCGTGCAGTTTCTCGTTGGCTCATCTAGCGAAGTGAAAACGGAACGAATTTTCATGCGTCACCAATTGAACTTTGTAAGGCATCATACTGAAATCTTTTCGCAAAATTCAACGTTAACTGGTACGTGAAACGTTTTTTTGTCTTGAGAACGATGAGGAGTTGATGTTGATGGATTCTCACGCACACTCATATCTTCGAAAATTTCGGGAGTACGCACTGTATGAGCACACTCACGTCTTGACGCATCAACAATGAAACCGGTTTTACAATCTTTAACAATAAACTTTGGGCCCTGTGGGTGGGGGCAACCATGTTTCGTAAATATTTCGAACGAAACATGAGATCCATAGAATACCACCACAGTATCCAGAGCTTGTCGTAGGAGGCGACTAAATCTGGTTGGATCGCTGGGCTGACGACCCGCATCCGTAAAAAACAATAACAGTTAAAAATGTCAACAAAAACAAAAAAATCGGATACCGCCTAAATAACAATGACCCCCCGCTTAAGTACCCGGATACGAGATTGAGGATCAGCACGTGGAACGTGCAGTCACTAAGAAAACCTGGCGCGTTGGACGGCCTTATCACATGTATGAAGGAGTATCGGCTGGAACTCGTAGCGCTCCAAGAAACTCGATGGCCTAAAAGTGGAGTCCATGTGTCCCAAGGCTATACGTTGCTACACAGTGGAGATGACCTCGGAAATCTTGGAGTTGGCTTTCTCATTGGGCCGCAGGTAAAAAAGGCTGTGTTGGACTTCCAAGCAGTCGATAATCGAATGTGTAAGCTTCGCTTGCACATGAGATTAGCCAACCTGTCAATTGTATGTGTACATGCGCCCACTGATGTAAGCCAACCCCAAGATAAAGACTCATTTTACAATAATTTGGATAATCTGATGGGCTTTATACCTGAGCACGATATCAGATTGGTGATTGGTGACTTTAATGCTAGAGCTGGCAGAAATCAGACCGACTTATGTAACAACATAGGTCCGTACTCCCGACACGAAACCGCGACCGAAAATGGGGAAAGAATGATGTACTTTGCGATCGCACATGATCTTCAAGTGGCAAGTACATTCTTTCCCCACAAAAACATCCATTTGGAAACCTGGACACATCCACGTAAAACATCCCGAAGCCAAATTGACCATGTGTTGATTTCAAAAGACCGGGCTCGGGTTGTTCAAGACGTGAGATCGTATCGGTCGTCAACAAAATTCGTAGGCAGTGACCATTTTATGGTTGCTGCAAAGCTACGATGGAAATTTTCGTACAAGTCAAGGAGGACAGGAGAATATAAAACGCGATTCTCCTGTGAAGGTCTGATAAATGAAGAAACGCAACGAAAATATCAAGATCTTGTCAGCAATAGCATTTTACGATCCAACTACCAATCTGATGATGTGAACAGTGTCTGGGAAGTATTGAAAACCTCGGTTGTCGATGCTGCCCAGCACACTCTCGGTATAGTGAAAACTACGCCCAAAAATGATTGGTTTGATGAGGAGTGTCGTCTTGCTGTTGAGCAACGCAATATAGCCCACAATGAAGCGCAGACTCGGTTTACAATTGCAAGGAAAAACAAGGCAGTTCTTGCTAGGAGGACAGCTAAACGCATTTGTAGACAGAGGAAGCGCGAATGGTGGAAGGCCAAGGTCTTAAGAGTACAACAACTCAGCAATGAGCACAACTCGCGTGGTTTCTTTAAAGGAATCACCGAATTGCACCATACCTTAAGATCTCGGTCAACTGCCATTCGGGACCAGGATGGAAACCTCTGTGTTAACGTCGATGCGGTACTCGATACATGGCGTGAACATTTTTCTGATCTACTTAATGTTCCACAGGTATCACAAGCTGTATTTGAATACTCTCAAATACAGACCGCGGAGATGTTCATTGAGGATCCATCCTATGAGGAATTCACAATGGCCATGCAGAGATTAAAGAAAAATCGTTCACCAGGGGTTGATTGCATTAATTCAGAGCTCTTGATATTCGGAGGGCTAACTTTGTGGAACTGTCTTTTCGACCTTGTTCGATTGGTATGGCGAAATGAAGTTATGCCTGATGAATGGAAAGTGGCCGCGTTATGCCCAATATTCAAAAAGGGTGATCGCATGAAATGCGAGAACTATCGCGGTATAGCTCTCCTTTGCACAGCATACAAGTTACTGTCATACATTATCTTGGGAAGAATTACTCCTTTGGCGGAGGAAATTGTCGGTGACTACCAAGGAGGATTCCGTCCAAATCGGTCAGTCACTGATCAAGTTTTTTCGCTACGGATGATTCTTTCCAAGTACTACGAAACATCTCGCGATGTACACCAGGTGTTCCTAGATTTCAAGCAAGCCTATGACTCGATCAATCGAGAGAGGCTATGGTATGCGCTTGAATATTTAGGAATACCAAAAAAATATGTACATCTGTGTAAAATGACAGTAACGCAGTCACAATGCTGTGTTAAAGTTGAGAACAGGCTATCGAGAACTTTTGCAATCAATTCCGGTGTTCGACAAGGAGATGCGCTGTCCCCGATACTTTTTAATCTCATGTTAGAATACTTCCTTCGTAAAAGTGAAACACCTCAGGACAATATCTTATTCCGACAATCCAATCAACTTCTTGCTTATGCAGATGATATCTGTGTGATTGGATTAAATGGCAACGGAGTGAAAGAGATACTTGATCCACTGGAACAGTTTTCAGCTTCCGTTGGTCTCAAAATCAACGAGTCAAAAACCAAATATCTGATCTCGGGTTTTAGAGACCAAGACGCAATTGATTTCAGTAGTGGAAACCACACGTTTGAAGGAGTGATGAGATTCAAGTATCTTGGATCTCTCATCACTCACGATAATAGTGTGGGCGAGGATATCAAGGTCCGCCTTGCCGCTGGCAATCGGGCTTTGTATCCTCTACGTCCACTGCTGAAATCAAAATATCTTGCAAATACGGATAAGCTGAAACTGTACAGAGTGTTGATCAGACCCGTTGTCATGTATGGATGTGAGAGTTGGACCTTGACGGATGAGTACGAAAGATGGCTTCTAGCATTCGAGAGAAGAATCATGCGTGTGATATATGGTCCAAAACGCGACGTCGATGGCACTTACCGAGTTCTTTTCAATCACGAGATCAGGAATTTAATGCAAATTCCTGATATCGTGCATGAAATCAAAGGACAGCGAATACGCTGGCTCGGTCACGTTCTGCGTGCTGATCCGAAACGAATGATACAGCGATCTTTAAAGGGAGAACCGCCTTTCGGTAGGCGAAGAGGTCGCTGTCGGCGACGATGGCTCCACGGCGTAGAAAGCGATCTGGCATCTTCCAACTGCTTGCAACAGTATGAAGATCTGGCTCGTGATCGAAACCGTTGGAGTCAGATTGTTGACACGGTACGGGCCAATAATGGCCTGTAAAAACCGAAAAAAAAAAAAAAAAAAAAAAAAAAAACAATAAACTTGAGTATATCGGGCATTGTTGGTCATTTTCGTGCAATTTCCGACCAATTGCCTTTGGTTTGGAAATAAATTACCAATAAATCCCAACGTTGCTCAAGCGTTCAGTGGAGATAATATTTTGAATTTTGTGACTTAATAGAATGACGTATGTATTGCCATATTCGAAATAACCGATGGTTCAAATTTAAATCGATAGATAACCCAACCGTTACAAACTTATTGAGCACGCTATTCAAGAAATTCTGGGAAAGATTCGAGAACATTCAGGATTTAAACCTTAAACTCTACCACTTTAAAGAGACAAAAAATATCGCCTCACACACCGAATGGTTATGCCATGTAATTCCCAAATTACTTACAGTAGTTGAAAACAGAACGAGTGTCACATTGATCAAGAAAACGTATAGCTTACGTAGCAGTAGTTGTACAATTCTTAACCCAGAATAGAAGATATTGAAACAGATTGTGATTTAAACGACCATCTCTCAAGCTTTTGGACATGGTGCTTAAAATACTAATAGATCTAAACTCAGATAACTGGACAGGAAAGCTATGTTTAGAATTATAATTATGTTACTGTGTTTCCATTGCTCGTGAAAGGAAGAGGACGTTAAGATCAATTGCAGGAAATAATCGGTTAATAAATTTGAAAATGAAAATGGATTAGAAAACTTCATACATAAGATCAACAAGAGGACTAACCAAAATTTGGATTCGAGCTAACAAAATAAGAGTATATATCATCAGCCTTACGTTATCTCCAAATTCATCAGGGGTAAACACCTGTACAGAAATAATCGAATCCAAAATCACAGAAGAAGATTTAACTTTTTTTCTACACCTGCTAAGACACCTTGGATGGAAGAGAAGGAACTAACTAATCCTCGAAAAAACTACTCTTAGCATCTCTAATCAATCGTATTACCCTAATGAGACCTGTTTGTAACTAAATGTGACTGTATCGACGAAATTTGTATGAAAGAAATTTATCTACGCAAAATCTAAATGATTTGTAATTAAGAACTGCGAAATAGCAATTTAATGTCTAGTTCTAAAAAGTTGCTGTATGACCATGATTTATTCGATCCATGGAAATGTACCTCGCTGTAAATCCTATAAAATGTCTTATTACACTTCACACATAAAGATTCACGTAAAACATCCTGCAAAATATTAACTAGAATCCATTATCAAATTTTATTGAGACCTAAATAAAAATTCCGATTGCCGGATTGCTTCAGTTACTTCCAAATGTGAGTGCCGTCTCCAAATCTTATCACGCACAACAAACAACTTAATATGTTGAATATGAATAGTAAATAGCACTTGTTAAATTGAACATCAAACAAAAAACTAGATTTCATGATCTTTGTCACGAAACTAGAGTTGATTGTCATCAAATTAGTGATGATCTTTTAGATTTTGATTTGTAACGATGAGAATTTATGTCCATCACACGGAATAGCGCGAATCATACCAACCAACTTTAAGGCGAGTTTAAAGACACAAATCGTTTATTGTTTTATACAAAACACAGAAACAAAAACTTTTGTTGTGTGTGATGTTGTCTCGTGTGTTAAGTCATACTTATTATATAGAATATATATATATATATCAACAAAAAATTAAGACGATTTTCTTGTCTCATTTCTTTTTGCAAATATAAGAAAACAAAAATGAAAAGAAACAAAAACAAACAAAATATGTTTATTACTTAAGTTTAAGAATTTTATTGTTTCTATAAAAGCACTCGACTAGAATCAGTGAATCGTTATACAGTGATCAAATTTTGAACGAAGTGTTTTGTACCAAAAGTGTGGAAGAATTTTCAATTCTTTAAGATTTTAACAAAAAGTATTTAGAACTGTCGATCAATTTTGTTAAATTGTTTATTAAATTTTGTCGTGAAGTGATAAGTGTAGCCATGAAATTTGTAAGTTGTTATAAGTGTAGTGCGTCTACTTAACTAATTTATTGGACATTTTTATAAATTTTCACTAGAGTGTCTTGATCTGTTTGAAATACAATTTTAAGTTTTCAAGATCATCAGTTTAATTTGAAACATGATTCGATTGTTGGCTTAAATTGGACAGCTAAACCAAGTTTGATATTAGAAACCAATTCGATGTTACAAGACGATACAAGTTTATACTTCGAACCCTTAAGACTATTCTTCCTGAGTTTTTTCTAATTTTATTTACTCTAACTTATTAACATAAACTCAGTGCAGTTATATATCAGTTGAAAAGAATATTATTTACTGTGTAGCGTTAGTTACTTTGATACTAAGAGAAATTTCCTGTCCATACCACTACCAAAGAGAATAAATATAAAGAGGAGCATCTTATATGAACCTCGGTTGCATATAAACTAAAAATATTACTGAGTTTTTTGGTGATGGCAAACGAAATAGGATAAACATATATTTTTTATTTCGTTTCCTCTTTCGAACGACAACAACAATTTTATTTGACTATTTCAAAACTTCGCCTACTATTTCATAATATAATTCGCTTGTAAAATGGAATAGATATATTTTCAAATAATAATCTATTCCATTTTACAATCGAATTATAATATGAAATAGTAAGCGATGTTTTGAAATAGTTAAATATTTTTTTGCTGATTTTCGAAAGAGAAAACGAAATAAAAAATATATGTTTATCTTATTTCGTTTGCCATCACCAAATAACTAAAAATTTTTAGTTTATTGCAACCGCGGTTCATATAAGATGTTCCTCTTTATATTTATTCTCGTTGCCACTACTCCAATCAATACCGTCCTGGTCTCTTAAACTAGAGATCAGATATATTGTTGCAGGGAATTTCTTTCACTTCGTTGATATCTGTTAAATTATATTGCTTGTAAAGAATATGTTCAGTTTCCAATGTGGAGACTGCAGTCGAATCTATTCGTTTAGACAAAGCTCGTTCAAAACCTTAATTTTGCCTTTAAAACTGTTTTAGCCTGGGCTTTCGTTTGCATCTGTTCATCATGTTGGAGCATTTTCAAAACGGAGAGGTCTGAAATAATTCCTAAGCCAGTCTTGCAAAAATTGGAATCATAAACCAAGCTTTTCTTCTTTTTGAGGTTTTATTCTAGTGATATTTGGTAAAATAATGCTTATAGCTCTTTGAAGCATTGTTATATACAAATGTGTTACCAAAATGGTCTAACAGATAAAAATTTAATATTCATTAGAGCTCCTGTGGTAGACTCTTCTTTATTTGGAAATTAATGCTACAAGCCACGTGTTATGAAAAGCTTCGGATTGGTTGTGCTATTTTTTCGTCAATGACTTCATGGTGCTTGTTCTATTGTTCAGAGTTCTGATTCTAAATCCAAACCCATGGTCCCGCATCAACCTAGCCTCTACAATAATATTAATATTTAACAGCTGTTGGTCTAAAGCAAATGAGAAAAAAATATTCACAGACGATTTAGAAATATTATTTCAACCATATCCATTCTGCAGACGAAGAAAACAATATTGAAAGCTTAACTACGCTGAATTAGGGAAAATATTAACTTCCAGAGTGAATCTGAATAGCCGGCGTTCCTCATTTACTGTTGGTATTTTTTCTTTGAACAAGCTCACGTCTACCTTACATTAGACCAAAACGTTGCCATTCAACTATCAAATGGTTATTTCACATTAGATTCTGTATTCATATTGTTGAAGATTTGACTTTTATAGCACGAATTATGTTAGACAGAATTCTTTTAACAATCACAGTTGGGTTAACAAAAACTTTATCTTTTCTACCATCAATAATCCAAAATAATTGCTTTTGAGTTTGGCAGACAAAGTCATAAAGTCTTGTTGGACCCGTTAGAGAAGTAAATGTTATGCAGATGGAACCAATTGCTTATGAAACATCTAGATCAAATATAATTAGTCATCACTAAAAGTAATCCCATTTAACTTATGCCTTGTAAGATTAATAGATTATGTGTTTTGTTTTTGGGTTCTTGAGGGCTTAAGTAAAGTGTCCGTGTTTTAATTGCACAGCCTAAAAGTATAAATATGTAATAAAAAGTTTCTCTAAGATAAGCTTTTCAATGAGTTGTGTGCAGTTAATATTTCAAGAGAGGTTAGCTATCATATGCGTGTCTAATAAATCGAACGGTGACTGTCTGTTTTAATACTTCAGGTTAACCTATTTAAACGATTTGGAGGATTTAAAGTCATATAGCCTACACCTCACATTAAATCTGTGTTTCTGTTGGGTTACATAGTTAAAGTTTTGAAAAAAATAAAATTGTTATGGCACAGAGAGCCATCTTTGGGACTATCAACAACTTATCTCAAACTTATCTTTTTAATGTTAAATGTCATCTGATTGAATTATTATTAACATAAAGTGGCTGTGTTGTTCTTTTGAATGTTAAATCTTGAATTAATTCTTGCATCGACCCAGTGTTTTCCAGATCGGTTTTTATTCTTTCAACGGTTTTATAAGAATGAAGAAAATCTTTGTAAGCCTATAGGTTACGATTTTATTTATTGCTAAAATATTCACCTGTTTATCGACCTATTACCTTATTTAGGCTTATGTACGAACTTTTAGTTTTTATGAACGGTTACGAATCGGGTAATATGATCAAGATCAATTTTTAAAGGCTTAACGAAAAATTCATTTTTTAAGTATTTAATTATCGGAGACAATATAAGTGTCTAAAAGACAAATTGGTATATTTTATTATTGCAAGTTTGACAAATTACTTCCTTTGAAGTGCCACTCCATTGTTTATTGAATTATGAATGTGCCATGTAAAGAACTAAAGCAACCTACATTTAAATGATCTTATTCATCATTTAAACTGTGATACTAACTTACAAAATGTTTGGTGGTATGTCCCCTGAAAAGACATTTATGATGTGGGAAACAGTTGTTAAGTTATATCCACATATACACCAATATCTCCAAACACGTCTCCTATAGTAGTATTGTCACCATCACTAGTCACTAATCGATAAGACTAATCATAATGTTCCTATCAGTCGCCTACTTCCATTTTTGGCTACTGAGAAGTAGGTTCAACATTTCCTCTGATTGATCAATTGGTACGCCTATAATGTTTTCAGTCTTGACATCTTCTTTTGGCCAAACATCAATTTACTATTGTTTTGATCTCACCTTGATTTCAACAGTAAACTCATTAAATAAAGTATCCAAGTGTCGAATACTTGAACTTATTCGAGACATAATGATTGGTTTGAAGCTTGAATATATAAACTGATCGAAAAAGTTCAACAGTGTATTTAGATATAATAAAATACAATAAAAACCTGTGGTTTCTAGCTCTAACCTTTGGTTTGAGACCAAAACACGTCCAACTCAACATAAAATTACTTATTTTAATTCTAACTAGTTGAAAAGTGCTTTGGCCGTTTCCATACCACGAACAAAAACCATACAAATGTCATTACAAACTGTTCGAAATTGTGTCTTCGCTGAAAACATTAAATCTAGTCTATTTACATTCTGTGTACATATACTCAAACGGATAGTATCTTAATTCATTCAAATACGGGTTTTGCTGTCCTAAGATACATGTATATTATGAATTGCGATCCACACTATAAAATATTTCGAGCACAATGACCATTTTATCTGTTATAAAATAAATCATTCCAAAAACGGACAATATACTTTCATTTCAAAAATTTACGAACCAATAAATTGAAAAGAAAACAAATAATTTAAATCCAAAGTTTGTACAACCCAAAAATAAGAAGTTGATAACGCCATGTCGTACAGTAAATACAAAATTATGCAAATCATGTACAGTACGACATGACCAATTCAACCATCGTATAACGATTATATGTGACAGATTTCAATCGCCAAACTGCAACTATATATTTGCATTCGTACACAATAAATTTAATTATTTTGTTTGAACGAATCCGGTGGGCTTGTATATACCATCTTTAGTACATAACAACATTTTTGACAGTTTTTCTTAATGATGTCGCATAATTAATTTATGTCAAATTAATTGTTGCCACTTGTTGGCGAGTAGGAAATGTTTTAACAACAAGGTCGATTTTGTGGTTGTTTGTGAACGTTGACATCAACGGAAAAAGGTTGATACGGTCTTTTGTTATGGGAACCCGCATTATAGGCTTATGGTTATGTATACGAGATGTTTATCCGACTGGGTATTGGACACGACTGTTTATATACGATCATTGCCCAAGAGTATATATTTATGTAAATATACACAATTGTTCGACACCCACCAAATATAATTATGAACAAAAAACAATCTTAAAGCAGATAATCCGACATTAATTGAAACTTGAGATGTCGTAAAGATTATTCTAACGGTATAGAGTTGTTTGCCAAAAAAGGTAACACAGTTTGTTGTCTTAATTTGTGTAACTATGGACATATATCTAACATCATGCGTCCAATTACTATTATAGTCTTGTCACATTAATCATCTTTGTTCTATTGTTTTCGAAAATCTCAACATCTTAATCAACAAGATGTTTACCACACAAAAATAAAAGCTCAACAATCGCCTTAATGATTACTATTTTATTTGCAGATATTGATTTTACTCATTTCAACGCTCTTCAGCTATGGAAATGCACAATTTCTTGAAGCTCGAAAATATCGTAAATCTGGAATGGCACAAGCATTGTCATTAGCCCAATATCCATCGTACAACATTCTTGAACCGAATGGTAAGCTTTTGAATCAATTTGCCTTAATTTATGCAATCTACTACGTAATACATTCTATTATTGATTTTCAGGTCCGGGCACATATGCATACGGGTACGAAATAATGGATCCAGCTTCGGGTAATTTACAATTCAAAGATGAAGAACGTTTGCAAAATGGGACAGTGCTAGGTGCTTATGGTTTACTACAGCCCGATGGGTCGATATCAATCACAAGGTACGTGGCTGATCACCTGGGATATCGGCAAAAGACTGAGACGAAGCACGATGCAACCTTGGTTGGTGAATATCAAAACAATAAACGACCGATTCAAAATAAACGTCCACACAATGGCGAACAAGTGACAATATCACCTGAACTGGCGGCTCAAATAATTGCCCAGCACGAAGGTTTAGTGAGCACGACAACAACAACAACAACAACACAGCGACCGATCATTATTGGCCCAACCACATCACCACCATTATCGAAAGAAAATTATATTCCACAGCAACAATATCAAAACGATGAACCGACTCGAATATTTCCAGGATTTCGACCACAATTCCCGTTCAAGCTACCAACATTTCAACCGTTTGGACAAAATGCTCAAGGCCAAACCAATTATTTCCCAACGAATGTTTTCGGCTTTAATCCAAATGAAATCCAAATACCAAATTTCCTACAATTTCCTTTTTGGAACTCAAAACCTTCGGCACCGCCACAACTGCCACCATCACCACCACAACCACAACCAGAGCAACCACCTCAAATGTCCCAACCATTCCTTAACGATCGATTTTACTCACCGGTTATAAATCCAACGCCAGATGTGTACGCCAATCCTTATGTGCAAAACGACTTCGTACAAAATAATTTGGCTTACGGCCATAATTCGAAATTGAATAATTTTTTCCAGAGTCCGTACTACCCTCAAAATGTAAACCCCGAAACAACACATGTCTACAACGATTTCGTCGTGCAACAAATCCGCCAACAACAGCAGCAGCAGCAAAATATTGGATATGGCAGCCCAGTTACTAAAGAAGCCCTTTGGTATAAGGACCATATACAAAATAATGGTATCGGAAATCAAATACCGCCCGAATACCCTCGATACTAATAGAATTGAGTCACATCAATGTAATTTATTTATTTATTTAGTTTTTAACGCGCAACGCGCCTACATGCCGATATTTAATGCATACACACACTCGAACAGCTTCTTTTATACGTTTTTTTTTTAATAAATACAAAATTAATGAACAAAAATTTGTATTTCAATCATATTTCGCCCGTAGTCCGACAATAATTTACACTGCTCCTCCGATATTAAGAGAGCCGATCCACTTTTGTACAGTGTCAAATGATCCTGATCGTTCCGTATCGAATATAACATTTTCGAGTGTACCAAATGGCATGTTGTCGGATGTTTTTGTTTTTTCGATCGATTAGGATTTTGATAATCCGACCAGACAGTTAGACTATAATAGACGGGCACTTCACTGACACACAAACCGGTCAACCAAATCATAAGAAAATGTGAATTAGAACTGGAAAATCGAGGATTACTATCGAATAGTTGTTGGGCATCGACTCGGGTCGACATCACCATAACAGGTAGGTAATCTTTGTATTTACTGTTGCCGAGGCCTGTAATTTTATCAGCGATCAAATAAAACATTTGACATTTATTAACCCCGATACGATCGACGCGCGGATCAAGAAACATATTTCGCCATCGTCCCGGTGTTATACTCTCGATCAATATTTTTTGATGATCGATTTTTATATGCTTCGAAAAGCTCGATATAAATATAAATTGTTCGCACGATGTGATCGGACATTTGACGGGACTCCGATCGATATTTATTTCAGCGATTGCCTTGGGAAATGTTGATAGTAGATTATCGGAACGATTTAGATTCGTTTGAATTGGTATCAATTTGAGCGGTGGGCCAAATTTATAAAAATCCGTCGAGCCGTGAAATACACAAGCGCGACACGCTGTTGAAGCGCCTGTCGACGGTAGCGCCGAATCGTAGAGAAAATCATATTGGGTCGATTCGCGTAGAGTTTGATCGGTGAAAATTGTTGTTCGTTCAGTTTCGATTTCCGATTCCTCGTTTCGAAGCTCTAAGTTAAATTCCGATTGGCTATGGATGCTATGCTGTTGGCCCAATTTCAATCGATTCAGATTTGTCGTTAGTTTAGCATACGAATCGGTCAACGTACCCTCGAGCAATGTAACACTATTGACCGAATAATTGTCATTCTCTTCGATGAAACACTTTGGGGGCTCTTCCTCTTGTTCGGTTTTTGCGTCAGTCTGTTCAAATATACTATAGACCTCGGTTTTAAGTTTTTCGCGCAGCTCGGCTTTTACACGTTCAAGCTCTTCGAGTCGCTTTTGTTCGCAACTGCTGGAAAAAAACGAAAATGGGTGCATAATTTGAACTTGTGGCTGAATCGAAACAGATTTTTGTATATGGCTGGTTGATGATCGCCTACTTCTGGGCGAGTCCGATTTACTTGGATCCGGTTTAAGTAACGATTTTAAACTCGATAGCGTCGGATTTGCAATTATTGAATCCCCCAACGTACCATTTTCAATAAACGAATCGTTATTCGTTGTTGCAGTCGATTTATTTTCGAAAGTTGAATAAATTTCTGCTTTCAATTTTTCCCGAATCTCGATCGCTCTTGGATCCACAATTTGAGGCACAGCCAACTTTTTTATTTCTTTCTCGACGATTGGCTGAATTACTTCAGCTGACTCCAATTGTATATCCATTTGTTGAATCGGAATGATAGTATTTGGTGGCCGGGAATTCGAATCGTTATTATGAATGGTTGACTGCGATGAGTTACTCGATGTTATTATCATATTTCCAGATGTTTCCGAATAATTTTTATAAACTTTAAATTTTTTTGGTGGTTTATAGCGCGTTTCTCGACGAAATTCTTTAAGATGTTCAACAATTTTTTGAGAGTGTGGTTTTAAATTAGCATTCCTGTTTATATGTTCAGATGAGGTGTCGTTTAGTTTAGCGGTCGCTCGTCGATTACCATCGCCCTGCGACATACTGGACTGCACAATAAAATCGCGAAACGCATTCAGCTCGGCCATCGTTTTGTAGTAGTGGCTTCGTGCATCAAAACTATCATCCTCGTTTTTGCCACTGTAAAATGTTTTTAAAAATAATTCTTTCGGATCTTGTGTGATCTGTGGTTTCGAACAAATGGCTTCGGTTTGAGACACAATCGGTGTATTTTGTTGGCTTGGAGCTTTTATATTTTCTTCGCTCTTCGTTTTAAATCGACTGACACTACGCGATGATCCAATACACACCGATGAATGACTACCTTTTAGTGATGGTGGATTTGTCGGCAGTTTTGTTGAACTGCGATCATCTTCATCTTCGGACATAAAATTTTTCACCGGTGGATGTAAATCGATAACCTGAGGCTTCACCATATCTTGTTTGTCTCGTCCATAACCGCGCACCTCGTTTTCAAAATCCGAACTAAATTGTAAGATACTACTACTTTGATTTTCTACCGTGTCGTTGTCACTGTATTCCGGGGCGTCCGAGGCGGTTTGTGCTTCCTGTGAGGTACCCTCCTGGAATTCGGCATAATCCTGATGATAATCCGAATCATTATCACTGTCAATTGGAAGAAAATATATTTTCGGTGTCCCATCGACAAACATCTGTAAATTATTGATACAAAATTCAATATAGATTTGTTATTTGATTTGAAACGGGCCGCACGACACACACCTTAATTTTTTGTTTAATTTTAGAACCACAAATGGGACACAAATTTCCTTCAAAACAACCTGTACACAGTAGATGACCCCTCGTGCATATAATACGATCGAAATTTTTCACATGAATTGAACTCAATTTACATTTTGAACACCACATTTTGTATTTGTCGGTTTTATTGATGAAGGATACACGATATAGGTTGGGAAGAGGTACAGAGATGATAACAAAAATATTTTCTAGCAAATAAATAATTAAAAAATAAAAATTAATTTATTTATATTTATATAAAAAAATTGAAAATTGACATTTGGAAATAGAAAACGAATAAAAAAATGAACAAGACCGAACTGCGGAAATCGCGCGGGTAAAGTGATTGAACCGAGGCCGAATTTGTATACGAAATTTCAGAGTGATAATTTTAGTCATGTGATACTACTAACACACTATTTGCGGGTATAACATCCAGTGGTGGCACAAAAGATGACCCTCTGGATTAGTAAGTTGACCTATATAGTGTGTTGAACGACCGTGTGCCATCAACACAGAATCAATGATCGTATTAAAGTTAACTACATGATCCATCGATTATCGTTGGTACGCAACTGGGTAAAACGATGAATGCAAATATCAAGTTAATTTGAGATGCTACACTGACTGAAGACAGTATATGTACTACAAATAGTTCATTGAGGTGCGACCGATCACTTCGAAAAACTATCCAGTGTTTAATATATCAGTGAGCTCGAGTAATTCTATAATCGCTATTGTACCAACACAAAACATTTGAGCATAGAGGCGACACAAATGCGAGGAAGACCACATGTGTATTTGCTTGACACTAACAAATAACATGCCAGACAGTTCATCAGATTAAACGAAAACGAATCGAATTAAATGAATGTGACAATGTCATATCAACAAAATCACGGGTCAAGTAGCCAGATGGTACAACCCAGTACTAATTCAAATGAAGTAAGAGATGTGTTTAGCAGGATCAATGTATATGCATCATTAAATTCAGAAGCTTAGGTATTAAAGTGACAGAATAGCAATCCTTGCGTGTGATAGTTACTATAAGTTCACGTCTTTTACCTGATTTGCGACGAATAAAGGATATTTTCCCTGGATCAGGAAACATTTGTGTTCGAAGACTTTCATTAAAAATAGAAGTAATGGGAAACGTTTAGGTCGCGGTACAGTGTCTAATGAAAAAACTGGCATATCCAGCACTCTTGTATATCCAGCACACTTGCATTTATCTAAATAGAAAAACCGTGGTGCATGAGGTTAGACAGGTCATGGAGATGGGAGAGCCAACCATTTTATTTCTTGCATTGTGCACTATTTTCTTGAATGCTGCCCCATCGAGATTCAAACCTATAGAAAGTTGAGGAATAAAATAAATAACTCTCGGATTAGTACCAGAGCCATCTTTAGTCGGTTCTGCTAGTACCCGTTAAACTCACTTCTGTATTTTCGAAAAGTTTTAAAACGAATTGAAACCATTTTCATGGTAATAGTAAACAATCCGAAAGTCCTCATCGGAATCAAAAGAATTAATTCGTTGATTGGTGATAGAAAACTGTCAGAATACTGTTGAGCTATAAAAGTTCAGGCACAATACCCTAAAAACGTGATTTAAGTGTATGAATTACGTGAAGAACATGATATAGAAGCGATGTACACTTTTAGCGACATAATCACTTCTACCGACTAGTACTTACCATTTTTCGCTAATATGGCCGTCTTGATAAGGCATTCGTGTTACCACTGTTTTTCTAGGTACCTGAACTAAAGTACTCGTTTAAGAGTGGCATGTTCGGAGTTTCAGAAATGTTTGGGCTTCGTCAAAATTTTACTGAAGTACGCCTCTACTGTTCGTACATACTCTCATTAAAAAACTGGGTAGCATGTTCTATTAATTTTTTGAAACTTTGTAGTGCAAGTATTATACTTTATCCTGGAACTGTGATTTTCCGGTCATGTTGTTGTTATTGTAGTTGAGTAATCATGGATTATAAAATTGACTGCATCTGATCGGGTTGGCGTAGCAGGATTTCCATTACAAGGTTTTAATAACCAGCTCCTATATAGAGAAGCTTCTCTGTGAGGATTCACCATAGTCAATCATCTCACTTGTGACACCAACTATCACAACTTTTGCTGAATTCTATGTAGATGTTTATCAATACTTGATTCAACACATGCGACAAGTTCTTCGAAGACATTTACAAGAATTCAACTGTAATTAAGTCGACGCCTATTACAAACTGTACACTAGAATTGCTGACCACGAGGTCCTAGATAACATATAGTTAGCAAGTTGGGATTTTAATAAGTTGAAGTGATCTAAACTTGGAGTGTTTTTCTTACCGAACAATTTACGTAATTGATCAAACGAAAACACGGCTAAAGAAAATTTTTCAGTTTACCATTCGAGTTTGGCCGATAAGTACTAGACTAGTTGCGTTTACGTCATCGATCTTAATCCATAAGATATGTTAGGAAATACTCTTTAAACTTGTTCAAAATAATTTTGACACTGAACGTTTGTTTGTTTGTATTTGGTTTTGTCTCTACTATATATCTATGTTTTGGGGCTGAACCTCTACCGACTATTATGCAGTTCTCTACTCACAGTTCCTTACCATATGCCGAAGCCAACCCGTAGAAGTACGACTATAGTGACATGGAAGATCGTGTCGGGATTCACATCCGGTACCATACGCAACTACTGCAGCTTTAAATATTTAACCATTTAGTTGGTCAATGACAGAGTTCTGCGGCTTAAAATTATATTTTGAATTCCACTTATCACACAAACAGCTATTGCTATAGATTAAGGCCAGATTGAGTATACCGACTAAATATCATAAGTATACTTATAACAACATTCATTCCTAAATATTCTCCATAAGATTTTTAGTCTGTTTCATGCTATACTATATGCTTAGTATATAGATCAAAGGGATGTTCAGATGATCTTGTTCTTAAATTATTGAATTATAACAAATAGGACAGCTAAACGCATTTGTCGACAGAAGAAGTATACGAATAGTGAAAGGATAAGGTCTTAAAAGTACAATAACTCAGCAATGTGCACAATTCGCGTGGTTTCTTAAAAGGAATCACCGAATTGCACCAAACCTTAAAAATTTCACCGAACTCGGTCAACTGTCATTCAAGACCAGGATGGAAACCTATGTGTTAATGTTGATGCGGTACTCGATACATATCGTAAACTTTCTCCTGACCTACTTAATGTATCACAAGCTGTATTTAAATACCGTCAAATATAGACCGCAGAGTTATTCATTGAGGATTCACCCTATGAAGAATTCACCATGGCCATGCAGAGACTAAAGAAAAATCGTTCACCGGGAGTTGATTGCATTAATTCTTGATATACGGAGGGCTAGGTTAGGTTAGGTTAGAGTGGCTGCTAACGCACACTAAGACCACAGGATCTTAGGCCTCCAATATCCCTAACACTCTATTGGATCCATCTTGAGCTACTAATATAGCGTAAAATGTCCCGCACCTTCATATTTGCAAGATCTGAAAAGTTGTGCATTACGAACAAGTCGTCCATACAGCTTCTACAGAAGTCATTTGTTTCTAGACCCAGCCTTCTCGCATGTTCACCGAAAAGGCAGTGTCCCGTTAATATTCCTATTATCCTTCTTAGATCTCTCCTCTCTAGAGATATTAAGGTCTTGGAGCGATTCAAAACCAGCCTTGATCACATTTGTCTCACCCTCTCCCATGTGAGGGTGTTGAGCCACCTCTCCAGTGCTAAAGCTTCTGCCCTTTTCCTCAGAGCCAGTCTAAGCCCCTGCTGTAGGTCTCTCCACATTGGCCCTTTCAGGCTTCAGCTGAAGAGTTGTATCCACATAAATCATAAATAACAAAATCGTGATATCCCTCTTGGATATCACGTTATATGCCTCAACCAGCACAAGGCTTGCTCAATCGCTATTATCTCCGCCTGGTACACACTGCAGTGGTCAGGAAGACGAACGGAAGTGCTTATATTTAATGCTCCATAGAACAGCCCAGCTCCGACCTTACCATTTAGCTTTGAGCCGTCCGTGTAGAATTGTATAGCTTCGGTTTCTAGTGCTAGCTTATTCCCCCAGAATTCTCTTGAAGGGATTAAGGTTTGAAAACCTTTTTTGAAGCATAATATCGGTGTAATATAATCAAGGTTCGCCATTTCCTTCTTTAGCGAACTAATTATTGTCGTGTGACCTGCATGAAGGTGGTTCCACTGAGACGCGTCCGTTAGTCTTGTGGCTATGTTAGCCGCCATCTGTTTGCCATAGATATCTACTGGAAGAAGATGTAACATGACCTCTAAGGCGTGAGTAGGTGTTGTTCTCAGTACTCCGCTTATGAGCATACAGGCCATCCTTTGCACCTTCTCTAACTTCTTTCTATAGGTTACTCTATCCAGTGCTGGTCACCAAACACTCACTCCATACATAAGAACGGGTTTGCCTACGGCAGTGTAGAGCCAGTGTACCAGCTCCGGTCTGAGACCCCTACGTCTGCCTATTGCACTCCTATACGAATACATCGCTGTCGTAGCTTTGCTGATTCTCCCCAAGATGTTCGGCTTTCAGCTTAGTTTACTGTCTAAGATTACACCCAGAAATCTCGCTTTCGAGTCTTAGATGGATTGAATTCCAATCCACATTTACTGGCCCATCTTGTAATAATAAGAAGCGCCATCTTGTAATAATAATTCGGAGGGCTTACTTTGTGGAACTGTCTTTTCGGCCTTGTTCGATTGGTATGGCGAAATGAAGTTATGCCTGAAGAATGGAAAGTGGCCGCGTTGTGCCCAATATTCAAGAAGGGTGATCGCGTGAAGTGCGAGAATTATCGCGGTGTATAGCTCTTCTTTGCACAGAATACAAGTTACTGTCATACATTATCTTGGGAAGAATGCACTTCTGGCGGAGGGAATTGTCGGTGACTACCAAGGAGGATTCAGTCCAAAGCGGTCAGTCACTAATCAAGTTTTTTCGCTACGGATTATTCTTTCCAAGTATACTACGAAACATCTCGCGATGTACACCAGGGATTCCTTTATTTCAAGCAAGCCCTTGACTCGTTCAATCGAGAAAGGCTATATGGTATGAGCCTAATATTTAGGAATACCAAAATTCGAAATATCTTGCAAATACGGATAAGCTGAAGCTGTACAGAGTGTTGATCAGACCCGTTATCATGTATATAGAGTTGGACCTTGACGGATGAGTACGAAAGATGGCTTCTAACATTCGAGAGAAGAATGATGCGTGTGATATACCGAGTTCGTTTCAATCACGAGATCAAGAATTTAATGGAAATTCCTGATATCGTGTATGAAATCAAAGGACAGCGAGTGCGCTGGCTCGGTCAGGTTCGGCGTGCTAATCCGGCACGAATTATACAATGATCTTTGAAGAGAGAGCCGCCTTTCGGTAGGCGAAGATATCCACGATGGCTCCACGACGCAGACGGCGATCTGGCATCTTCTGGTTACTTGCAACAGTATAAAGCTAGCTGGCTCGTGATCGAAACCGTTGGAGTCAGATAGTTGACACGGTATGTGGACCAAGAATGTCCTATTAAAGCCATAAAAAAAAATTACAAATACATAAATATTCAAACATGCAGAACATGAGCAGAAATGCCTTCAAATTTGATATATAATGAAGTAAGTCGTAAACTAAGAAAAACTTAAGTCATGAGATTCAGGATAGACCAACATTGAGAGACCAAATAATATTAACATTAATCGAGTGTCAAGAAGAATTAAGACGTTTTTAATACCTCCACGTAAAGACCTGAAGCGTGTTGCTTGCTGTAATATTGAATGTGCGTTGTACTTCGAGTTGTTTGCTTGTTCTTGTAATCCACTAGGCCGGATTCAATCCATCTCATCAGGCATATGCTACCGGACTTGTTGTTCCTACTGTGCGATTCGTATATATACGTTCAGTTGTGACGCGACAGTACTAGTGAATTACAAGAACTTAACTCGAAATATCGATTTTGTTGATTGCGTGTGGCGTGAGCGCTAATTGTGAGTTATTTTTAGTTGCTCTGGTCGCCACAGTACTCCCCCGAAAGTGAATTCCCCTCACTTTTGATTACGATGATCTATGCCGCAATGCGTTGGGGTGCCTCTGCTTTCGCCCGCTTAGTGATTAGGCTTGTTGCGACATGAAACGAACTTCCTGGATATATATCTGTGCCTTGAGAGCGCGAAACGAACCACCACGTATTTGAGAGAAAAGGCAGAAATTCCATTGTGTGAAGTTAAATTTTGCCGTTAGGGCAGGAGGGTATCGGGAAGTTGTGTCAGAAGGTATTGACGTGTTGTTCCCTAAACAGGGTCGTCGGGGTCACCAATTATCGTATACCCTCTTACCGTAAGTTGTTAAGTGGGTATCGGTATTTTAATTGCGGAACCTCTCGAATTTTGTATCATTGGTTAGTTCAATTCAAACAAACACTTTTTCTCTAACAATAGTAATTTATAATTATTTATTTGTAATTTCTAGTTTTAAGATTTCAATTTTAATTTTAATTTTTTGATTTTTATCACCCAAAATTCTTGCGCGTAATGACGCTTCGAAATCTAACTCCCGTGACAATATATTTTGTTTTATTTTGCTCCAAAATACCGTTCGTTAATTTTTGGTATTTTATTATTTTGTATGTGTTATTTTGTAGATATAAATATATTTTGTAATTGAATTGTTTAGTATTGCCGATTGTGTACCACCAACTTCAATGTATCAGTGGTTGTACTATTGTAATTGAGATGTCACTTTAGTCATTGTTATTTTGTGGCGGTTGATTATTTAATTTTAAATAATCAGCCGCTACAGACCGTACTGTGGGGTTAGTACGGCGCTACTGGGAATAACCACCTTACGAAAGAGTAGGGTTTTGGCATTAATCGAAATACCAATAAGTATAACCAGAATGTTACTTACTAGAAAGACCAACAACGATCTGGAAGAGGATAGTGCTACCTAAAGCAAAACATTTCGATCATGCCTGAAAATAATCGTTATATCCATATGGTACACAACGATTTGGATATAACGATTATTTTATTATAATACTTTAATGGAAACGAATTGAAGCGTTACAATAACCAACTAAAAACTGAAAGTAACCACACGCTTTCAATACACGATCCATATACTTAAACTAACTTTATAGTTTTATGGTCCTGTAGTCAGATGATTGACGCTATTAATTTTCAAATGTAATTCAATTAATTAATACAAATTTCACAGCTCGTAATTTGTTTAATTGGATAGGTAAATGTTGGCGTCTCTAATTATATTGTGAGTGATTTGTTTGTATCGTCTTAACTGGTGCAGATCTATGCGTCTCTTTGTGTAGATTATACATTGTTTGTTCTCGTGTATGCTAACATAATCTTAAAGTATTTGCACCATACATACTCGTGCATAATATAAGTCGAGTACATTCACTTAACCAGAAATACATGCACTTTCGACAGCGTATATATAGAAAATATGAGTAACACTGTAAAACCATGTATTACGTATTGTAGTTTTGTTTTATTTCTTCGTCTTACATTGTTATTAACTATTGACTTCCTCATAACTATACAGTTTTTTGTTCCTTAACTTATTATCATTCATAAGCAAAACCTCATATATACGAGCAAGATAAAAATCGCGGCTGCTTTCCATGTATATTGGTGCGGTTTATTGTTCAGTCGACATTTTTCATTCAATAATTGATCGCCGATTGTGATCGCACATTTCTTAACCAATATGAGTATATATGCGAATAAACCACTTGGGTTGGTATTATCCAATAACCGTTCGAGATTGATTTGAGATGTATAGATAAAGATAATCGGTAAGACAAAGTCTGATTAAAGGGTTAACCCACTTTATGTACAGTCTTCACAATTCTTTCGTTTACTTTCATTATTTGAATAATTGTTGAATTTAATTGAAAGAATAATCATTTTCACACACAATAAATTAATTTGTTTCGATAGTTAAATAAAATTAATTTTCCAAAAACCTATTTCTATATGCACTTTGCTTGTGAAAGCGCAATTTTCTTATATCAAGCGTGTTTGATGTTAAGATCTCGTTCACCGAATACAATAACTTTTGATCACATCGATAACCTTCACCATGACACAAACAGAAAATTAGTCAGCCACTTAGCATCACTTAACAACGTGGTCTATAATATTTATATCGCTGATAACCGTGATCGTTTTGTTCACTTATACTACAATATCAAGGACGGTACCCAGCAAGACCCTTAAAGACCATCGTTATGCGATGAGCAAAATAAGATGAGGTTGTCCCATCTGCCCTGGTGTAGACTAGTGCTGGATCATATCACCCTACAAAACTAAAATATGCACCCACTCGAGTCAAAATATAACCCAAACCGTATGACGTGCGCGTTTGCAATTAAACAATTTATTTATATTTAGACACTATATTTCTTGAAACTATTACAAATTAGCTTTCAACACCGATGTAAGTTGATCTTGGGCCGTCCTCACCCCTTGCCCTTCCCAATTAGCAGACAAATTTATTTTGATTTTGGGAACCAGTCTGCGCAGACGAATGTGGCCAGCTCAGTTCGGTTGGCCAGAGACCTTCGGGCTGGGTGTAACGATTGGGAGGTTATGCTGTTTAGATATAGAGTTTGTTACACAAAGGATTTGGAAGGGGAAAAATGAAAATGGCACTAACCTATTCTTCCACGTGTACAGCTACCTCTCGATGTCGACCATGCACAGCGATCGCTCGAACAAGCTCCTTATTTTCTTTTGTTGCCACTAAAACCCAGTTTCACTTTCAAGATTTTCTTTTATTTATAATGTCATAGATTATTTATATTTATAATCTACTATTTGAGTTAAGTCAATCTCTTTCTCATTTTCTTTTACACTTGTTCGATCTTCCATATTCGCTCTATACCAAAAACCTCTAGCCAAAAAAAAACTCGTTCCACCAGAAAACAAACATCACCTTATATAACTTTCCCGTATCGCACTGTACATCGGGCAATAAGTTATTATCTGCTCTTTCCGCCATCTATATTTCAGCACAATATTCAAGTTGATTATTATTCTGTCACCGGACTTGGATGTTTGACATTGATCTGACGCTGTAGAATAGTGTACTGATGCTAGGATGCTGTAAATCATGGCAGCTAATGATGAATGGTGGGAGTTGAATTTGAACTCCACAGAATGGCATTGATTGATATAGCTAGGGCGCTGAATCAACCAGCCGATGAAGACGTTTGTCTTATGAAATATGTGGTATCTTTGTATGTGATCTGATGTATTCGTTCGCTAGGCCGGTTTCAATCTGATGACGTCATTGACTCGTTGTGTGATCGAAAAGATCAAATCCATCTCATCAGGCATATGCGACCGTTTTGATGTTTGTTGCGTTTCATTTCTATATATATATTGTTAGGCTATGTTGCAACAGTTCTAGCGAATTTACAGAATTTGACTCGAAATCTTTTTTCGATATTTTTGTTTATACTTCACTATTGTGGCGTGACTATTCGTCGAATTTGTGAACGCCACAACGCATATCAGTGACAGTGTCATGTCAAAAGTGTTGTGCTGTCTTGTGTTGTTTTTCGAATGTTTACTGTAATACGTGTCGTGTGTGTTGGCGGCCGGCCAATGCACCTACATGTATGTTATATTCTATTTCTGTTCATGTTTCATGTTAAATGTATGTGACTTGCCTGTTGCGGATACGAGTATTTCTGCTTATCTTCGTCGGTAAGTATTTCGTATCCGTGTGTTCGCCAGTGTTTCGTATCCAGTCTCTATTCTGTTTTTTTCGTTTCATCTGTTTGATGCGGTTTATGTCGCAATCTCCTTTGCCTTGTCATTTCAGTTTGTGATCATTTCATCTTGGACAGGACAATGCCTAAGGAAACGACGGGATTAAATACAGGGACCGAGGTATCTCCGACCAACCGGACGTGTTTTACATTTCATTTTTATTCTAGACCACGTTTCAACCGATTCGTTTGATACAATTTTGACAGGGTGTACAGATTATTTCCTATAGTAGTATCGAGGAAACAATATGAGAGTCGATCGTCCTTACAGTGTACTGGTTGCCAGAAAAGATGCACATTGACGATCTAGAATATACCCCATATAGAGTAATATTCTAAAAATTATTGCAATTTCATTGAATGTTGGGGCCCTATTTAGCCTTTTGGTTGTAATAGACTATTTAGTTTCTCAACAGTGCCAGAACGATCGTCTCTATCCTGCAGGCATGCAGCTGAAATGCAGCAAACTTTATTATTAAAAGTTCAAGTGGCATCGAAGCTCTCTCAATTTCAAGAGCTCCAGTGATTCTCTATATAGTATAGATGCAACGCTCCTTAGTTTAAGGATCTAATAACCGAAATATGTAGCCATAACACGATCCTAGGTTTTTTAGCTTCAAAACGTGCATGCATTTCTCTTAAATATTTTTTTCGCAATATTTATTCTTTTGATCTAACATGACCGAACTTCCCCCTGCTCTACTTATCGAACCTTCTTGAGCTTTAGATAAAGTGTAGAATATCCTAACATCCATGTAACCGATATCTGTTTGATCCTTTACGAGAGACACTCCTAAAAATTTCATTTTAAGTTGCGCCTGACGAGGAGTGTGAAGTGAAGTGGTGTTTTTTCCTCCTCCTCATCTTTGCAGCTAAGACAATAATCATGTGAGTAGACTTCTAGTCTTAGTTTGCTTGCTTATGAGATAGTGTTCTGTTACAATTCTCACAACCATAAATTTGAGGCCTTTGCAGTGATAACAGTTGTAATGATATATACACATATATAGTATTGGCCAGATCTGCCTAGTTACTAGGCACGATTTGCTGATAGACTGCTATTTATAAAGCTGCAAGCTTCTTCCCGAGGCATATTTTTTATAAGAAGGAAGAGGCTTATAGATGAGAGATAATATTTGGTTACTTTCGACGTACGGAAGTTTCGTTCGTGTTCTACCACTGAGCTGATCGAGATTATATTTTCCTATTTTGTCACCGGGTTTAGTTTATTGGAATTTCCTATATCACGATGCGAAATCAAACTAAGTGAAAATCAACATAAATTGGGATTAATTTAAACCAACATGCTTTGTTCTCCACGGATTTTCACAACGTTCTTTGAGATCAATTTTATATTGGTAACGATCTAAGCTATAGTTACTATAGTCTATATCTGTTGCATCGATCACCAAAGTATTCAAATAAATCCAACAAGATCCTAGGTTTCTAATTCTAATATGTAAGACGAATCGAAAATAGTAGGAACAACCCAATTCTATAGGAGAGCCACTTGTCCCTTTGCACTTGGACAGTTATACTCGAATGATATGTCTTGTCTAGGTAGTTCTAGTTTAGAATAATATAACGAACTAACTGATATCAAACTCTAATATAATGCTCGCAATCGATAATTCCAAATATATTTATCGTCTCTATCATGGGGTTGGTTGATTGGTGAGATTATCTAATAAAAGCATAGTAACCCACTTTAGTGCCAACGAGTGTCGTTGAGAGCTCAACTGAATACCGTTGTGTTTCTTAGCGATACGCTACTGTCTCACGTTTAAAAGAAATAATAATAATTATAAAATAGAGTCTTAAAGATCTTTCCTGGTCCGTACCGTGTCTGATTCGATCCGTCTGACACCATTGATTGCGAACCAGTTCTTCATAGCAGTCTATTTACGATCGATTAAGAAATCGTTGCATCATTCCCTCCGGATTAGCACATAGAGTCCTTGTTGATCATTGATTTCATGCATATCAATCGCTACTGCTTCTAGGCTAAATAAATTACAAGTCATGCAAAACAAAAGTTTAAAATCAATTTACCGTTTGCCATTCCTATTTCCAACGAAGGATCTATATTGTAATGAAAATAATTCAGTGTTACCTATTAAGGTTTTACATAAATTTAAGTTAGCTTTATTTATGTATAAAACACTTAATAGATTTTCAATGTTATCTAATATCAAATTTGTTTATAATCATCATATTTATGGAACTAGAAATTGTAATAGAATAAATTATCATCATATTAAGACGGAATTTGGTAGAAAATCGATTACCTTTCTAGGACCATTTACTTTTAGTCAAATACCAGAAAATATAAGAAAATCCGAAACATTTTTGAAATTCAAGAATAATATTAAAAAATATTTTAAGGCTAATATTGAATTGTATTTTTAAATATAGGCTATTTATGTATTATTATTATTATTTCTTTTCTATATTTTGTTATGTCGTTACTCTTATAATTTTATTATATTGAATTACTTTACTTGTGTATGATTCAGATTATTCTTTAAAGGACATTTAATCCACTGAATAATCTTGAATTGTATATTATTGAGAATAAAATAAATAAATAAATAAATAAAATAATATTTATTTTCACTATTATTTTACACAATATCATATCAAGAACTAAAATCCAATCTCATGATTTACTAGAACTCATACATGATCACGAATTTGATCAACGCTTTGTACAATTTGTCTGCATTTGAAAATTATTTCGATTTCAGGAATAGATGTAAAAGGTCAATGACCCTTATCTGTACCCTTACCTTAGTAGGAACTTGATATCCAGTTCTTATACAATTAGAACAGGACTAATACGAGAGATCCAAGATAATATCTAATTGCTCCATCAAATACGTGGAAACTACTAATGAAATTGGTTTTGAGACCAAAGGAAGTTGAATACTCTTACATAATCCAATCAGGGAGTTATTGTCTGCATTTGCTAGAACTTGAATTGGATTACCGGAAATTAATTAAATGTCCTCGATAGCTTGGTGTACGCAACCTTTATAGATCTATAACTTGGCATTAAAACTTCATCAGTGTTTGAGCGATGAGGACTAGTATTCTCTTTGGAATAATTCTACCCAAAACAATATAAAACAGCAACTTGTATGCAGTGCAAAAAGAGTATTTAAACAAATTGGACACTTATAGGGCCCTCTTATATGTATTAACCATAACTGCTCTCATGCTCACGGACAATATGGTGTCAAAGCACGTTTTCGCAAAATTATTTCCGAAAAACACAAATGGGACTATACAACAGTCAATTCTACCTCGCTAGTGACGATATGGTGATTTTTACTGTTGGATCATACGGTGATTTGGCTTATACATGCTAAGCCCTTAGGTTAAATTATCTATCCCTCTTGGGAAGTTTTTGCTACTATCTTTCAGACAGAAATTGCAGTAATTTTGAGAGCAGCACTTTTTATGAAAAGGATAGAATTTCCAGAGATCGTCGTTTCTGCATCAACAGCCAGGTGGCTCTAAAGGTAGTTGACTCCATAATACTCCATTGAATCGACTACAGTCTGAATGAAGTTAACTACACCGGATTCTTAGTCACATGGATATCAAAGGCTGTTAAATTGGCCTGATTAATTGGCCCGTATAGCTGCAGATTTCCCTTTTGCTGGACTTAAGCGCACTTTAGTGATGACGTTATTAATTCTTTTGGCCTTGTTCTTCTTACTCTCTCTATACTCTCTTCATAGATGGCACTGTTTTGGATCACGATTCATATTTGAAGATCATCCTTGAAAATACCGAATATCTTGGGCTTCACTTGAAGAATAAACAGATTTTGGGACTGAGAGTGTTCGTCTGTAAGGGATGGCACAATGGGCCAATTGAGCCTGAATGGTGAGGGGGAAAATATGTTTAGACGAAATATGAGTTTCTATTCCAATTAGCAGTATTGCTGTGCATTCAAATCATCGAATAACCATAAAATAACTATCGCGTACATCTTCATCTAAATATAAAGAAAAATCCAACTCCACCTGTATAAGTATTATGATATTGTCTTCCTGTATATGCAAATTTATGCATTTAATTGAGAAAACACTCAGCCAGCAGCATTACAAATTAACAACAAAAGCATATTGTACCAAGCAGCACGATGCTACTATATATGCATACAACTTTTTCTTTCATTTCTAATCCACCAAAGTGATCTTGTAATGAAAATTTATTGATCTGTAACGGTTTCATGTAAAGACGAATGAATAATTCAAAAGATTTATAAATTCACGGCATGAACGTGCATCAATGAATTTATAGTTAACATCTAAATTATCAATTTTTTATACTCGTATGCATATGATTATACGATGTATGCATCACACACCACAATGTATATGTTCGCTCATCAATTTGGATGGATATTTACTTGTCTAAGATGTTTGGATCATATAAACAGTTGTTTGGCGGGTTTTTGTCACTTGATAACAGATAGGGAGTTGTGTTCCATCATGACAATGCGTGACCACACACATCTTTGATGACACCGAACAAATTGACAACGGAACGTGATTGGGAATTTTTAATGCATCCACTGCGTATACGTCGGACCTTGCACTGTCTGACTATTATATGTTTCGGTGCAGGGAAAACTCTTTTGATGGTGAAAAATTGGTGGACCTATGCACCGCCGAAACCCACTTAGCTACATAAAGGGAGTTGTGTTCTTTCATGACAATGAGGCCACACACAACTTTGACGACTCGGTACATATTGCCAACCGAACTTAGTTAGGAAGTTTTGATGCATCCACCATATATCTCTGACCTTGCACCTTGCATGACTTGTATTTGTTTTGGTCTCTGCAAAACTCTCTTAGTGACAAACAATTTTTTGACGATAAACCACAGAATGATGAAATTATGAAGCTACGCGAAATATAGCGAAAGATCATAATGAGTGAGATATAATTTTTACCATTATATAATGAGTGAAATATTTTTTTTTCTCAAATTTCACTCAAAAACAAATAAAAATAATTCGCGTACATACAAGACAAATTTAATGTATCTTTATTTAATGTTAAATGTGCTGTTGACATAAATGACTAAATTAAACAATAAAAAAAAGAAATTTGGTAATAAAACCGTTTGTAAATCTTAAAGATTTCAATTAAACAGACATTTTATCACCTTTGTCTGTTTTTTATGAGTGAAAATAAATTTTCACTGTGCACAATTTTCAACGACTATATAGTTTATGGCGCACATCGAGAGTTATTCATTGTTTTATGAAAGATCTTGACTGAAGAGCATTAAAGTGTATATATGGTACATAACACCAAAGTACCAGTTAAGATTTGTTAAGATTTTTTGTTAACATTATCCATTATTCTGTGTTTCGTATTCGTTACACGTTTTTATACTATTAGTTATGTCTTAATGAATTTTTGTCTATTAAAGTTTTGTTCAACGATTATATAAATTATAAACAATTCATTTAAGAGTTTTAATTAATAACAAATGAATGAAATGATTAATAAAGTTAACCAGAATAATTTTAGAAGTCAGGTACTTTATACTCCGATAAATGTTTATAGTTTATCGACATCAGTTGATGAGTTATCCATGCTTTTATGCAAAATAGAATAATACTAGTCAACATTGCAGGGTGTGCCATCTGTTAGTCTTTGCAAGTAAAATATTCTTGCAAAATTGCGATTGTTTTGTTGCTTGTGTGGCACGTAGCGCCATTTTGCCAATTTGATGCATTTGAACGACCCAACTAGCGTAAATACGACGTTTATGGTGATCGACCGGCTTGAGTTCCATGTGTTAACTGTCTTAAGACATCAGTCGTTATGCAAAATACGGTGGAATATCGGTTGTAGAATGTCTAATTCCAAGACGAGCTACAGCAGCATAGTCTGAGTAGTTCATGAGCGATGCCCTTTTTTTCGATTCTTTACATCAATCATTTGTCTCAACAGCTCTAATTTTCCATCAATTTCACTATTACCGGTCGATAAGGTGTTTCGTGACTATACAAAATGTTCACAATTTTTGAAGTGAATTTTAACAATTTCGATGCGTTCTTGAAGCGTGTATATCATACCATTTTTCGTAATGGCGTATAGCTTCTACTTTTCAAATGTCAAAAGATTACAGCTGCCAAAATAGCAGGCTATTCAAAATGAATCCTCTTATTGGTTCTGTAAGAAAAACAATATCGTTCTTACACCCACCATATCTTCGACTACAACCAGCATCGGAACCACAAAATGTATGGTGAATTTTTCCTATAAAAGAGGGTTAATGACCCCAAGTTCAACTCGAATGTTGTCTTCAAGTACAAGTGGCAGTTAATAACGGAAAAGAATGTCAGATAAGTTACCAGCCCTGACAGCTTTAGACGCCTTCAATCTTTTAGTAAACTTGTTTAATCCATGTTGACATAATTGTGGTTCAATTTGTTTGATTATTGAAAAATTCTACATTGTTTGATTATTCTGCATAACAATATCCTCGAATTCGTCAAACAAAAAATTAGTAGTCAATGTTCGATAACGAGCACCATTGCGCAGTAACACCTTGTCCTGTTTCATTTCCAAATAAATGCGAATCAAAAACGCCACACCAAACAGTTACTTTTTGTGGATGCAGTTTTTTGTCCAATCCACCAATTTCAAAATGTACTTCATCGCTAAAAATCATACTTTGTTAAAAAAATCTTAATTTTTATTTCCACCAAACCTTAAATATTTTTTAACACTGAACACACGTTGCTCAATCGTATACTTCTCCATATTTCCTCACAGCATTTTAGTTCAAATTTTAACACCCTTTATAATAATAGTAGTCAAAATTACATGCTGGGTCATCTGCTTGTCATTTTTCTACTTGTAAATAAAGCACACATAGAAAGGTCGTTCTATGCCATTTATGTATGGAAACAATAACGTTCATATGACCATCGCAGCTTCGTCTACAGGCCTGCATTTGAACAACAAAATGTATGATGAATTTACCCAATGAAAGCGTGTCAATGACCAATATTTCAGTATACATCTAATACATTTTTCAAATGGTCTCCCAAAAAATAATCAAGTCGAGTTTAATCCGACCTACATGGTGGTCAAGCAACTTCACAATTTCTTGAAATTATGCGAAAAGCAAATTTTGTTTACAACAAATATAGATATTTGCGCGACTTGTGTGGCATGTCGTTCTGTCATGTTGAAACCAAAGGTCGTTCACAAGCAATTCATTCAATTTTGTCCCCAAAAACCAGTTAGTACGTTACAATAACGTTGACCATTCACTGTGCAGGTATTTTCCTGTATTTACTGCGTTCAAACAATTACTGCCCAATATGGTGCCACCAGCCCATAAACCACACCAAACAGGGAATTTTGAAGGATAAAGTTCTGCTTTATGAATAACATCAGGATTATCCGCTCTCCAAATACATTTTTGCTTATTGTTGCATCCACTAAAATGAAAATAAGCTTTATCGATAAAGATGATTTTTGATGAAAAGCCTTCATTTCGTTCAAGCATCTTATTAACAAAACGACAAGATCAACATACAAAATGCGTCGTATAGCCGTTCGTGATATGTTAAGTTCTTGTGAACATTGCCTGCGGTTGATGTTCTAGGTTCATATGAACACTTTCACTTCCAGCTGCCATTGCATCAATGATACGAACAGGATAAATATGTTGATACGGTCTACGACTTACCACTGAACTTGTTTCTTCAAAACGATTAATAATTTTGCCAATTGCACGCTTATATAGTAGGACGTCCTTATTTTTGACTTGTCATATGTCAAAGAATTATTTAGAACAGATAACATTAAGTTCTAAAATTCATTGTTTATAGGAGTACCAACCAATATATTGTGAGATTTAGAGAAGTGCCTGAACTTCGATATGGTAAATGTTATTGTAAGGTAATCGTAATTGAAGGTGTCGTTGGTGAAGCCAACGAATTTAGAACTAGCGTTGAGAGCACTAAAAAGTAAGTGAAAACCGTCCGTAAATTCTGCTAGCCACAATAAGTATGTGTTATAATTTACTGACTGTTCACCATGATCAAAAAGTTCCCGGAACTTCTTCAGAAATTTAAAAATATACAAGTTCAATACAAATACAAATTTAATAATCTAAATCTATATTGTCCTCTTCAAAATAATCCCCATCGACTACAACATACTTATGCCAGCGCATCCTCGAAACATTTTTTATATTCAGTTTTCGGTATGTCCATCAGTGTTTCCTGCGATTTTTCCATTATTTCCTCTCGGCTGCTGAAACGCGTTCTCGAGTAATGGTTAACTCGATTGAACAGAAAGAAGTCACAGGGAGTCAAATCAGATGAATTCGGTGGCTGTTGGATGGTATATTTGTTGCATTTTTTGCCAAAAAATTTCGAATAATGATGGCACTATGCGACGGTGCGTTATCGTTATAAAATCCAAAAGTTTTCTGCCCACCATTTTGGTCTCTTTCGGCGAATTGCTTCACGCAAACGTCTCATACCGCCCAAATAATACTCTTTGTTTACGGTTTGGCCTTCTGGCAAAAATTCATGATGCACTACACCGTTGTAATCCATGAAAACCGTGTGCATTGCCTTCTTTTTTGACTGACGTGCTCAAAAGACGTAGTTTGTTTGGTCTTGACGTCTGGATGGCGTTCAGCCATGTGATATCATGTGAGATCGGATTCAGCCTTGCAAATCATGTCTTTAACGATGTCAACACGGTCACTTTTTTGTATGAAATTGAGGTCTTTTGGCATCTACTTTGCTGCTACACGACGGAAACCCAAATCATTAACCAAAATGTCTTGGACGGATCCATAGGCAATGTTCAAGTCCTCCTCTATCTCTTTGCTGGTTAATTTGCGGTTTTTGACCAACATTTCTTTTACTTAATCAATGTTTTCGTCGGTTTTGGATGTCAATGGTCCACTGCGTTCATCATCTTCGATTGACTCACGACCACTTTTATACCACTGGTAAACTCCCAGTGGATCGAGTGGTTTAAGAGTGTTTTTTTAGAGAATCGTTGCCAAAAACACTTTTCCAACGATCGCATTTCTAGAATTGTAAATAATCGCCAACACACACAGAGATAGATGTACTCTTGACTACGTTACTTTTGCAAATGTCAAACTAAGATTTAGAGGTTCAGCAACAGATATACCAACTTAACAAAAAAACAGAACTAAAATCGGAACGATGGAAGCGCCACACGGTGATTATTCCGGGAAAGTCTAATCAAGGTATGTATTACAGATACAGAGAGGCAAATATCACCAATCGTTTAAATCAAAAAATATACCGATGCGGCTTCTCAAATCAGATGTTGTCCGCAATTTAACGATATACGTCATATAGACCAATGCATCATCAGACCAATGCAGACAGTAAGTTATGTTTTAGGATACAGGTTCTGATTTGAATTTTAAAGAAGTTGCTATGCAATTATGTAAATAGTCTGCTTGCGTATGAGATTACATCTCAATTGTAACTGAACACGTTTCCAATAATACTACTCAGCTTTATAAAAGTGGTTGTTTCTACACTATATAAAAACTTATCACTCATGTCCATTTGGAACATTGTAACATCCCTTTACAGTATTACCATCGCAATGATATTTCGGTACATACATGATTTTGGACCATAGATCATATTTGTGCAATGAGAAGATAAAAATTCCAGCAAACGACCTTAACTATTTCTAAAGCGCATTCGCTTCCCACACCATCTTGAAACATAAACCTATAGTAAATTTTTTCGAAATCTTCTTTAAATTTGTCAGATCATGTTGGTCATTACGACGCTGCAGTGAAAATTTGGTGTGAAGAGTAAAAATCGATTTTCAATCACTTCCATACTAAGATCTTGGTAGCAATAAAATTTTCGAGCTGTACGACCGGATTCACGAGCTTTTAGGCGAAATATGATCGTAAAGATTAATTTATTCCAAGTTTTATGCTAGAATTGTTAATGTTTCGGGAAAGTATGAAATTTCTAAATAAGACTTTTCAATGTAAGGTAGCTGACTTAAAATTGGCTGGAACTCAAGAAGGTAATAGGTATGTTTTCATCTTAACAGTTCAATGCTATGTTAGTCAATTTAAATAGTTTAAATAAATTTGTGTGGTTTCGTAGGCCAATAATAACTGTGTTGGGATAAGTGGGAACAGAGATGGGTCTTTATACATTCAAAAAGTACGTGTGTGACGTACGTTCCAAAACACGACGTTGTTGATTCAAGATTTTATCGTCCATAAAGTCAAAACTATATAGATCAAATAGATTTAATGGTTTAAAATAAAAAAATCGATGTTAGCGTAGTAACCGTGGTGCAGCTTTTGGGGATTTAATAATCTTTGTTCAAAATAAATTTCCAGTTCGAGTATCCTCGAATAAAAGGTTTATTGCGTAATTCAACGTGTTACGTAATTCATTGATTGATTGACAGCTTAAGTCACTGAATCAACCAGGCGTTGAAAACGTATAGAGTGTACATGGTAGCTGTACCTCTACAGTACCCCTCAATGATATCCAATCATTGGTGCGAATCGACTGTTTTGTCGGAGAAAGTGAAATCTGTAACGCTGAACAGAATGCCGGTTTTAGGCAATCAAGATGGATGTTCGTTACTCTTGATGATATCAACTATACTTGTCGTCGTAATCTGCATACCACTGTGTATGGAGCTTTATACGAATGTTTACAGGGTAGTTCATCAAGTAGTTTCATAATTTTACCAATAACCATCTCAGCTGGTGAGCTTGAGGTTATAAGCAGTTATTTGTAGCCCAAGAGTTTTATGAACTTGGTGAATACTTTAAGTGCTCCTTGGGGGTTAAATTGGATTAAATATTTATTTACAAATGATTTGGTAATCATCTATGTTGACATATCGTCATGAAATATGCTTCAGGCATATGGTCAATGGACAGGTGGTCAAGAACTTATCAGATTCCGAATGGCAATTTTCCAAGATCTTAAAGTATAATTAAATCCAGTCATCCTTGTAGTGCTTGTTGCTCTTATTAACCAGCTGAGGTCGGTCGTTTATACTCTTCTTTACCTTCAAGTTAGTTTAGGTGGCCTTATTGCAAGAATAGCTATATAATTTTCATCTTGCCATTGTCATAATTTGATGAATTTACACTTAATGGGGAGTATTTGAGCTGAGCGATCTCTGGTTTTTCACAAGTCATATCCTAATCGATATATACTTCTAGGTAATGAAACGATTTTGGTATGTTCCTTAGCCTCGGTAACATGACAAGTCATATATACAAAGTATCAAACCATTATAAATAATTAGTTTATGATCTACAAGTGATCTTCATTATGTATATAGTATGTAACCCAAATTTCGTTAAATATATCCAACACAATCAATAAATATAACAAAGTTGCTGGCAAATAGCCAATGTATATATAAGGTAAGGACCGTCACGACCACAATAACATCAATTTACAATCCATTTTCAAGTTCACACGCATCAAAGTGAAATTGTCATTTCCAATCGACATGTGTAAAAATTATAAATTCCATTCATATCCGACAATCATACGGCATCAAAATCAGGTGTAAATTTTCTTTACGACTTTTGGCAACTTGGCAATCATAATCGCACACGAAATAAGTAAACGTAAAATTAATTACAATATGTAAGTACAATTTACCTGCTGAGAATATATATATTACAACAAAAATTTACATACTGTGGATCATGTCGATTGAACTAATATATTTCACAAAAAAACCATCGAGCATATATTATGTTATGTATGACGTGCAAGAAAAGTGAATGGAAATTCTTGTGATCGCGCTGCCATGAACAAAATATTTATTGATGGAAGAGAAATAGTTTTCGATAATTTGACAAATATTGAATCGATTTCCTGATTCATCAAGTACAAATTGGGTGTGACTCAATCGGCATTAAGTATTATCTCTTATAGTACAAAGAAGATTATATATATATATATATCTCATCTCAGCGATAATTACTCCAATTGCATATTATACAAAAACAACTGTCTGAGTAATCGACTTATTGGCGACACAAAGAAAATGGTTCATATGTTACTCTTACACTCTCTTGAATGTGTTATACTTTTCACCATTCTAATTTTCAATCCAAGATCTTACATATATTACATATATGTACACGATATAAACAATCTTCTTGATATGTCTTTCATTGACATCTTGATTGAGATGTGATTCCTACGGTGCTCCACTGAAATGTTATGACGTTAATATTACATTTGTATCGTGTACATGAAGGAATGGATAGTTTACTTTCTTTATACCTTTGATTTATTGATTTAATAGTGGAAGCTGTGCGAACTATATATAATACGAATAAGCGATGATTATGAATTTTTGTCGAACGTATAATGTCATTACGTATAAGGTGTATATGTTACAGAATTGCGTAATCAATACGAAATATTTGATGTATTGCAGAGGCGGATGATATAAAGATCGTTCCCTTCATGCGGCATTAGACTCGATTAGAATCCTCTAGAAAATAGCATTAAATAATGTAGTTCAGATTAGAAGAAGGTTAATTTCATGGTCTGGAAAAATCGAATGTGATCAAACTGTGAACACTATCGATAAACCAATTAGTCCGATTAATCATTCAATTTGAGAAGTAAATATAACCAAATTGATGACTATACGATGGATATAAGGTTAAGTTCTTTCGAGGCTTTTTGGATGATAAGTCTGATTGGTAGTCTATAATTATGTAACTTGTTTGACCACATGGACCACTACTACCAAATCTATTATAGGCAATTATCTATAGCCTAGTACTCAGATCAAAGTGAAATGAAAGTTTACCGCGGTCTCCAAACATTTATTTATTTTCACGTGAAATAGAAATGAATTGTTTTTGGAGAATTTTGGTTTTTGACATATCACAACAACTTAGGTACCACAGAAGTACAAATTAAAAATTATTCGAAATATAATAAAATTTAATAATAGAACTTTATCACAGCTATTTAGATACATCAGAAACGTAAAGGCTAGTACTCAGATCGATTTCGCGTGAAATTTCCATACGATTTTACCAAAGTGAGCTCAGAAATGAAAAATTTCATTTCTGTTTTCACTAAGCAGTACTCAGTTCACTAGCGCAAAAACTATAGTTATCTCAATGCACCAAAGATGGCGCACATACACGCTACAAATTTGTTTCACGCGAAAATAATGATTCGAACCATTATTTTCACGTGAAATTTGAACATTTGAACTGTTTGAACATTTGAACTGTCCAAAAAAAATGAACGCGGTAAAATTTCATTTCACTTTGAACTGAGTACTAGCCTTAAGGCTGTTTTCGAAATGTATACTTATTTGAAACTTAGTTGTGGAGATATACTTATTCAAATAAGTAAGCTGGCGAGGTGACTTATTTTCTGCCTCTTTCTTACGAAAAAATCTAATTAAAAATAAAAATGTCAGTTGTTAATGTTGTCATATAGATATGTTGATATAGAACAATAACAAAAAAATACTTTATGAGTAACAACATTTAAATTTTTAGGAAAACTAAACACATAAACTAGCCGATTATATATTTTCTACTATAATTTTGCACCATTTCCTAATAAAACTATAGAAATTGTAGATATTTCGGTACGTGGCTCCTGCTATTAGACCGGAAATGATTCTTGTGCACTGGAATTACTCTTTTGGTTTGGTCATGATACGGACCAGCTCTAGTAAATATAACAAAACCACTCTGTTGATAGATTTGGCACAATCGAGCTGTGTTCAAATAGTTTCATATAATATTCTATAATTTGAGACATTTCGGTATCTGGCTCCTGAGAAGCTATTGGGCCGAAAATGATTCTTGTGATCTGAACGCAGTTTGATTCTGTCAATTCTATCCACCGGATGATTCTGTTATATTTACCAAAGTTGGTCCATATCATGATCAACTCAAAATCACATAAATCATTTCCGGTTCAATATAGGTTAGCAGGAGCCAGGTACCGAAATGTCTCAAATTATAAAATTGTATATGAAACTTTTTGAACACAACTCGATTGTGCCAAATCTGCCACGAGGAAATCAAAACGCCGAGAATCCTTTTTGGTCCAATAGGTTAGCAGGAGCCAGGTATATGAGATATATCTCAAATTTCTATTGTTTTATAAGGAATTGGTGCAAAATTATAAATAGAAAACTGAAAAAAAATAAACTGGGATGAAATGCTAAAGTCTCTTTTTTATTTTTATTTTTTTAGTTTAAAGAAACTGGGATTAAATAGAAAATGGAAGAATTAAAAAAAAACAAGAATTATATGAAAATCCATTTTGGACAACAGGATTATGACATAACTTTCGAGTTCACCGACGAATATTCCGATTTTTTCCAGAGACTAAATAATCACACACTTCTAAATTTACTGATATTATCTTTATATACCAACATTGCGGTCGTAAATCGCAATAAACAAAAGTTAGAAGTTGTGGATCAGAAGAAATTTGACGAGTATTGGCTTAATAAAGGTTCTAATTTAAAATTAAATATATTTTTATACAAATACATTGCTTAGGTAGTTGACTTTAAATATTGCAGTTTTATTTTCATGATGGAATTCTAAACAGCAGCAAAATGTCGTTTATTTTTATCAATAAGGGTGTCTGTTCCATTCTACCAGATATAAATATAAAATTGAACAGCTGTGTTTTCTCTTAAAAATGTTATATAATTTTTCAATGAACTTTTACTTTTGTGTCACTTTTCATGTTTTGATATTGCTGTCAAAATAAGTAAGCTTATTCGTTTCGAATGGGTTTCACATACTTATTAAAAATGGCGGCCAATAAGTATGTCTCCACAAATAAGTTTCAAATTAGTATACATTTCAAAAAGGGCCTAACTGTGGAAAATTTACGTAAAAAAAATGGTTAGGATAATTATTTCCGGTAAAACTAATTTGTAAAGTTTATGCGCGACATCTATGATACATTGAGAAAAATGCATCATAGATGTCGCGCATAAAGAGAAATTTTTTCGCTGATGAATTGAGTAGCGAAAACAGAAATGAAAATTTTCATTTTTGAGTTCACTTTGGTAAAATCGTATGGAAATTTCACGCGAAATCGAACTGAGTACTAGCCTTAAGGCATGAATTTGAAATAAGTATAATTATATTGTATATATATTCTTCCTATATATGAAAGCTATTAGCATTGAATTTTGTATAACTTTAAAAAAAAAAATCTATTTACAAAACTAAGATTGTCGAAAAATAGTTCCCAGCCAAAAAATACAAACTGATTGCTTAATAGGTGTAGTTTTTTAGTGATTGGCCTCGTATTCCACGTTTGATCGAGCATAACACTGCTGTGGCCGAGGGCGTCCTAAAAACTTCACAAACATCAGCATCTCACATAATACAAATCAGTCACTAATGGCTGTCTGCTGAGCATCAAGTGATATTAACCTGGTGCAAGTATATGATGGTTTTGTATCCTCATTATAAGAGGCCAAACTTATTTTCACCTAAAATTGAAGCCATTTGTTTTGTTAGCAATTCAAAATATTTTTCGACGTATCTACTCAAACTTCACTCAAATATATGCTATAAAACTTAGTCGTTTAAACGCCGAAACAAACGAAAAATATCTCGGCTGGAGTCAGCCACATTTTTTAATAGTCAGTATATAAATTGGTGATTGTGACGTTAAAATTCTACTTATAAATCTTGTACCTTGTGCTAGATTTTTGTTTTGACTATAACAGCTCGATTTGAAATAGGACGGATTTGCATTGTGAGCGTATCATGTGTTAAAACTGTTGACCTTAACATCGAAAATGATTTAATTGAAAAAGATCGCATTATTACGATGGCGTAGTTTAAGTGGTTACTAATTGGCTGAAGCAAGAAATTCGGCCTTGAGCAAATTTGACTTAATCATCGTTCTATGTATCAGTTAGAATTATGTCTTGGATGTGGATCGTATCTGTGCTTAACCTCCTCTATTGAGAATGAAATGAATTCAGGTTCTAGTTTTCGAGAAAATAATCGCATCCTTTTGTTAGTAAAATTACATCAAGTGGTTAAGTACACTGGGCTGTGTATAAAGTACTGTGACAAGTTGAAGTAATAAAATGTTATCCTTATACGAACAGGATGACCACTGAGTTGATCTGAAAGAATGACATATGTTTGTGTACCCAAGAACATGGTGATCATAAGCTTGGTTAGAATGTGCTACTAAACAGCAGTTAGAAGGCTTGTCATCAATATAACAAATAATGTCAAGTCTTCGTCATTATCTCCATTTTTGTCATATGTGACACCATGTATGACACCCCGACTAATTTGAAGCGTAGTAGCTAAACACCTCAAAATAGCTGTATATGGAATGTAAATGATCTAGCACAAACACATCTTAGGTTTACGCATTTCTCGTCGAGCACAATACTGACAAAAGATTAATATCTGAAACACACAATCTATCCTCTTGCCATTCACCATTTGAGAATGAATATTTTAAAAGCAGAATCTATACATGACAGAATCAATTAAGGAGGTTAATCGAAGTTTTTTTCTAGATATTTCCTTTGCTAATGGAAGATGGGCTAAGGTCAACCTTGACTAACATGGACAAATCATATCAACAATCATTAACTGTTTTGGATGCCGATGTACTGACAACTTTTTCCCATAGTTTCCTTTGTGTGACCCTAACAGGGGGTCGTTAATGTGTTCACACCATCTATCATAATCGAAAGATGCTAACACTCGGTTTTGCATTTAGCCTCTATCGGTATTCAAATCGTGTTCATTCCGGTCCACTTGCCACAGCTTTTAATACTGCACAATTTGGTCGATTATGAAATAAAATTTTACTTTTATAAACTGATAATTATGATAATATAGAATATTGCGTTCAGCACTTCAAATTATTCATATGGGATATATGTGGGTTCAAACCTCATACATAGTAAACATAGGTAATTTCAGTATATCGTAGAACCATTAGTGCGTAAAATAGCAACAAGTCTATCCGACACGGCTTCATATGCTGCACAAATGTGGTGTGATAGGATTCTTGACGAAGTGTAAAGGAATGAAGTTGGAAACGTTTTCTTGTCAAAAACGTTGGGTTTGTTTTTTGACGCTTGTTTTTTGCAAAGCTTTTCTTCTGCCTATACGCAGACAGCATTTTGTAGGGCTTCATAATCGTAGTTTATTTTTTAATATGCGCCTTGATGTTGGCAGCGTGAAGCTGGTGACACTTCTAGTATCAACCCATGTATGTATTTAAGCAATTTCACCACTATGCCGAACACTAACTCGTATATCTCGTTGCTATATAGTCTCGCGAATTTCTTATTCACTTACCTTGCAGTCATAATTCAATTAAAGCAAAAATCGAAAGTGAATAAAAGTCAAACTGACGTGAGTATATACGAGTTGCATATAGATACACGATTTGCAAGTTCGGTGTGTAAATCGTTATCTGGATGTCGAGACAAACTCTTATAAATTCATCACACCACCGATCGTTAAAATAATTTACTTGCGTTGATCTCTAGTTTTTCGTATGGCGGACAACTTTCATTCGACTTTTCATATCGCGCATTATTTATACATTGTTTAATCATTAAAGAAAATTTAAATAATTTATGAAAAATTCAATATTTTGAATAAATTGAAATTTGGGTTCGGTCGAAAACTGTCCGGCATCGAAATTGAAAGGGGCCATAAAAATTGAAAGTAGCAATTTAATGCGACAAATTATGAAATTTCTCGAATAAATAAGCTCGATTTCCCGCGCAGAGTGCGGAAACCAGATTTTAGAAAATTTATATAATCCGATTTCCTAAACGACACTTGTGAAGTGTACCGCACCCGAGCTATAAGACAGGTTTCTATATACGAGTGCATATGCAAAAATTCAATCAAGTTCCACATTCAAGTTAAAGAAATTAAATGAAAGTAAATTTTATCGTAAAGATGTTTGTTGGTTTTTCTTATATAGTGACGCCCGATCGCAATCGGCGTACATATACACAATTACAAACCTATACACACACTCACACGAATAGTTATAAAGAGTCGACATTCAAGTTTTAGTTTGTTTGTGGAAATGATTTATTTAATGATCAAATATACAAAATCGAAATTACCTTGATTACAGTGAACTAGACATTTAACAAAACCAAATGGAAATGAAGAAAGAAAAAGCATAACGGTTTGAAATCTCTTTTAAATCGGTGATAAGAAGTTCAAGTTATTGATTGTTGTTTGTTGCGCGATCGAATGATCGATTAATGGTGTAATTTATGAAGTCTACCAAATGTTTTGAGTAGAGTTCGTTTATACAATATATATTAGATTAGGTCGAACAGCTGGTGGAATTGTATTTATTTACCTTAAAGAAAGTTTCTACTCTAATTTTGAAGTTCGAAAGTATAGATCATTATTTGTATACCTAAGGTGCAATAGCAATATTTATACCGATAATGCCCGTGGTAAACAATTTTGACCCTATGCTAAATATATTTAAGCATATATGAAAGCAGAAATGTGAGCCACAGAGATAGTTAAGACGATAACAATTTCATACCAATGCCAAAAAATAATTGCTTGGATTAATACCAATTTAGGTAATCGCTTGGGAACATCATTAAAAGGAACTCGCTTAGGATTCATTAGACTAATAATTTATTAATCGGAAATAACAAAAAATATCGGAAAGTCGAAACATCAGAACACTAACGGAAACGTTAAGACTAGCACAAATACAGAAAGAAACGCATCGAAATTCTAGGCCTCAGTGTAGTCAGATGGAAGAACAGCGGCAAAATTTACATGCAACGGGAATTATATGATATATTCTCCTTGAACAAAAAATAAAGCGATTAAAGCATTAATGGTGAAAAACAATTAACAGCAGAATAATTGTGGCAAGATTTCATTAAAATAATTAAGAAAAACAACCATCACCATTCAGTGATATGCCCAACCGTAGATGCATGCAGATGAATCACCGATGAAAATTTGTATTCTTTCAACAATTCAAGCCACAGTAGCAGGAACGACGCCAAAACCGTACAAGGGGATTTTAATGCCAAAATTAATACAGAGAACACCAATCAGACAACTGTCATGGATAAAAAGAATATGCCTACTATTTGAGCAAGTAGGTTCCCACACAAAAATATACATAAATGCTCATGGAAATGACCGGATGGTGGAACTAAAAATCAGATAGACAGTAAGAAATTCCTCACATCACTATACCAAATGTCAAAACAATGGGATGAGTAGATGTACATAGTGATCAACCAACTGGTAATATCAAATTTTCAAATCAAGACAACAGCTTTGTGAAACACTAAAATTCAACTAGAAGGAAATTAAACACAAACAGATTGAAAGAAATGGAAACCTAGGAGGAAAACTTCAATTAAATCGCTCCAGCTCAATCTTCATAGATATATAAGGCTATCAGAATAGAAAAAAAATGGAACTAAACAGAAGAACTTACATCAAGACTACCAAGCAGGAAGATAAAAAAAGAAGCAGCAGCCAGCACTACAACTTTCCCCTAACGAAAGTCACCATCAAAATTCCAAACACCAACGCAGCGGGAAGTTGAAAAAGCCATTGAAAATCTTGAAGCAAGCACCTTAAATTTGGATCTCGTCTAGTTCAAAAATACTGAACACATTCAAACATTACCATATGTAGATGACATCGCAATCTTCAGTGCCAGCTTAAAAATTAAAATCATCGAGAAAAATCTTCAGAAAATAACAGATCTAATTAACGATTTCTCTTGCACCCTTGAGCCGTTTATTCTATTAATCACTGTTGGAATTTTTTTAAAAAACGTTTTTTACATTGTTTATGTAAATTATCGAAAAAAATAAATATTAGCGTAAATTACATAAGACCTAAACATGTAAAAAATGAAGAAAAACACCATTCGCAGTGCCATCTGTTTAATGTCAAAAATTGACCAACATTCGATTTTCACATTATTAGTTAATGTGATAAATGCGTATTTGCGAAATCAGTAAGTTTCCAGGTCGACATCATATTAGTTGAAAAGGTCACACTCGTGACAGGGATTACGTGCCTGATCTATCATTCGGGCGGGAGTCTGGAGTTCGATTACCGGTGGTGACCAAAAACGTGGGTCCTAGTGGCAATGAGTTCCCTAATTTTAAAAACAGTTGAAAAGAGTTTTTTTACTTTAATCCGAGTCTGTTAGAGTAATTTTCAACTAACTTAACCTGTTTATAATTATAATCTAAACTAATTATTACTGTGACTTTTAGACATCTAGTATAGACAAAAATAATTCAAAAAATAGTAAGAAGATTTTTTAACAGATGGTGCTTTAGTTACAATTAGATTTGATAAGAGATGGCGCGTCACTGTTTTTTCATAAAATCTTATATTACGTTTTTTACATATAGAATGTACAAAATAACCTTATTGAAATTACATGTTTTTTACATGTAAAAAACCGTGTAAATTACATCGTGTAAAATACACACCCAACAGTGCTATTAATGAATCAGAAAAATATTTCTCACTGACGTTGACATCAATCGATTAGGACTGATTTTGTCTCCAGGATGGTGATATTCTAAGGTAATATAACTCATCATTAAGCCAGTGATTAGCTTCAACTTGAGTTTGCTGAGTGCTAAAAGCTCCTTGATATTATCCACGAAAGGAGAGATCAATCGTTTAGATTGCCTGAAACGTTGTGCCAATATATGATTAATATTGAAATCATCCAGCGAGGCAACACCACTCACTCTACGATATCTTCTACGGAATCCACAAAACAGTTCCAGGCTATGTCACATCGTAACGAGGGTTACTTATCTTCAAGTTCTGCATATAAAATCGGCACAGTACGAAGTGTAGAGTGTGGTAATTGTTGGTCATGGATAATTTCGAACGATTGTTTGAACTAAAGTACAACCAGATCAGTTGAATATGCACCAACGAAAGAGAATGTAATATTTAGTACTAAAATTAGATATGACAGGAAATTGGAAATTTTCTGAGTAATAGCGTTAGGGTTGTATGACGGCGTATCTTCGAATGGGCGCGCCATTTGTCATCCGATCATCATGAAAATTTTACCAAATATCATTTGGATTTCCTTCGCGAGTGCCTATACCTAACTCGAATAAATATAGGTTAACTAAGTAGATTTACCAATATAACTACGGTTAAAATCAATATGACATATCACAAGCCATCTTGATACTCGGTTTTAAAATAATTACACCAGAAATTGTTCTTCTAAAGATTCAAGAAAAGCTCACTGTTAAGACCCACCATTCACGATCATGTCTTGATTTGGTTGAAGGACATAACTGTTTTAACTCAAATTGAAAGATTATTATAGCAGCTAAGCTAACTTATAGTCACCTAGCTTTCGTGAGAGATGGGTCAGAGAACCAGTGGCGATGTATATCCACAATATAGACGATGAGTCCCGAACGATGCGGATGACACAGTTACTATACGTAACTACTCGTGAGTACTGTCGAAAATATTTAAATTGATATGTGGCTTCCGAAATTCCAAATAGATGGTTTTCCAATTTTTTCAGATATCTGTTTGCAAAAACTTTGCTGTGTTATGAAGTTGTAAACTATTAAACGAATGCAAGATACAATTACAATCGAGTATGCAGAAGTGCGAGTGCGATCTTTGATATATTGGAACGAGTATATTGTTAAAGTCCGAAATCGGCGAAAGTCGACATTTACCGGTAAATGTCGACATTTACCAAAATGAGAACCGAAGTGTGCCGAAATCCATTAATAGATTCTATATAATCCGATCCTACATGCGGCACGCAGTGCGACATGTTTGCTTATCCCGGCTCCTACATCCTTCGAAGTTGAAATCAAAAGCCCCTCGGTTAGAGTTACGGAAGCCGTTAGCCTTTACAATCCTAGGAAAGCATTCTAGGGTCTACTACAAAATCATTCTAGGGTCTGCTACGAAATCATTTATTAATAAAAAAAATTAAAGATAAATGTCATATAGCCTAAATTTGCATGTAAAAGTAGATTTACATTAGTAGAACGTACATTTACCAAAGGGATAGGTAAATGTCGACATTAACCGGTAAATGTCGACATTCGCCACATTTCGGACTTTAACCGTAACATATATACTGTTCATCCCAATAACGCTGAATGTTATTATTAAAGAATTCTGCCTTATACACATAGCCAACATATTTTCAATAAACAGCTCTGAAAACTATATTGGGTCTTAAAAAAACCTTCCAACCCCGACACTGCAAGGAAGATAAATTGCGATGATATTGATAGAGGATGTTAATCAGCTGAGGGTTTTTTATACTGAAGCTCAAGAAATACTCTTAGTGAATCATCAAAGACTCTGCTTTTAGGATAGTGATGCAATACAGCGAACACAAAGACAGGTATTTTCTTTACTTGCCCCCTAGTGTGACACTGTAAAAAAAATTGTTTCAATTTGTTACTCGCTGAAATATAAAAGAGATAAATGATGGACATCATATTTCTCAGTCAAACTGCCATTAAATTTGAATCAAGCAAATTATCTTAACTGCAACATCGGTAGAAATTCTGAATGCTGTTTCAAAAAAAAACATTATTTGGGGTAACTGTACCATGGCACCCCTAAAAGGCACTTGAAGTAATTTTGCAGTGCGTCATGCTTTCGCAATGACTATCAACCGCCAGAAATTGTCGGTTTGATTTCGAAAATCGAGAGCCGTAAGACTACATAACGGCCGTGATGCTGGGGCTCAGAGATCCAAGCAGCGGTGCCACTATTTTTCATAAAATCTGCCATCTAGACCATACATTAATCAAAAAATTAATAATGGACAACAAATTTTTTGCCATAAATTTTACATATAGGTAGAATTGGGAAGCTTACAATATACTCAAGTTAATACTAAGGTAGATAGTATTGTACAATTACTCTTCATGTCCATGAGTAACCTATCGCTCATGTCAGAATCCAAAATTTGGATGGTGTCCATCACGTAGACATTGTTATACTAACTTAAGCCACAGTGTAGTGCCTACCAATTACACTCGCCTTTAACATTATCTATATCAGTTCCGTATTAGTGGCTGGGAAACGAATCGTTATTTACGAGGTAGATGGAATTTATGTCTCCATAATTTTGGTGAGAAACAATATAATACCAATGCGTCCAACAGTGGAGAGGCCTGGAGAAAAACTGTAACCAGAGATGGATTCCATACCACCATTGATAATATTTCAAACGGGACGGATATCCCTTCTTTGTCTAGAGACACATAGAGGACATTTTATTACTTTGAGCACCAGGTACAAATTAAGCCTACTTTAAGGTTATAATTTTGTCGCAGCACTTCCAAATATCCCAATCAAGTCAACCATTCAAATATTTGTCTCATTCTTAAAACAAAATTTCTCGTACAAATCCACATAAAAAAAATGACAAAATTAAAAAATTTAAAGTTAAAAACTAAAATTATCAGTACCGTCCTCCCCCAATACACCGTTGCCAATATTGAATCGCAATTATGGAGAGGAGTTCGCATTCTTCACATTAAACTGTGGAATGAACAACGGGAAGAAATCGTCAAACTGATGCTGAACGTCCAAACTGCGATTGGAAACTTTTACCTGAAAAACATTTGCTTTCGTATACCGATCAGTATAATGTTCGAGATACGTGGCCGAGTGACGCGTTTGGGACGTCTCCGCAACGACAAGAAAATCAATTTAAAAGCTAAAGAAATGATCGTGTTGACAGCGATGCGCGACTACGAATTTTGCGGCATGAAAGAAATCATTTACGTTTACAATTTTCGAAACTATATACCAAAAATGCATGTCGGCGATCTAATCTTCATCAATGGCAAGGAGATCCAATTGATCGTGATCAAAGTGCTGGGCGTGCACGTCACATGTTGCATATTAAATAATTGCCGATGTGATTCGTACATGGAAGTGATATTGCCATTTTATATGAAAGAAACGAACCAACCGACCGACGAAGAAGTCGACGATATTACGTTTGCGATATCGAACGGGGCTGACTTTATACTAGCACCCCTAGTCACTTCGATCGATTATCACGCTGGACTGCAAAGTGTCGTCCAGAATCGTTGCAAATTAATTGCCAGTATCGATATTTGCCTACAAAAGGATATGGTTTGTGTTCGCGAAATAATTAAAAAATTCGACGGAATATGGATCAATTCGATACAGGATCAAAACGATGCCCGAATTTTACTCGATTGTGCTCGTTGCCATGAAAAATTCAATATTATCGTTTGGCCGAAAGATAAGAAGGTGTTAATTGATTTGTTTAAAAATCTAAACATGGATTCATTTTCGCTAACCGATATCGATTGTTTTGCGATCAACAATAAACGCGATTTGGAATGTGCATTCAAAATGCTACGATTTGTTACCGAATTGCGGTACGAGAATATGGCGGTTTATTTTTCGAATCAAATCGATCGAACAAACAATATATTTGCCAAGTGTAGCGCATTGGCGGCGGACGTAATGAAATCGAAGGCGATCATTACGATATCGATGACCGGCGATTCGGCGATACAATTGTCGTGCCATCGGCCAGATTGTGTTATTATTGCGGTCGTGCCGACTGAAGAAATTGGCCGATATTTAAACATTTATCGTAACATAGTGCCAATCGTGTGTGAAAAAGAAAAAAGATGTGAACGGGACTGGAGGAAGAAGGCGGAAATGAAAATGAAATATGCTGTGGAATTTGGCAAGCATACGAAGATCTTGCGGGTTGGCGATTTGGTTGTGTTCTGCTATGAAATACGAAATAGTTGTCTCAAATATCCCGACTCGTTTAGAGTGTCGTACATTGCACAGGATAAGATTATATTTAAAACGTGTCCCGATAAAAACGGGATGGCCGAGCTGGGCTTAAATTGTAACTTTTAACACATACATATATACGTGAATAAAGCCGCCATATTTATTAATTAGATAATATTTCATTGCAAATAGTTTTATTACCCTGCATTGTTTTGCAAGCATTCATAATTTAATACTTTGAAATTAATTTATACTTTTACTAACACTCGATCGCGATGGAAATAAACTTAAAGATCGTTACTCGTAAGACATTGTTTTTGTCTTTTTGCAATTAATGTATAAATTTTAATTGAAGTACTTATATTAAGTCATTCGATTTGATCATGATGCAATTACAGTAATTTCACAGATTATTTTATTAAATGAGTTCAGTAGAACGATTGTGGATTTTCTTGACATAAACTCTTTGGTAAAATCCTAGAGAAGCACCCTGTATAAAGTAGCAAACCAATCATATATTTATATGGACTTGATCATATACTTGTCCAGCGTTTCTGATAAAAATACCGGTTCGAACATACTATTGACCGACCCATTTGTCAACCCTCACATATGACATTATATGTCCTGTATCAAACGCCGCCTAATCAAAACGGCAATTTTAAGCAGACAATAATGAAACATGCTTATGTTGTACCTCAAAGGAAGATAACCTTTGATTGGCAAAGAAGTAACCCTGATCTAAGCGTGACATTGATTTCTACCTTTCGGTTAAGCCGGAAAAATTTCCCAGAAGCCCAAAACCTAACCCTGTTATGTATACAGCTGGGTTTCCCGCGGTAGGAGAGTTATTATTTACAAATTGGACTCTTCGTATTGAAATCATCTGGGCTGTTAAGTTTAAGATTATTTAAAGGTCTATGCTACACTTAATCAGATTTAGAGTCATTAAGGGTTGCCATTGTCAAGGTCTAAGGTGCACCTCTTCTAGCTATATGTTGATGTCCATGAAGGCTTTCTTAAAGTAATTTCTGCATTCCATTTTTACTAACAAAGTACACAAGAGAAGACCGTAACTATGATAAGGATGCAAAAAAGGGAATGAACACAACTATAACCCCCTGTGCAGTAAATACTACAGGTTGGTATGGAGCCATATATACAGTGTGCAGATGGTGAATGGATGTATAAATGTATAAAAAGTATGTATAGATTAGTCTTCAAAGAATATAAATCGAAGAAGGTTTTGTGAGTGAATGTGCGGATGGGAGGAATTGCGTATCTATGGACCATGACAATGGTAACTCGGGGCATGGTTTGATTGACAGCTGTGTCGCAGAATCAACCAGTCGATGAAGACCTTGAGTCAATAGAATGTATGTGCTTAGCAGCTGTGTGTAGATCTGAAATGTACGACTAGGCAAATTTCGATAAGTGAAGTCATTGAATCACCATTTGCTCGAAAATGTCAGAGTTCCATCTCAAAATGCGTACGCGACACGATGTATGTAATATCATATCAAAAAATTTTAAAGCAGTAGAATTGTCTTTCTCAACCGACATTAATGTCGGTCAACTGTAACAAATTATTTATAAGAATCTTAACCTAGAGGGCTAATTAAGAACTAACGGCAATCATTTTGCAATGTAAAAGTCATTGACTTACGAATTTTACTGAAGGGATCTAAGAATGTCTCCCTGGCAACGTAAAGCCCTGGGGCACATGACATCTACTTCCAGCCGATATTCTTTCATGCAAAGCCGACAAACACGCCAGGTTTAAGTTATCAAATGGTGGAGTGAGTCATAACCATATGCCATTTGACGGAGACATCTCTCAGATCCTTTCAGTAAGATTCATAAGACAATGATTTGTACGTTGTACTATATGAGGAAACTGTTTTACGGGATGGTCAGTTTTTATTATAGATCGCCGTGAGTTCTTAATTAGCCCTCAAGGCTAAGATTCTTATAAATAATTTGTTAGAGTTCCATTTATGTCGAAAGAACTGTCTTTGTTCTGATTGCGTTAAAATTTTTTGATATGATATATTTTTGTATATTTTTTATTTTGAGTTTCCAATATGGTAAATGATAAAAATTAAGGACACCTCACATACACAGTTGTACATTTTCTTCGGGATATTTTTCTTTTTTAAATCAAAAAATTTCGGGAAGGGTTTAAAATGTAGACATATTTTAGCAAAGACACATATCTAAGAAAAAAAAAGACTTTTCGGGATGAAAGTTTTTTCGGGCTACCTTCTTATACATAAGATGAATTATATATTTGTAACTCACCTCTGACGCCTAGAGTGGTGTATGGTTGCCACTTTTCTCTGAATGAGATGAGTGAGAATTTCTTCATTCAGCTAGTCTACGGATGTCCAGCCACTCGAACTTCATGGAGTACTGCAGGGCGGACGAAATAGTGAGGCATGGTACAATTCTTGAATTGCAACCGGAAAGGGCGAAGTTGGGGAGGTCTATTAAGGCACTCAAGACTGTGCTTAAAAAGAAGGCAGTAGCCTCAGCACATGAAAGGTCGACTAAAACGATCGTGGGATACTCACAGAGCACTGCTTATTTGAGAACATGCGAGGCTAGGTCTATAAGCTAATGAATTTTGCAGAAGCTCTATGGACTAGGAAGAGGAAGATACGGTAGTCCATCTCCTAAACTCATGCCAGGCCTAGGTACAAAAAAGACATGAATATTTGGATAAATTCTTAATGGATTGCCTCTCTGATCTCGAAAACTGAAAGGGTAATAGGGAAGAAGGATCCTGTGGTATCACAACAGACCGTCACCGGTCTAAGTTTGCTGTAGCAGCCACTCAACTCAAAGCCACTCAAATACACTAAATAAGGTTATGGGGAAGAAAACGTTATTCATATAGCAACACCGCTAAATTCGCATCATTGGCTACCTCGTAAGATTAAACCAGACAACAACATGATACATATACATTGTACAAATATAAAAACCAATCGAAGAAGACACACAAACTTCTGGTAAGCTTATCGGAGTTTATATGGGATGAAAAGAAATGCGTTTGTTTCTAGCAGACATCCCACTCACTTTGGTCTAATTATTCATAACAATGATCTATGACGAACAATAAACATCGTTCAGCCTTCCTACATCACCGCTGAAAAGCTAGCACTCAAAATTAATCTATAAAGGAGTTAAGTAAAATAGGGTTGAAAGACGTAATTCTTCTCAAGATTTTATTCCATCTCAATTGAAGCCATTGTCAAAATAATCAGAATTTGAAGCAAGATTAACATAAATAAAATCAACCGTATAATAATAGCTTGGTGGCATGATAGAATTTCTATGAACTGTATCATGTAATCAATTTCAAACTGTTATGGAAAAAATTGCCTTAAAGTAGATGATCCAGTTGAACCTTACGAGGGCCATAGAATCTTCGAGGTTTCTGATAAAGTTAAAAATTTTGTCATCGATTTCTGACTACCTGCACTGAAAAAAATAATAGTTCAAACTGACCAAAATTACATTCAAATTGATAAATTCCTTATCAATATACAACCGACAAAGATGCCTATCAATGAGATTTACGAACTTACCAATAGCTAAAAAAGTTCAGATAATATATTTTGTAACTCTGCTTTGGCCGGTTTCGATGTGGATGACGTCATATTAAATAGCTGTGTGATCGAATAGATCAAATCTATCTCATGATATCGCGTGCAATTATTATATACATATATACTTTCAGTCGAGTACGTTCAGTGCTAGCGAATTACAAGAATGTACGCGAAATATCGGCCATTATTTTCTTATCGATCTAGATTGATGTTCACTTTGAGAGCAAACTGATCAGTTGGAACATTAAAAAAAAACTGAAATTTATCATATAGAATACATTTTTATCATAGTGATAAAATATTGTTAAAAATAATGTTCATTAAGAATAATAAAAAATTATATTTTTGTTGAAAAATCGAAATGAAAATAAATTATCAGAATGAAATATTTTTTTCAAAAAAAACAATAAAAAACTGACAAATATTTATCAATATTTTTGTCACTAAAAATTTGTTAGATTGAGTAATGAGTGGTACATTTTGTTCAGTGTGGCAAGACTGCCATTGATGATTCCACAGAAATGCATTATTGGTGTAAATGGTACTCTACCGAATCCATACAAAAACAAAATATTAGACGAGGGCGATTTATCAATTACAATCAAAGACCAACGAACAACATAACAGCGATCTTTAAATAACCAATTTAACCAATCATAATATGACGTAGAGTTTATAATATTCAAAACTCCAAGAAATACTTGGAATTGAGACTATGCCATCGGCTGCATTGAATCTGTCATGAGTTACCAAATACGATAAAGTTATCAACTTGTACTCGTTGGTACCTTCATGTGGTGCTTCCAACTAAGCATATGCTACCTACAATATTCCCAACTATTTGAAAAGATGCTACTTACTGAACCAGTGCGAAAATAACTGTATATTTAACAGACCTTTAATTTGTGTTCCGAAAGCAATTGTAAAGATCAACCTCACCATATAATAAGGAGAAGAAATGTGGTCCAGTGGTCTCTGTCGACACAGCACAAGCATAAACGAATAATGCTATTAATCAACGCTTGTAAACCTTTGTAAAAATCTCATGTAAACCAAAGTATGCGAATGATTGAAAATTCCAACGAATTGTATACAAGAAGTGCCAGATCGCTATATCGGACAGGTATTGTTTCAACCAGTGAAGTGTTAAAGTGTTTTACGTGAAGTGAAGAGTAGTTACATAGCCCCACCAGTGACAAGTGGCTTGTCTTTCACAATTTATTGAGCGATTATTGGATGAAATAAATAAAGATGTAAGTTGATTCTTAAGCATTTTAATCTGTGTCTAAGTTGTAAATTACCCGAAACAAAGTGCAGCATTTTCCAGCCTCATAATTCAATCATCCAAAACTGTCAAATATTAAGGCATGCAAAAATTATAAAATGACAGTAATATGAACCAGCACTTAAATACTCATAGGTCACATAGTCTCTACCCAGCATAAAAAACTCTGATTATTGAACACATCTATGATCTCTTGTTGGAGTGCAGAATTCATGGGCCAACCAACCTTTCATGTCAGTACTATAGGTTGGCTATGCAATGTTCAGATGACTCTACGTAAATCGGATCTATAGTCGTACGTCCTCGATTTGGCTATGTAATGGCGTAAAGTAGGACGTAAATAAGTGAACCGCGAAAGAGTTTGGACAACTTCAAGTCCGTAATTTACGGACCGTAAACAGATAGTAATGGTAGGAACAGACAGACCGAGAACTCTGATTTTGTTAAGCAACCATCAAATACAACGAGGCTTATTTAAACAGAACACAGTGAATACAGGTGAGATTTACTACGAAATGTTCAGGAGATTCGGAAATACGAATAACTTAAAGAGGATTGGATGTAAAGTACTGGGTGAGATGGTGTTATCTTGTATAAAATACTATCCAAAATATTTTTTCAAAGTGCAAAAGAAGATACATCTTCTAAAATTGGGCTATAATATATTTTGAAGAATTAGCCTATAGGTGACTGTTTTCCCGAGTCAAGATCAATTAAACTTTGATAAAAATTGTGAATTTGGAACAAATCGATTTTGATGATTAACTATCGATATCGAACTATTGATGAATTAACATAACCTCCTGAAGTTGCCGAAGTCATCCTCCTGAAGTAGCCGAAGTAAAAGTTATTCGTACACCTGCAGCTGATATCTCCTCGTGAGATGTCAGAAATAGTAAGCAACACAGATGGGTGCCGCATTTGCTTACAATTGACCAAAAACGCACACGTGTGACAACTTCGGAGGCAGGTTTGGCGATAGCCAAAGCTAGCTTGAGTTTTTGCGTGCATCCATCACTATACTCTGGAGACCAAATAACAGTCTTAACAGGGGATTTTTATTGATTATTATTTTTAAGAAGGCTAAGGCGGATTCTTCGGTTAACACGGCCATGGCCATAGTTTTCTGGGATGCACGAGATATAATCCACGTCGAATATCTTCAAAAGGAGAGAACGCAATCAATGACGAATATTACTGCAACTTATTGAACCGTTTCAACGACGTTTTGAACGAAAAACGACCGCATTAAGCGAAGACGGTTCACGGGTGTAGTTGTCATGGCCAAAATCCATGAATTATATTTAGAATTGCTTCCATATCCGCCATACTCTACTAAGCTCCCTGTGACTATGTTGAAAAAATGGAAGATCATCGATGAAATCGTATAGTAAGGAATCGAAAGTATAATTCCTTGTTTCATTTTTACCAGACATCTCACTCCACTCTTGTATAATCTACATATTCATATAAATAGCATATATTCAATTTCTAGGCACCAACATAACTGAAATTCAGGTCTATTCCGTTTGTTTGGTTGTCTATCTGTTTTGAGGCTGGAGCACTTTTCCATTCCAGCCTATATAGTACTGACGTAAAATATGGGTCGGTCCATGAGTATCGCATTCCAATAGGGGGTCATAGATGTAACTATCTTCATAACCAGTAGATAATAAATCCCTATTATATCCTGCCCATATCGGGATTCAAACCCAGTACCTCTCGCAACAGCTATGGTACCTCTCGAAGCAACTACTCCATATCCGTAAATGTGTTTAACATATCGTTCAGTCATCAAATCTACTCTATTGCCTTCACCGACTGTTTCAGCACAACAGCACCGCGAAAATCTCTTTCCTAGACATACTGTCGTGAGTATTGTTCCAGTCGCTCTTTGTGGTGATATGTTGTCAATTTTGGTATGTTGTCAATTTTGGTATTTTTGCTATTCAATTTTGGTTTTCGATTTTAGGTCTCTTCGAACGTCTTCTTACTGTCTATTGACTAACAGCTACATTTTGAACCTATCTTAGTCCTGGTGCCCATCGACGCCATAACAAGATTTCACAGTAAAATTAAAACTATAAATTGTATGTCCCTTTCAGATGTACATTGATATTGGCTGATATGGTGTCTCCGTTTGAAGGTAACAGTTTCCTGAAACCTTCTGGATGCTGAGTCTGCCCACGAGTACTGCACTCCAATAGGGAGTCATAGATGTATTCATCCTCATAATCGGTAGATAACAAATCCCTATTACATCCTGCCCATATCGGGATTCAAACCCAGACCCTATGGCCCCAACCATACTATAGCAACTACTCCATATCATTTTGTCTAAACGATTCAGCCAATTACTTATGAATAAACGTGTCTAATTTAACGATATCTAATCTAGCGTTAATCTGTTATGTATACTTCAAACCAAAAACCTCAGGAAATTGGAAATGAAAATTAATTAAATTATGCATTAATTAAATTAAAAATGTATATAAATAATTTATAAACTAAAAGCTAAAAGCTATTTTTCACTCAAACCATATTTATGAGAAAGGAATGAACATCTGGTATTATTACTTAAGACAGCTAATTGAACGTCGTCTCCCAACCTATGAATCAGACCGCAACAATATTTTATTACACCTGTCAACGCTAATTGGATTACGCACATTATGGTTTGTGTATTGTTTCGATTTATATATTGTGTGCTACCTAGCTGGTGACATTCACTCGTCACATACTCGTATATATGTTGCGGTTATGGTAGAGTACCCCCTAATGCATGTATGATATATGATTATCTGAGGCGGAAAATATATTATCCAAAAATTACACTACATTCGTTGAGTGGTTTTGCGCAAATCCAGAGTAAATACCTTTCCGGGTCTTGAGCTTGCAACCAACTATACCTTTCTCGTGGTTTTATATCTATACAAGTAATAAATTTTGTTCAATTGTTTAATAATTAAGAAAACGTATACACGTATATGTGCACCTAAGGTAAATACATTTTACATAATTATGTTACAAATCTGTGTATACACTACCGAGCAACTGGATCGACTCAAATCTTTAGCGCTCACATCTTTGAAAACCGAATTTTATAAGCGGCCGAATCGAATTTCAATGAACCCTCCTTCTTGGTGTCTACAACGATTCGTATGCGGTAACGATTCCAGCTTCATTTACCATATTAAGATTTCGACAATAAATTGGAGATCGCACCCCATTCTTTATGCAACACAATCTTGAGTTCAAGATGTTAGATGGTATCGGATTTCGAGACCGGACCCTCTGTTTTAGTTCGTAGATGTGTTCGACATATCGTTCAGTTATCAAACCTTGTCTATGACCTCCACCAGATCTGTTTTTCCCCCAAACGATATGCCACACTACACCATGCACGACTGTTTCAGGAAAATAGCACTTCTAAAATTATTCTCCTAGACATGCTCTCCGTGGGTATGTTCCAATGACAATTGATTCTCTTATTGGAGTAAGGCTTATTCAAGGGTTTTCTTACTGACCATTGACTGTTAGTCAATATATGTTAATCTTTACTGACCGATCAGTATGCCGGAATCTAGCTGGTGCCGGGTTATATATACATAATCCTGAGGTCGAATTACCTACTCCGCTTGGTAAGTACGCTACTGTTTTTCAGGTACAAAATGCTGTAATTTTGAAAGCAGCACTCTTTGTAACAGCCAGGCGCTTGTCAAAGGCGACTGGTTTCAATACTGTTTGATCGACACTTATTTTGGAAACGATAAGTGCCTTAAATCGACTAGGCAGGCTGAATAAAGTTAGACTTCACTGGATACTCAGTCACATGGGTATCAAAGGGAATGTATTGGCCGAAATTGGCCTGTTTGGGTGCGGCATCCACTTTTGTAGGACCTGAGCCCACTCTAGGAGTGACGTCACTATCTCTTAAACCAGAAATTGACTATCACTTTACAGATCTGCAACAAAAGAGTTGGGATAATCTCATCTCTTGTCATTTATCCAAAATCTTCTTTAGACCAGTAAAGCAACAAAGATTCCAGTATTTCTTAAATTGTGATAGGCACTCTTTAAGAATCTGGCACGGAATTCTCACGGGGCACTACTCCCTAAATAATCATATGTTTCGAATGAAAACATCTAATACTGCGAACAGTGTGGGGACGGAGAAGAAGAAATAGGTTGAACACTTTTTGTGCTTCTCTTCTTCATACTCTTCGTTTTCACTAGAAGAACAAACAGATTCCGGGGCTGAGAGTGTTCGTCTGGGAAAGGATGTCACGATGGGCCAATTGAGCCGGAGTGGCTGGGGAAAAAACAGCTAGGATGGCTATTTCACAGTGATGTTATGACGATAGCTCGTACGCCCTTTTCAGTTGTAAACCGATACCGTCTGGTGTGTGTGCTTCGATTTAAGGTACTAGGTTCTTGAAACCTCCTGAGGGATACTCTTGAAATAGCGGATTGGTTCATGAAGCTGTACCCATGATTTTGGAAAATAACAAATGAAACTGGAAGAGATTTGTTCAGGTCAACGTTTGATAAAAGACTAATGAAGGTTTGAGTAGATTTACTCGCTCGTGAGTGTAGTTATGTATTATGTGTGCACAAGGAAATGATTAATAGTATGGAGTTCAGCTAAGTATCAAATAATTTTTGAGTGATTTAAATCGGTCTTATTGATTAAGTGTTGCATAAGTGTTTTTGAAGCCCACCCACACTATCAGTGTCAAATATATATGACACAAGAAATACATGAGTGCACTTTCATTATGCCTACACTAATTATTTGATGGCATGATTTTTCATAATTTTCATGTCATTTCACTTTTAATGACTCGCTTTGATTGTGTATCGGTGGGAAAATTTGTGCATATATAATACATGAAAAACTATCCATTCAATCTTTGTCGTGATCTTAATAATTATGGTACCATTGTATGCACATATTGACACGATTTCGTAATTTTAATCAATCGGAAGAGATGTGACCAGCGAGTCTTTTATAATTTTAAGGGACTCGTGTTGTTCGTAAGATTTCTCACAATTAACGTATATGTACATAACCTTATTGACCGAGTCGTGTGTGTATACCTATAAACACCTTAAGCATACTTCCTATAATACTTATAATATTTTCTTATTTCATAATCGACCGTAATAATAATCCCAGCAACAGCAATAAAAATAATCGTAATAATAATCCGTTTTGAAGTATAAGAAAATCGTGCATTTCATTTCGAATTTTATTTTTTGTCTTGTAACTTTGTTGTACATACCACATACATGTACATCGTCGAAAGAATATTTTTACTTAACTCAATATGTACTTGTTGTATATTCTATTATGCTGCATATAAGTCAACCGTACTACAAAAAAAATATGGAGCAATCAACATAAAGAGCATATATGTAGCTTATAATGAGGTAAGACAGTCGATTGTTGTACAATATATAATACCAGTGGTTGTTCAACCTATGGGTGGAAGTGAGCTTATCTACTCCATCGAGATAATTCTTCTCTATACGTGTTAAGGCTCCTTCGATAAAACATCCATTGCTGCATTCTAGAACATACTGGAGTCGACATTCGAAATGTTACTAATTGCACGCTGATCTAGCAACCAAACAACAGCATGAAGTAAGCTAAATTGACGCAAACCACTGTTATATGTGAACAAAATGTTTGTAAATCGGACCATTATAAGTTACAATGAAACTGGCACCATCAAAATCTCGCCATGGAAGTGTACATTCAACAGCAACATCGTCAGAAACGGTTTGAAAGGTGAACGTCAAATCTCAATGTGTCTGCTCGTGGTATAGAGCGGATATTAAAACCTGAAATAGTGCTGAATCACTACAAAATGCAGTTCGCCTAACAAGAGTAAAGGTGTTAAAACACTTGCAAACGCTTACATCAGTGATGATTTGGGACGCTCTAATTGCCACAGGACGCTCATAATTTGTTTTTGAAGAGGCCATTAAGGTAAATCAACAAATATTTTAAACGATGCCTATAGGGTACGTGAGCGATCTGGTAGAAACCATTGGTCGTTTCAACAAGATTCGACACCGAAAAAGTAACCAGATTCAACGTGACCAGAAAAATGAAAAAGTGAAAAGAAGAAAAGTGACCAGGCTCAGGGTAAACTAAAGGTGAATATTTATACATAATACAGGGTGTCCGCCGGGAAGATATACTACTTTATTTGTTTATAATTTTTGATTTATCATATAAATGACCGCCTCTGTTAGCCTCACAAATGCGAGCCCTTTTGAGCACATTTTTCATTACATTCTCACACATTTCACGCAGTATTTGATTAATTACATAACGAATATTTTGTTTGAGCTGCTCAAGCGTTTCTGGTTTGTTTGCATAAGCCTTGCTTTTCAGAAATCCCCACAAAAAGAAGTCCGGAGCAGTCAAATCAGGCGACCGTGGAGGCCAACCAACATCACCATTTTTTGAAATAACTTGTTGTGGAAAGAGGTCTCGCAGTAATTCCATTGTAATCCTGGCTGTATGCGATGTGGCACCGTCTTGTCAAATTGCACACAAGACTGTCACTTTTAATGGATGTAAAGTTGGCTGATGAATAATTTGAGGGTTTTCCATTGCCCGGAACCGACTATTCTGTTTATTCACATAACCATTCAAATGAAAATGTGCCTCGTCACACATTATGATTTTTTCATGAAAATCGGGGTTGTCATGGGTGAGCTGTATTATCCTATTGGCATATGTACGACGGCGTAAATGGTTTTGTGGAAGAAGCTCTTGTGTCAACTGAATCTTAAATGGAAACAAATGCAAATCCTTGTGCAAAATTGTGGCCAAACTTGTTCTTTTTTAAGACCAAACTCCTGAGCACCTCGTCGAATTCAGGTTGATGTATTGTTGTGGCCCATGCTTGGGCCTAACACCTACAAACCCTATTTCTTCGAAATGATTCACTACACGATAAATAGTGCGTTTTGTTGGCGAGTTGTTTCTCCCAAAAATGTCACGTAACTTTCTCGATCAATCGATGATTGATTTTGATAAAATGTTTTAACGATTAAAACACATTGGTTTATCGAATATTTTTCCATAATAAATTTGTCACGTGTCTACTACACGACTGCCAAATATGAACTGTCAAGATTAACGTTTACCGAAATGGCGGCAAAACGAAGTAGTATACCTTACCGGCGGACTCCCTGTATTTGTTCTCCTATAGGATACAAATTTTAGAGGTCATTTACAGGGTATCAAACAATCGTGACTTAATTGGGTTTGATATCATCATAGTTGTTCCCAAAATCGGCCTTCCCCTTTTCATGCCAACATTTGACAACACTGATAAACCTCTCAGTGTTTTCAAATAAGGTATATGAAATCAAATCAATCCTTAATATGAAAATCAAAATTAAGTCATTAAAAAAGAACAGCAGTAGAATGCCAAAATGCCACAACTGTCAGACATATAACGACACTCGAAAATACTGCAATAGGGAGCCGAGATGCGTAAACAGCACTGGGAAACAGCCATCAAAATAATACTCAGTTGAAGTGAAAGGCTCGGTTAACGAAAAAAGACGAGCTCGCAAGACTTGGCAGATAACTAGAGCTGCTGAAGATAAAATAATCCTAAACCAATTGTGCAACAAACTTAAACTGCTTATAAAAGAGATCAAAAATTAGCTAGCTTTCTAAGTAACCTGACGCGGACTATTCGTTGTGGAAGGCCACTTAAGGTCTGAAAAGACCAAAACTGCAAGTGCCACCCATAAAAATTGTTGTTTTGGAACCTGGGCTCGCAGCGATAAACAAAAAGCTGATCTGTTTGCCGAACACCTATAAAAATTACCTTCAAACCACCAACTGGGCAGGCAGAGAATGATTATTTAACACCGGTAAGCAAAATAGACGAGGTATACTTAAAGAATGAGGTATACGTAAAAAATCTGAAGAATAAAAAAGGTCCTATGGATACGACCTGATAACAGCAGAAATAATCAAAGCACTACCAAAAAAGCCACTACAGAAACTACAGCACATAATCAATGCTGTCTATAGACAAAGTTATGTTCGGAGACAGTGGACTAAAGCCAATTATAGAGAATAGAAAACGTATACCACCACATTAATTTGGGTTTCGAAAAGGCCACTCAACAATAGAACAGGTACATATGATACGATTGAAGAGGCACTGCGGAGGAGAAGAGGTAATCAGTATTCCTAGACGTAACCAAAGCATTTGATAGGATTTGGCACCATGGTCTGGTATTCAAATTTCAACGAGATCTATACCAAAAAAATTCGAATTGCTAAAGTTGTGGCATAAATTACCGTTACTTTCGGGTGAGACAGGAAGAGAAGTACTCAAAACTGAAGAAAATATTGGCAATGGTGCACAAGGTAGTGTGCTTGGCCCTGTGTTATACCTTCTGTATACAAATGATTTAAAAGCCAGAATAGGGATATTTGCTGATGACACTTCAGTTATGACCACTGATACTAGTATTGTCGAGTCAACAATGCTATTAATACAGTGAACACTTGGACAAAAACTTGGAAAATAGCGCTAAACGAATCAAAATCAACACACATCAACTTCACAAACTAGAAAGTATAACACATTGCAATTAGACTGAATTCCCAACAAATTCCGTACTCTGATAATACGAAATACCTTGGCATGACACTAGACACTAAGTTTAGGTGGGAAGCGCATGTTAAAAAGAGAAGACAACAATTAATTTTAAATTCAGAAAATGCAGTGGTGAATGCTCCATGGTATATTAGAAATGACAAACTGCAACGAGTCATGTACCGCGACTGCAGCAGTTGCGGCAGTCGCACGACGAGCAGCTGTGTAACCTACTGAATCACAACAATGGACCAAAGCGCCTAAAAGGAACAAAGCTTTTAGAATTAGTACTCAAACCTGAAGTACTGAAATCAAAAGACTGAACGAACTGGAATGATACGATTTTTCTCGTTCCATAAGATTCATTCAGAACATTTACTAGATAATCACAAAGATTAGTTGTAATATTATACAGAAATACAGATTTCTGAAAAAAATAGTTGTTCCCACATCGATTCTCTGCTTTGTGGTACTAATAACTAGATACTTTCTAGAATCAACTTTGAATGCAAGTAAAGGCGAAAGTACCACCATTTGTTACGCCAGGACGGGTAACACAAGAAACGGTTAATGAACATTACGGTTTACGGTGAAGCTGCTGAAATCTCGAACTGAAGATGCAAAGCGCGAAGCGGAATTCGTTATCCGGTTTTCAGCTATCAATCTTTACATGAAGGATCGCGCATTGGTTGCAGGAGCTCTGACAGTTACAAGGAGCTAGGACAAGCTAAAAGTCCACCCTGCACCCAATTAAAACTAAACGTAAAAAAAATACTGATTCTATCTCTATACACCAAATGTGTGCACCCCCTAGAGATTTACATAAAGACCATTACTATCATTATAACGAAATCGTCATCGAATCAGACTAGTTTATATTGAATATTTTGTATTTATCATAGATCTTAACTATGGAGGAATTTCCGCAAGTTATCCAGATATATTCAATATATACATTTCAGACGGTTCTTTACGTTGAAGACTTACACTTCTATAGCTCACTTACTCATTTCTCATTACTATACTTTGATTTTATGTGAAAGCTTAAATGTTAAATCCAATCAAAGAATACAAGATTGCTGCAAGATTAATTCAACAAGATAGAAGATAAATTCTATTACCAGGTAGGTTTAAATAAAATTTAAACCTGATTTCCATTATGGAAAATATACTGAAAAAAAAATAAAGTAGGATAAAAATATAATTTTTCTCAAAGTGCGAGAGAAATAAAAAACATTTCCAGTTCAAAATAAATTTTTATGGTTACTGAAAAAATTATTATAGCGGTACTGAAAAAATATATCAAGAGAAGTATTTTTATTCAGTGCTGGAAAAATATTTTATAGGAAAAATGTATGTGGATGAGAAATCGTTTCTATATGCAGTGAAGCCATTTTTAAAAAATGAAGTCATTTCTAAAATATGAAGCATTTTACAGTTGTTTTTTATGGTCAATTTATGGTGGGAATAATAAATAATTATGTTAAATTTATTTTTTCTAAATTTATTGTTGTAGCAGTGTTGCCAGATTGTCAGATTTATCTGAAAATTTCAGTTTTTCTAATAGGTTAACAGATTTTCAGTTTTTCTTAGAAAATTCAGATTTTGGTTATGATCACTTTTCTTTTGCTTGTTTGCAATTGTTTAGCCGAATTGAGGTATTAAAACTGCTTACAAACTATATTTTTATCCTATTTTGACTATACTGTCAGTTTATTTGTTAGAATGGAAATCAGACGAAAACAGTATAAATTTTGTAGTTTAATTTTTTTTTGTTTTGTCAGATTTTTTGTTTCGAACTCACCTATTTTTTCAATAACAAAAAAAATTGAAATTTATTGGTTATGTTATAAGCATCTGTCAAAATATATCGATTTAGTTTAACTATAAAAAAAAGAAAAAAAGTCTCTGTCACTCTAATGGTATTTTTGATTTTTTTCTCGCTTTCGTGTTTTCAGTAAAATATACTGGCAGTATTTTTTCATAATGGAAATTAGACTTTAAGCCGAATACTATTCTAATGTTTCTCTTCATGTCATCGATCACTGTTTCTCTTCATAAATTAAGCGTACATGTCGATGGTCCTTTAAACAATAAGCTCGGTTGTTCAATTGTTTTTATAAGTGACGATCTGAAGTTTTACTGCAGTCATCGTGGGTATGATATTAATTGCATTTCTTATACGATTGAATTGCACGCATCTCAAGTTAAACCACTTCATGCAACCCAATTGCGTGTTTCAAAATTGCTTAAATTTGTCATTTTATGGTAGAAATGTTCTTGTTGAGGAGAACTAATGGACCGACCTATCTTTATTGCCAGTGCTATATATCTATATAGAGGGGTGTGTGGCATACAGGTCTTCGATTTAGGTTGAAAATTCGTTCTACTTCGACATCTTAAACATTTACCGGGTGTTTCTTTTAAACTGAGACGATCAAATATCTCAAAAAATAGCCACTCTATACTGAAAAAATCTCCATAGTCAAAATTTAATCATACCGCGGGGGAAATACAATAGTGCAAAGAAATAGTCCCCTATCCCCCGCTTTGTAGGTGGGGTGGGGTAACTTTTAAACTAAGATAGGAAGCCATTTTTTATTGCAGATTTGAATGAAATATTTTATTCGGTTCATGACAGATGGCGTTGTAATCGACGAAATTCAATTTTTTCAATACATGAATTATTGGAGTGTTACAAATGTCAAGTTGAACATCAGCGTCCTTGGACTGTCAACGTGTGGTGTGGAATAATTGGCAACAAACGCATAGGCCCCCACGTTATTGAAGGCAACTTAAATGGTCAAATGTACCGAAACTTTTTTGAAAATGAACTGCCAATATTACCTGAAAATTTGAGCTTAGAAGTGAAACGGAACATGTGGTTTCAACATGATGGTTGTCCTGCACACTATTCGTTGGTGGCACGTGAAATACTTGATCGTGATTTCAATGGTCGCTGGATCGGTAGAGCTGGTCCGATAAATTGGCCCGCCAGATCACCAGATCTTACTGCGCCAGATTTCTGTTTGTGGGGCTATCTCAAAGACAAACTTTACAAACAAGAACCAACAACACGTGAGAACACTCTTCTCAGTTGTGTACAATCATTTGAAATGCGTATTAATAAGTGCATTGAAGTCGCAGGCCTTCATGGAAGTCGCAGGCCATCATTTTGAACACTTATTTTAAGTTAAAATTATTTTATTCACCTGCCATTTACATTAATAAATTATTTTGATGACGAATTTCGAGTATTTCCAATGAAAACGTGATGTTTTTTTATTTCAAACGTATTGCAGAATCGAATGCGTGTATTCTAAGAAGAAGAAATTAAAAATATTGAATTTCGTCGATTACAACGCCATCTATCATGAACCGAACAAAATATTTCATTCAAATCATACGTACTTTTAGTCGTAGAATCCATATCTGCAACAAAAAATATGGCTTCCTATCTTAGTTTAAAAGTTACCCCACCCCACCTACAAAGCGGGAGGGTGGGGGACTATTTTTTCCACTAATGTACACGGTTAGAAATAAGACGTGATTATTAACGTCTTTCGGCTTACACCAGCGCGAACTTATCTTGGAGCCGTGAAAAATATGAACCTATCGATCTGTTTTCTGGTAGGTAGATAATATTGATCACTCGGACGTCAAAATTCATTTAGCTTCTAAATCAATCTTTAATTATTATTTTAAAAGCGTTAATAAGTAAAATAAACTAGATTGAAATTTAAACTCCTAGTGTAAGAAAATTAATATTTTAAGATGGTTTATTAAGGATGTCGAGTAAAGTAAAATTAACCCCCTAAAAAGGCTAATTTTGATATTTTTTGGCATCGAAAATAAATAATTTTAATAGTTTAAAAAAGTATCTTTTTATTGGCAAATTTAATTCTAATCAATACATGAATTATAAATTCTATAAAACGTCATATTTAATATACTTAATATATTATGTTCTGTTTACTTAAAGGAAATAATATTTATGTATGAATTCCCAGGTTTGTACGGCTCTCTATCCGATCAAATTGTTCCCTTTATCCTGTCAATGGATGACATGGAGCAGTGATGTATAGTTTTAAATCCTGTAAAAAACGTAACAAATTTAAGATTAGAGTTTGTGTTTAGTTTATACTTTATAATATATGGGGTTTAAAATCAAATCGACCAACTAAATAGAAATTAATTTGAATTGTTGTTTATACAATAAATATCTCAATTAATATAATAAAGATTTTAAAAGATTATATTATTACATACCTTCAAAACTTGGATTTCTAGAAAGTCCGGTTTTTTCCATTCATCTCACTCTTACTGTCGTTGATTGAGAAGAACACTATGGCGTTGGTGTGGTAAAATAAGATATGTCTGTTAGTATTATTTCTACTGGTTTTACTTCTAAAAGACTTACATTAAAACCAAATCAATGCATAAATTCCTAATATAAATTTTTTGCTAATTTCAACTTATAATTCGTTTTTCATCAACTTGTTAAAGTTCGATGTCTTGCGGTATATTAAAATTAGTCCGAGCTGTTAAAACAAAATTTAAGAGTTACAAAAATAATTAATAAATATATAATATATTATGTGTATGTATATACTATACACAATTATTGCACTGGAAAATTCAAAAACTTACTTTTTGTAAAAAGGGAATTCACCAAATTATTTCTTCACACAATAATTTTTTGTTAAACCACAAATTTCACTTTATATCTTGCCACTTGTAAATTTATAATACGACTAACGATGATAAGTATTAAATTGCATTTTAAAACGGTTTGGACGAAAACAAAATACATAAAAAACGAGAACAAGAGAAACGATCTAGAAAAACGGAATCAATTGATAGTGAAAATAACGTCCCTAAATGGGTTACACATTATTTTGATAATATGAAGTAGTCATATTAGATGATCTCGATTTTATTTCGTCGTGAAATCCAATCTAGTGTTTCTGTTAAATTTAATGTCAAAATTAAATCGAATATAGAAGATTTGAAGTAGTATAATTTACGAAATTTAAGTTAATTTTATACGATTCACTACTTTTAAGAGTGAAAGTTTCTTTTCATTAATACTTTCTGTCAATTTTCAGGAAGACATAGTATTAATTTACCGAGAGCCAAAAAGTTCACCAAAAATAACGTCTGAAATTTTTGTTCACATTTGATTAACTACCCATATTTTGACTACCTAAAAATGCAAGACGTCTCATTTTTTACCGTGTATTTCCTCCGTGGTATGATTAAATTTTGACTATGGACATTTTTTCTGTAGAGTGGCTATTTTTCGAGATATTTGATCGTCTCAGTTTAAAAGAAACACCCGGTATAGGATAAGATTCTTTGGTTCAAAATTTTGAATTTTTTGTAAGCCACGACTCAGTTTGAATACGATACAACGGCGGCTAACAGCTCTGTTTAGCGTTAATTTCCACACAGAATTCTATTGCACAAATAGTTGATAACGTTATACTATAAGAATAACTTATCTTTGATGTATTATTCACCTTTGGTTTCTGTAGCAATAGAAGTTTGTGAATCATATTAAAATTATTCAATAAACTTATAAGATCGATCATTTTTAAGGTAAACAGTAAAAATGTATTTTGCTGGTTTGGTTGTTTAAGATAGTCACTTTTGGTTCTAGCCTTTGTATTCTTCGATTTAAATTCGAGCGAAAAACCCTGCACAGCAGTATTCGTATCTATTCTAAAGTAGCTCAAGAAAATTTAACCTTGTAGCAATCACATTTGCACACATAGCTATTATATACTAGCATTTGGCTAACCATCACCGGTTGTAGCTTGATGGTTAAGAGAGTTGCTCATCACGCCATGATCTCGAGTTCGATTCTCGCCGTTTACCAAAAATTAACATGCCACCGGATGACATAAAATGCGGTTGTGTGTAAAATACATGCGTTGGGCTGAACACCTACAATGTGCACCAATCATTAAAATGGTTCGTAAGGTCTGTGTTGAGAGGACGTGTTACGTTTAGGGACGTGTTACGTTCTGTAAGTCATAGATTATTATTGAGCTGATTTAATTTCGTACATTCATTTTGGCCATCTGAATTTTATTCTTGTTATAAACTATGTGACATTCCGTCTGGGTTGTTTTTATCCATTGGTAAAAAAATAAATTCATAGCATTAAAATATTATATAGTCTGGGCTGTTTGAAACGATTAACATTTAAGTTAAACTCGATTTTATTTCTCTCACTGAATTCTGGTAGTACCTATCAGATTTCCACTTACATGAGTATAGTAAGTGGAAAACCCTAGAGAAACAATGGTATTTGATGTTTCCGTACTGCTCAAAGCACAAGTTCCATACAATTCACATTCTTCGTTGATTGTATAGCAATTCAGAATAAATTGGAAACGATTGATTCTGCTTATACTTCGGTCAAAAACCTGCAGTCTTCTACATTTCACATTTGTGATAATTTGGACTTTATGTTTGTGCTCATTTCAATTTCTATTTTCTACTAGTAATTTCCATTTTCTACTAGTTATACATTGGTGGAATTTTTGAAACCAACGAAGTCTACCAGTACATGTGCTTACAGAACCTCGTTCCGTACTTACCGTACGGTAGAACGAGTTTAGAGTACTTCGGTTAAGACCTCAAATGCGACCGATGTGCATTTGAATTTTCTTGATGCATGTTAAAACTGACTTAATATTTAAGACACAGCTCAATTCCACTTGAGGCACACAACACAATTTATAGCCGTACAATAATATGTAATTGTGATTTGCACGATCAATATAAATTATTGCATGCTGATGGGCAGCTCGATTTATTTGTGCAAGGTCTACATCCATAATTTTACACTAATCAACCAAATTTATCGACTTAAACCAAATCGTGCAGTTAATTGGGAATTGAATGTGTTTCGACGAAGGTCTAGTATATATAGATTTGCTCCAAATTAACACTGTCACTTTTTCGCTTCACCCTATATGCGCAAACCAAAACTTGTGTAATTTATATATATATAATTTGTGACCCAGACGATCTATATATAATGATATATAATCGAACTTCAAGAAATGAAACTAATTTATTACCAAACTCACGACTTACCAATTTCCTAATTTATGCAAAAATCGTTGCCCTCATCAATTATCTAATAATTTTATTATGTAGACGCATATGGGCCAATCGATAATTATACGACTTTGATTCTGAAACCAAGTGTTTCATAATAAGAATCTGATACCTGGGTACTTCGGTTGGTGTCTGTGTTCGCCCTGTGCTGCGCAAAACAAAGAGATCATCCCCATATTTCCAACTTCCCAACCTCTTTGTGTGCATGTAATAATCGAACCAAACAATAATGTAATATAAAATCCAATTTAATTAAAGTTTTTTTTATATGTTTTATTATTGTTACTATTATCTTTTATTTTGTTTCTTATTATTTGTTTCTAATCCAGTTCCAGATTTCGCTTTCTTTTGAGTTTACCAACGAACGAATATATAAAGAGGTAAACATTTTACTCAAAATCATCATTCAGTATTTGAAAGTTGTTAGATTCACTAGTCTAGTGCTATTTAAATAAAACAAATAAGTAAATCATTTTCAAATGGCATTCAAGGTAAATTTGAGTGAAAAAAATATTTGAGTGAAAGTTTTTAATTTTGAGTGAAAATTGTTTTGTGAACTATATATAATCGGGATACGTCTGGGACCGAATTTAAATTAAGGATTACCTATAATAATATATACATTGGACTACGACGGATTATTTAAAAACCACTCAAACTTCGTTTATGGTTTTAAATTGTAACGTCTTGTATATTCAGTGTCAATGTCGCGGTTCAGATACGCGATTACTGTCGATAAGGGCAAAACACTCATTTTGCTTTTATATAACAATATCTATTATACAGTCTCGGCGTCCTAAATCCCCTGTACACGCATTTCTATTAATTTTCTTTTTTTTTAATTTATTCCAAAACATGAAAATAGAAAGTTGATGCGCTTCTTGATTTTTTTCTTCACAAGAAAATCAATTCACGTTGAATGAAAAATCAAAAGTTAAAACTATAATAATTCGACTTTAATTTTTAGGTACTACTCATTGCATCGGCTGTCTGTATGACGCTCGCCTATCCCGGCTACGAACAATACCACAACGCCGAACACGAGGGCGGATCGAACGGCGGCTATGAAGTTGCATACGATGGTGGACACCAACAACAAGACTATGGCCATCAAGTGGCACGTATTTCATTGGGCGAAGGACACGAATACCAACATGGTGGCGGTGGACACGATGACGAGCACATCGATTACTATGCACCACCCAAATACGCATTCAAATATGGTGTCAACGATTATCATACCGGTGATGTAAAATCACAGCACGAAACTCGCGACGGTGACGTTGTCAAGGGGCAGTACTCGCTCGTCGAACCAGATGGTTCAGTGCGCACCGTCGATTATACGGCCGATAAGCATAACGGTTTCAATGCTGTTGTACACAAAACAGCTCCAGTGTCGGCACATTCGGGATCGAGCGGATCGGGCCATTATTAACTTATGTATATATAAACAAATCATCCTCCTATATATGTTATATATAAAGAATACTTTCTTATTTTATTTTTAAATCGTCGTTATCAATTTTAAGTTAAACATCTTCAGTATTTTATTGTTTAATAGGAGCATACTTCCACTATACATTATATATATATAAAGCGTTTAAGCTTAACGCTGCTTGAGACCAAAAATCCATATCAAGAAGACCAATAGTGTGACAAATTGTGCAGATTATCACTGTGATAACAACCAACCAACATGGATTGCCTTCTTGTCAAAATGTTTATCGATTTGTTAAAGTAAATTTTCTTCAAAATATCTGTTTAAGACGCGCGCACAACTCATACATATATTATGACATAAGTAAATATTATTCTTAATTATAATTAATAATTAAATTTTTTTTATAAAAAATAAATAAATTATACTTATTATTAAAAACAACAAATACATTGTTATTATTTTAAACTGCAGCTATATCGATAAATATGGTTGTGAAGCAAATAAAAGTGAAAATTAACAGGAAAAACTACTTTGCGCTTGTGAAAAAAAAAAAGTTTCACTTTCCATCATCGTTTGATAATGACTTTAAGTGCTTTGTTCGCTTTATTCGTTGACTGGATGTAATAATCTCGATGCTCAACTTTTTATATGTACTCGTTCTTTGTGATGACGACGATTACAAGATACAAATCGTTTGTGACTCGAATGAAACGGTGTTGTAACTCGAATACGAGTATGTCTGCAAAACTAATTAATTTTTTTAATTAATCTTTAATTATTTTAATTTTTATATGAAATTTATCTATTGCATCTATATCCGTAATATTATAGGTTGCCCCATAAATTAAAAGATATTTGTTAGTGATTTATTTTTGGCGGATCGTTTCCGGTAGCGACACGCAGAACTGCATAATATCTTATTACTCAATGCATATTTTTAAAGCTTATTTTATAAAGCTATAACTTGTCTATGAATCAAAGAGCTTGTCGTCAGTTACGTTTACAAGTCATAGACATGGGTGACATCTCTGAATTAATACAAAAACTGTTTGACTAGAAATACAAAATAAATTAATTATAGGCCTGAAAACAAATTCTGCTTGCTTCTATGATAAATAAGCGGGTACTTTGGCTTCTGGATCAAATAAATTATTTGATCTATTGACTTACAGATGTCACTATTGATTTGTCAAACAGAATTTTAAATTGAGTCTCGGCTAAAACGATCGTATTTAACAATTAGCGAAAACGGTGGTTTTAGCGGATAAAAAATTGTAGGAGCTGAATTGTGTAGGCCAAATTTAGGACTTTTCCTAATCATTTAAAAAAATATCGAAGAATACATCAAGTTTAAAAAAAACACTCAATGTTACATTGGCTGTATTTCATATCAAAAAATTAAATAGCAAGTTATTGTTATAAACTTACCTCAAAGTTAAATTCATCGGACCATACAACATGTGTGGTCGAGCAAATATAATTATGGTGTTCGAAACGACGGATAAGGAATACCATCCGGATTGTGTGATACCTATACCGTCAAACACGGAGCGGCAGCATTATGATCTGGGGTGAATGGCTGGTGTCGATGAAATTTACGATAACGAAGGTCACATGATCATAAATATCTCAATGTTATAGAAACGGTCTTGATTCTATCTTTAATGCGTATTTCTGTCAACAACAACATAGACGATATTCTATAGCAAGATAATGCTCCATGTCATAAATCTGTGGCCTCCATGCGTTGGTTTACATTGTCCTGCTGAACTGGCCAACGTAGTCTCCAGATCTCAACCCCATTGAGCATCTTTGGGTTATATTAAAGCGCAGCATACGGAAGCACACCATTACATCAAAATCATCGTTAAAAAAGGTTTTAAGGAGAGAGTGGAACAGCATTACTGCAGCGAAGTGCACAGAACTTATACGCTGCGTGCCGCAAAGGATTGCATACTAAATATAAATTTAAATTTAAATTTTAAGCCAATATAAGGCAATCTAAGGTGTCTTAGACTTTTGTCCCAAAGCAACGTGGTAGCTGCAACGTGGAATGTTATTATAAGAACAAGTTTTTAAAGAACACGTTGAATGGATGTTGTAAAAGTATTTGGCCGGATTGCGTTGAAGGTGCTGAGTATCAATCAACTGTGGTAAAATCAGTGTGAAGGTATCTGAAATTTGCTACTGTGATTGTATTGCATGGCCTGGAGAGTAGATAGATAACGACGAGATTTTCGAAATGGATGATAATCAAAGTCTTGCATTAAAGATGGAGAACCAAAACAGGCTTTATCCCATATGAGAATATCGGATGCTCTAAAATAAAAGCATACATTTTGTATTGTGTATGGACTTTTCGGACATCCAGGTGTCTGGTTTAATAGTAAGTCGCCTTTATTTTGTAATGAGAGACTTAACAATCGTTCACTCTTTAATTTAATACAAGAGTTTATGTTTATTTAATAATTGCTTTATTTTTTTTATGTATCACTTTCAACCATAACAACATTGACGAAAAGAATTATGCTCTCAGAGGCATCCAGGATCTTTGATCCAATGGGATGGCTATCACCTGTGACAGTTGGAACAAAAATAATATTTCAAGGTGTTTACCTACCAATCGATGTCGAAAACCAATGGATGACCATTAGGAGCCAACTTGAATACGTAGAGCAGCTTATCCGCAGCCCGGCTCGAAGGACCAGGTCGTTTAGAAAACGCAAAAGAACGACACGACTTGAAACATACAATTATTCTGTGAGGCAGTCACCCACTGGCAAACATAAAATGTTTCCGGCAAAGAAAAATAACCCAATAGCAACTAATGGGGCAGTTACCACTTCCCAGAGTCAACCTTATAAGAGCGTTCCTACAAGCGTTGACTATGCTGGTCCATACGTTTTGAAAAACACTAAAGAACGAAACACTACCACATACAAAAGTTACCTTGTGGTTTCACATGCATCCCAACCAATGCAGTTCACTTCGAGCTATAGCATCCGTTATGACGACCGACACGTTCCTTTCAGCATTCAAACCGTTTCAGAATCGTCGTGGAATTTGTACTGACATTTGACATTATGTGCCACCGGCATCACAACACTTCAACGGGATTTGTGAAGCTGCAGTGAAATCTTTAAAATACCATTTGCGACGCATCAATGGGCAAACAGGACTAAGATACGATGAACTAAATACACTACTAACCCAATTGTTTAAGCATTATTGAATTCCAGACCTCTATGCGAGTCTTAAAAAGAGCAGCTGATCATTACTGTACCAGAGCCTGACATTACTTATCTCAACCTTAATCGATTATCACGATGGCAGATGACACTACAACTCTTTCAGCACTTTGCAAAGAAATGGCAAACAGAGTATCTTACGAGTATGAACCGGTTGTCAAAGTGGCGATTGAAATACAGCAACTTAAAAGAAGGCGATTTAATTATCTTGAAGGACGATAACATACCACCAGCGCAATGGATAATGGGTCGCATTGTTAAAACTCAAGCAGATAATCTGTAATGGTAATCAAAATCTTCTTTATTTTATCGAATTCAAATAAATTAACAATTTTGTCATCCCTTTTATTATAAACCTCTAGATCCGGGGTGAAAGTTTTATGATTAGCCCGTAAATTATAGTTGGAGGGATTTTAGTCATAAGCTTTCTGGACACGACTTTAAACAAACTTTTCTGCTGCTGATCGCCGATCGGAATTATTCTCTACCTAACCCTGATTTTCGTAAGTTGGCCCATGTTCTGTTTTATGTTAAACCAAGACTACAACATATATGATGAATATTTAGTGCTCCAAATGCACAAGCTTTTTAACAGCGCCTACAATTTCGTCAAGCTAAATATCCAACATTTGATGGTCATACTTGATCCCCACGGCTGCCAAAATTAATCGATTTACACTTTTTAAGACATAAGCCTAAGTTGAATATTTACCCGTAAAATTATGTTGGCTACCTAATTTCGTAATCAGGTCTTCAAACAGCATTAAATTAAACTGGACTGTTCTAGAACTCCAAAAAGATGACAAACCTTGTTGTCTAATAGTTCCGTAAAATTGGAATTAATAACGTTGCCAGAGTCGTCAAATCTGGAAAGCTTAACCCATCTCTGGCCTTGAGATATAATTAACAGTCTTGGAACACTTGCAAATCTCGTTATCATGTGTAAATTTTCTAATTTGATCTGATGTCATAGCTGATAATTTCGCAGCCGATAGAACTTCGCCTCTTGATGACTGTCGTGTATCAAATGGTATAAGAATAAAAAATAATAAAAAAAAACAAAATGAAAACAATTGTGGATTGAGTGAGAATATAAGCAGAAGTGAAAACAATATTGGATGGAACTTAAAAGTCAGTGCCATAACGACGTTGGATAAACACTTCTGCTGCAACATAGCATCTGAATACACCGAACGAATAAGTCTAAATGCAATCATTGATGGTATGGCAATAAAAAGAGACCAACTGGGAGAATAAGGAGTGGTCCTAACCAAATGGGAGAACAAGGATTGGTCTGAACAGCGAGACGTTATATTATGTCAAACGAATTAACAAGTAGCCTTATAATAAAGATGTGACCTCAGATTCATCTAATCAAAAGAATACAGTATTGTTATACAAATTGGTAACGATCAATGTCTTAAAAACGTCCCAACTGCAAACATGATAATATAAGGATTATAAGTCATGAAGAATGGACGCATATTTTCAAGCTGTCATTACATTAGCCTCGTCTCATGACTCCAACTGATTCGATCAGATCACTTTTTCCATCCAAACCAATTACACATTTTGAGCCAAAATGAAATTTGGATCAAAATGTGCCTTTGGTTTGCATGGAAAATGTGATCTGGTTTGAATCAGTTGGAGTCATGAAACACGGCAATTATAACAGTGGGCTGCCAATCGTTATATAGCAATCGTTGTCCTGAATCCATTAATTAGAGTAAATCGCATCGAAGTTGGTTCTTAGCATGAACGCTTCAAAGATAGCCAGGGGGATCTATCAAGATCATTCACAGCTTTAATTTATTTACTTAAGCTACCTTTCTTCGTGCATTTTGTTTGCACATTATATGAAATGCAATTTTTATTCTTTGGCTTTCTTTATCTTATTTGCCTTCCTTTTGGGCAAGTGATAAGATCACATTCATGATTGTATAGCTTTGTATTATAGTGAGACAGAAAATTAACGCGTAGATTCAGCTAGATGTTATCACTAACCTTTATGTTCCCAACAGGATTGTCAAACACCATATTATCATTACATTAGGCCCTGCGAAATACCAAAATTGATCAGACACATTTATATAACAGCAGATTGTGAGTAATGTTTTCTCGTTTGACTGGTTACTTACCAACCGACCCTTCGATTGTCATCTTCGTAATCCACTTCTGGACATAAACTAAGCTATATTTGTACAATCGATACAACAAAGTTTTGAAATTCGCTTTTACGAAACAACATGTTAAACAGCTATCCAGTGTGAAAGATCGCCAACCATAGCCTACATATGACTTCAGTATAGTCTTCTTATTCTCAACGTATCTTAAATAGTGTTTTCAGTGCAACAAATAATGCCGCTGCAAAAAATGTCAGCTTTCGCAAGTATTAAATGAACTCCAGGGTTGAACAAAGATTGATGGCTATTGTATTCATCAGATAAAAACAGAGATTTGTAGTCCAGAACGCATGGAGAGAAATATTTCAAACTCTATTTCAAGTAATTGCGTATGTATTTGAGGTAACCGCTCTTAATATTCCCCAAACATGGAAAAAATAAGTGACTGTTCGAACTTAAAATGATTGAATTAACTAACTCAGCAATCTGACGTAACCCGACTGTACTCTCAAAACCTTAGTTTTCCATCATTGATTCAGTAAACAGCGTGATCCCTATATAAATTCGATAAAATGTCCTCCTGCACAGACATGCTATAAAATCCAAACAGAGTTTGGAACACTCCAGACTTAAAACTGGGTCGCTAAAAACTGATAAGATCTTGATATTATCGTATTTCTTACTTTACGAAACCTTTCCAAAAAAATCATTTTGTATGTTCTCTGGTTTTTCTAATGTAGAACAAGCGTAACGAGACCTTTCTCATTCTATTATGAACTCGTTTGAAGCCCACTACCATCTTGCGGCAGGCTTCTTCGGTTCTTAATTGATGGGCATCTTAATTTATTTTTCATTTTTTTTTTATATTCAGGATCGTACAAAACTTGTTGAGAAAGCCTGAACTTTGCCTTTTAAGTTATAAATAAATTTAATTTGTGGAACCTCCAAATGTAAAACATTACAAATGTTTCTAAAAATCAGTGTCATTTTAAATTGGAAACTCGCCTTATTCTAACAAGAAACATAACACACTAAGTTAAATGTAAAATAAAACACTACAAATGTTATTAAATAGTATACTTTCAGGCGCATTTAAATAAAATTCAATTATTTAGTCCAGTGCAGTAGGTAAGTACATCTAAATATTTTTTCTGCATGTATATATAACAGTGCAAGCAAACTCCTATTTTGAAAATTACATAACCAGCATCGTATTACATACAATCAAATCAAAACATTTCTATCATTTAAAATTAGTGGTGAGTGGTTGAGTACCACACCACAAAAATTGAATAATATTGCAACCCACTGATGTCTAAACATATACGTTACCATATTGCACATATTAGCATTTCCGTATTGAATTGTTTTTATTAGATTCGTGAAGTGGTTCAACGCCGACCTGTGTACATATGGTATAAAATAAGAAACCATATACGATAAATTTATAAGAGATTAGCTCTTAAGGCAACAAAACAATAAGTACATGTATTTACACATATATTTTGTGTATAAAAATATTATTTAATCCGGTTCAAAAAACTTGAGAATTATCAATTATCTTACATACATTTTGTATATATTGTTAACGAACTAGTTCACATTTTTATGACTCAGAAAGATTTTCTTCGTTCGTTCGATGGCAATGAAATACTTTTCTAGTTTTTTATACGTTATACATTTTATAGAAACAACGTTAATTATTAACCTTGAAATGAAAACAAACCCGATTTTCTTTCTTTATGACATGACAAATAAGCTTTATATCGATATGACGAAGTTAATTAATTGTATCTCATTAATTGTAATTACTTCGGCGTCATTGTGTCCACATGAGTGCGTGGTCGTATATATATATATATTAATTACTTGGCATGTACTAACATTTCACACGGTGTTGATAGTTTTTTGTGTGTGGCGCTATTATTGGCGACCTTAAATTTTTCATTTTTTTTTGTATTTTGGATTGCTTGTGGCAGTCGAGAATATCTTGTTAAAAGTTTAAAATGTTATGTGTGTAAACTATATATGAATAAGATTAAATGATTGATAAGCATAAAACAAGTAAAAGACATTTCGACATACTCATACTTAAAATTAAGATTTTTGTTAGCTGCTTGTTAATTAATAAATTAATTATATATATATAGAAATTAGATAATTACGGAAATAAATTGAGTAACATTGTTACATTGAGTAGGACATGATATTTTAATGATGTGTTTAGAGATTATCAGTTGTTGCACAATAATATTTGGGTTTAGATTTGGGTCCAGTATTTTATCTAGCAGTGTAAATTCGTAATCGGTCAAAATTTATATTTCAAATAGCATCAATATCAGTTTCAGATGAATGCTACCCATTACTTCAAACAACCGCAGAAAACTCCATACTCGACTCTTTACCTGGCAGCTTGAAGGGATCAATAAATTTTGGAAAGCACCGATATTTACTACAATCTGATATTTTACTGTAAACTGCTTTATTGGGAGCTAGTCAACACATGCCAAGGTACATAAGTGCATGTGTATATAAAGGAGGGTCTACCAGCGTTTGCAATTGCAACAAGCAATTATGTCGAGTGTGGCAGCACTTATGTCCCTCGTGGTGTGACAGGTGACGAAATCGGTTGGTTTAAAATTGGAAACTATTGAAAACGATGTTGGAACGATGTGAGTGTGGTACTCAAACAGTAAGAAATTTACGTGGAAAATTTAAAACAAATGAAATACCTATTCAAGGCAATTTAATGAAGCGAGTTAATGAAACTGGATAAACAAACTCGTGCCTTTATTTTTACTGCGCATACACCCAAGAACATTAAGTTCTATTTCTCAGCATGTGTCTGATCTTCCATTGTGCCCAAGAACTAAATATTTCATGCAGTTCTGAGAATTTTTATAAAGTCATCGGTATGAAGGCATACAAAGTTCAATAAGTGCAGGAGCTGGAGCAAAATGACTATTTTCCGACTAAGCTAATTTTCACCTCGGTGGTTATTTCAAAATTGTTTCATTTGGGGCTCAGAAAATCTGAAAGTTCAAATCGAATTTGCCATTAAGAGATAGGACTATAGGAGTCCATAGAATCGAAAATGATCGTACTACCGCTAATGTATCCAATAAAACAAACTTATTTGAAAATATTTCTTCTTTTAAGAATTTAAAATCAAGTATCATTGAATACCCGCAATGAATGAATTATGCCAGTTATAACTATACAGGGACTGACAAAAATTTTATATTTGTGTAGAACGCAACTGCTTTGTATTTCGTTTCTAAACAGCAAGACGACACTCCTCATCAAACCAATCATTGTTGGGCCTTCATAGTCTTTACTATACCGAGAATGTGATGAGCAGCATCGACAACCGAGGTTTTTAATACGTCCCAGACACCGTTCACTTCATCAGATTGGTAATTGATTTCGTGTCGGGAGTACGGATCTATATTATTTGCATAAGTTGGTCGAATTTCTGCCACCTCTAGCATTAAAGTCACCAATCTGACATCGTGCTTCGGTATAGAGCCCATCATCCAAATTATTGTAAAATGAGTTTTTACCCTAGGGTTGGCTTACATCAGTGCGCACATGTACACAGACAATAGACAGGATGACTAATCTCATGTGGAAGCAAAGCTTAGAAACTCGATTATCGACTGCCTTAAAGTCCAGTACAGTCTTTTTTAGCTGTGGCCCAATGAGAAATCCAACTTCAAGATTTCCGAGATCATTTTCACTGTGTAGCAACGTATTGCCTTGGGACACATGGTCTCCACTTTTAGGCTACCGAGTTTCTTGGAGCGCTCCGAGTTCCAGCCGATACTCTTTCATACATGTGATAAGACAGTTCAACGTGCCAGGTTTTCGGAGCAACCGCACGTTCCACCGATCCTCATTGTCGTTTCCGCGGGTACTTAAGCAGGGAGTCATTATTGTTTTTGCGGTATTCAATTTGATTGTTGACATTTTTGGTTTTTTACGGATGCGGGTCGTCAGCTCAGACTCTATACCTTTAAGCTTGAACAGACTCCTGTTTTTTTATGTAGTCTATCCAACGTTCAACTACCGGTTATTTCGAGTAAGGCAACATTTACGTCATTCATGTTATGCCAGAAAATTAGTTTAATGCTTTACATTTCTGAAATGGGTCGTCTTGCACTTAAACAAAATTTCTTAAATACTGAAGACTTATTTTCAAAGTGGTGAATCGTCTAGAAATGAAATGCTCAAAAATAAGGACCTAGGTATGCAGGCGTACAAAGTTTAGTTATAGTGCAGGAGCTATCCGTAACGTCTCGGTTGCTGAGCTTCATCGGACGAAATCATCTTGTACCACGAATCTCATTATCTGCACCTTGGAGGGAATATCAAAAAGCAAAATTGTCATATTTGGGGCTCAGAAAGTCATTAAGAGATTACTCATTACTCAAAAGATCAAATCGATGTTCCTATTGATGAGATTAATTTGGAGCAAAATTACATTGCAAGCGTTAAATGGGTTATCTATTACAATGCCAGCATTAACCAGTAAATTAGGTCCAGTTTCAAATCTCATCTGTCTCAACAACAATTATACATATGAGTATAAAAAATTATGGTAGGTAGTAAACACTTGGTTAATGCTAGTTATAATTAGAGGGACTGACAAACATTTTATATTTGGCTGAAAGAAGACCACCTATATTTCAGTCAGGTTAACTCTCAACCCAAACTTACTGACCCATTTTATTACCATGTTAATTTGGTCTAGAGATTATGGTTTTAAGAGTATTACATCTGTTTTTAGTTCTAATGTGCAGTTCATTGATAACTATATTCCACAGATGAGGTAAATATACTGCCAGCTCAGAGTTGACAATCTTTCATTCAAGTATATGATCTGGAAGAGACAATCATTTTTTAATGGCCTCTATCATCACATTATTAAAATCATCATCAAATCAGAAATTGGACTCAATCGTTTACATCACGATATGTAAAGCTGTATCCAGAGACTACATCTTACAATACACATATTAACACTGTGAGCTATATACTTTCATTCAATGTACATCTAACAACCTTTTAAAAATAGAGGGAAGGATGATTGTGTTAAAGATCTTGTATCAAACACACCAAATCTATGAGTAATTAAGTGCACACTGTAATGATGTCAAGTTTAACCGAGGAGAGTTTAAGGATAGAAATGCTATATGCAGTCAAATAATGTGATATTTGTACCATATACCACAGTAAGGAAGAGATTGGTGCCATCACTGATTTTTTGAATTTTTCTATAAAAATCAACCGACATATAAACAAGAAGCAGTAAGAGTCACAGTCACACTAACGCGCATCATATCCTCATGAAATCGAGGACTTTGAATTCGCAATCAGTTCGATCGCTAATATAGAAGTTTCATCGTGATTTGTCCTATCGCCACTATTTCTTTCAGTATAGACAATGATATGCACAAGCTAGAAATTGTAGCATCAAATGGCAATGAGAAAAATGCCATAACTCAATGATTTTAATTACTTAATTACACAGAAGATTGTGCTGGCTGACTCACATGAGCTACGAATCAATTTTGTTTCGAATCGAGCCAGGAGGCTGAGTGGTTAAAGCTGAGTCTATGAATCGGAAAGTAGGGTTAGTATTCCAATAGTGGAGAGATGTAAAATGAATTTTTCACCATCTGATTACTATTGGCCGTGAAAATAAACACATCGATGATAAACCCTGTGAGACATAGCATTATCAGAGGCTGACATTGATGTGCAGATGGTTCTACGTTAATCAAACTCACAACATGAACGTTACTGAAAGTGAATCATTCAACCAAAAGGTTCAAGAGTTAAAAGTGTAAATACGGAGTAAAAGATACCGAATTCGAATATCTATATAGTGGTGAGATGCATACAAAATTTTCCATCATCTGATTATGATTGGTGGTGTAAATAAACACATCTATAGCCCCTGTTGGAGTATAAATTTAATGGACCAACCCAACTTCCATATAAGTACTATAGGTTATGCAATGTACAGATGGTTTTAAGGAAAATCGGACCTCTATTTGTCTCTAATGGCAAAAGGTGGGAAGTAAATAAGCGAACAACGAAACAATTATAAACAAACAGAGAATTGAATCTACTTCCAACTAAAATATGATCTTCCAGGTAAAGGATGCGGTGATAATAATCTACAGCTTAAAAGCCGTAAACAGCCCAAACCACGTCTCAACTGAGACCTTACGAAGCATTTATACGTGTTAGTGCACAAGATGCAGCGTGATGAGAAATTATCTTAATCATTAAGCTACAACCGGTGATGATAGTGCTAACCAAAGTTAAATACTTTGAAAGGGACTAAACGCAATAGAGTTTAAGTATCCAATCTATCTAAACGCCTTATATATACAGCTAAATCGAAGATAAAAATAAAGTGTCAAAATCACAACATGCATCACATGTGTATACAGTTCACACCATCAATTATATAAATTAAATAATAAATCATTCATTGAAATTGGTTTGTTAAAAATCAACAGTCGACTACCACTTATAAGAAATCGGATTCATTGCACCACATCTTATGGGTATCCGTAAAAGTTTAAAAACCAACAATTCGCAGTCAATCATCAATCAATTCATGCGAAATAAGAAACTACACATACACGTATCACCAATACACATACACAACATTTAAGACACAAAATTAAAAAATATTTCAATTATTTCAATGTCGTTGGCGCAAAATAAGATTATAATTAAGTTTTTCAATTTCGTTTTACACACAAATTATAAAGACATAAACAAAAGACATCAATTTGTGTTTGCATGGAAAACATTGAGAGCAAGCGACAAACCCGAAAAATTTTAATTTGCATGCATTTTTTTGTGTAATAAAAAGTGATATTGATGCCAACGAAATACAACATTAAGTGTACGGTCTATAAATAAAGATCGAATTTGATTAATTCAAGGTTTGATTGATGTCTTCCATTACCGAAAATGCAATCGTGAGGGAAATCATTTAAAAAATACTTTTTTACCGTGATGCGTGTGCGCGCGCTTGTATACAAATCGTGTAATTGAGATAGAAGTGTGTTTGTTTCTGGAACAACATTTTCAAGGCTTATTACCATAAAGTTCGTGATTGAGAGTAATTAGAAATTTGATTCAAGGTAATTTTGAAATATCTTGATTATTTCCCGATCAAATATAAAGAAATTATATACATGTATTGTATATCGAAAAGAGAGCAGACGCGAACCGGACTGGTTATAAGTTAGACTCGAGTGTATATATTAGTCGGTATGTGACATATGGACGCAAATGATAAAAACTGTGATATTCTCTCCCTTTTATCAAATATGAGGCTACTTAAACCTTTTTCGCGTAGGCCTCTAAAACTAGATATCAGACATTCGGTTTAGGATCCGTCGATTTCGAGATAAACGGAAGCAGAATATTATTTCAGTTGATCAAGCATCTCTTTCACTATATTTCACTATATGTTTACGAAAAATATCTCATTGTTACGAAAAATACCACAATTAATTACAAAAGTTCTCGATAGCTCGAGGTTCGCGACTTCGTTCTACTCAGATATCAGTATATTTGGTAACTATTCCAAAACAGTCAATCGCCTAGACTTTCTCGATTAAGTCGTTTAGTCTTAAATCACATGTAGAAAGTTATTATTGTCTGACCGATGTGGACATAGAATACGTCTTGAGAATTACCAATTGTTTCATCCGGAGTGAGTCATCCCTCAAAATAATGGCCAACATTAACTTTTATACCATGCAAACGAGAGTTATTCCTCAAAAATTCTCGCCTGTAAGTGATTTCTTTGGTGAATATCTTATTGTTTGAATCTTCATTGGATATCTTCTGAGAGTATTCAATTACATCTTAGATTACAGTCAGTAAAACGGTTTCTATCCAGATTCGTATTTTAAGGTATGGGCTAATTCTGTAGTTCCTTTCAGAAAACCTCACGAACTGCGCTTATAGTTGTTCTATTTTTAAGAGCTTAGTGCTAAAGAGCTCACACTCATTCAGGCTACAAATTCCAATGGCTGCAGTCCTTCTTCATCGCGATTGTAAACCAAGTTGGCGGCATTTATGAGCATACGAATGGTCGGTTGGACGTCATTGCCAGTCTTAGTTAACTAAATCACTTAACTTGCACAAATAATTCAAATCTCAAGCAAGAACTTAAAGTTTGCACAACTCACATCGATTTCGCAGTACCAAAATGGTCAAGAGTTGGTCATGAATGAATTTATGATCTTCGGTCATAATGACGAACAGTTTAATCTCGATCGATGTGATATCAAGATATCAAAAGTATATTGGCACGGGGACCCAGAATATCTGAATGTTGAAATGTTCACTGATCTCATTAAGAAACAAGTGGTACCCAACGACACTCTAAACATAAATTGCGATAACATTCGAGGATATCACCTTATGTCTCAACCAATTCAAAACTTCCTCAATCGCTATCACCTCTATTTGGTACACGTTGTAGTGATCAGGGAGACAAACTGCTATATTTACTTTCAATTTGTCACAGGAGACTTCAGCTCCTTCTTTACCGTTTAGCTTAGAGCCATCTGTGAAGTACTGCAGTGCTTCCGTTTTCGCAACCGACCGCTCCTCTAAATTCAGCAGTTCCTTCCTTAGCGATCTAATTATCGTCTCGTCGAGTGTCCTGTCTGAATACATATCCACTGATATATGGTTGAGAGTCGGATGGCCGTAATTGCCACCATCTGTTTACCATCAATATCGACGGGCAGAAGGTGAAACATGGAATATCCAGTGTACTAGCTCCGGCTTACAGGCCCCATCTCTTTCCGATGGCGTTCCTGCACGATTGTATGGCTATATTAGCCCTGTTTGGCTTCCAGCTAAGCTCATACTGTCCAAGATTACGCCTAGAAATCTTGCCTTGTCAGGAAAAGCTTGTCTCCTGTCATTTAAACGAGTTGGGGTTACTAGCGGATTACCCATCAATACTTGCTAGATGAAGGCCGCCATACTCAAATTAAAATTAAGTCTGACCCCTAGCGACTCATTGTTATAAGTAGTTCCCCATCATTGTATTGTATATAATTTATAAACGAACTATATACGTCAACAGGTATCTATAATCTCAACCGTTCCTTATATGGTGTCATGTGTGGGATCAAAACTATAAAATGAACCGCAAAAGAAAACAAGTTTCTTTATTTGGAGGTGTGTTCATACTTACGAAATTGTATCGGCCTGACTACAAAAGATTATATTCGCGGACATAATTACATATCGATCGAATCGATAACATATAAGTCTCGTACGTTCATGGTACAGTGTTCCGCGCACGTGACTAAATCAAAATTAACGATATTACGAGATTGTTTTTACATAATTGACGTGTGAATGAGATATCGTTGTTCGATGGTATACTCGAACCGTACATACCATATATACAATGTATAATGTTGTAAGTTACAGCCTAGAGATATATTATTTCATTCGGTCAATGGTATAGTTTTGTTGCTTTATAAAAATATAAGTGAATGGAATATTGATTTCCGATAATTATTTATATAATTTTGTGATTTATTGAAATTTTAAGGCAACCAATAATTCCGGATTCTGTTGTATACAGTTTGATGTATAGGGTGGCCTATTATATCTCCAACTGCATTTGATAGGCCAATGGAAATCTTAGTTACATCAATTGGCGGTTATTTGTCGAATGTCGTAATATTGTAGGGATTGTTTCTGAAGGACTGTACCAATTGGTACGGTTATGAATACCTGTCTTGAGACAGTTTGATGTATGTGTGAACTATTTACTTTAGAAATCCTCAGAGAGTAGAGGAAAGCAAATAAATTAAAGTGCCAAGTTTTAAGATCTCAAATATGAGATGAAGTGGAAATCACAATTTGTTACAAATGGCTTGAATTTTCATTAATACTTAAGCTGCTAAGTGTGGTGCCCTGCCAAGGGGTGCAAAAATTCTAATTTTAAAAGAAGTCTATGTATAGTCACTAGACGGATAACAATCTATTTCCAAATGCCATGCAATACAAGAAAATTCTCAAAGAGATGAAAAGATATGGATTGTGTTTGAGTGAGAACACTATATATACAGGGTGACTGACCGAAGGGTTACCAAAACAAAACGCCACAGAATTTTTATTTTTATATGAATTTTATTGAATCAAAGTAAAAAAAGTTAAATAATTAAATTTTCGAATTAGCAGTTTTCGATTTGGCCACCCTTAGCCGCGATTATGCCCTTCAAACGGCCGAGAAAGCTATTGCACGAAATTGCCTCTGCGGTATTTTGGCCCATTCCCTTCGCGGAACTTTGTTTCTTAGCTAATCTTGATATACGAGCGCTTTATGACTTGGCGCCAAGTCCGGTTGAAATGTCCAGGTTCTGCGACCGAAATATTTTTGTGCACAAGGCTTCAAGGCTCCCTTCAACACACGATCCCGATAAATTTGAGCATTCTTGATGCCACGGTCCAAAAAACCGAGCGGTGAACGGCTTTCGGCCGTTACGGTGCTCCAAATCATCACCATCGGCAACGCTTTGTTTCGAGTGGCAATCCGTTGGTCCAAAGTTTTAGGAGAACGGCCGGGCAAGTAAATCCGGTTGTTTTCATTTCTCAGATTTTGCTCAGTAACGAACAGTGACTTATCGGAGAACACCAAATTCGGCAAATCGCCACTTTCGTGCAAGCGTCACAACTACATATTTTGCTCTTTCCACTATAACTTTTTCAAAGCCTTTGGTCCAACATGATCCAATATGTGCTGCATCCGTTCAAGATAAATGTTCGCCTCACGAGTCTTTTTTTTGGCCTTCACATTCCGAATGATATCCGACAATGTTGCAGTGCGTATCGGTCCACCATCATGAAGTTTTGCAATGCTGCCAGTATCGCTATAACGATTTATGGTGCGATACACAAACATTTTATTCACATGCAGATATTTTAACTGGTTAACAATCTGCGGCTGTGGTTTTCCAGCCACAGCCGCAGATTGATAACCAGTTTTTTCAACTGTCATTAGTGTAAATTTGAGCACTCTGTCTAGTGATGACAGAGCGCTCAAATTTACACTGACAGCAAAGACAGTTTGAAGTTGGTAACACTTCGTGTCAGTCACTCTGGATACACATATATCGTTTTTTAGAGGAATTTTTCTAACTGTAAAATGGTTAAAATGTTTAGTTCCCTCAAGCAAGTCCCTAAGTACAAATTTATGTCCCGAAGTTTGCTCAATGACATACTATATGTCAACCATAGCTAAATTGTCACTTTTGTGATTATTTTAAGGTTCTTATATCAATCTTTAGTGCTATTGCTAAACTAGAAGAGTAATCGGACAGTACTACTTCGAAAGTGAAGCCAATCGCGTAATAAAAGACAAACACTATAGAACCACAATGAATAAATATATTACTGGGTGATTCAAACTGTTCAGAATGCAGGTGACCTGGCAAAACACCATATGGTTTTAGAAAGGCGCGTTCGTCGGCGGTTGCGATTAAATGTGTATAGTAGATATTGCACAAGAGGCGATATTTGGTTCAAGATGATTGCATCCAAGCAAGAAATACTGTTTGGTATAGAAACACTAGACGTATGACGAATGCCTTCAATACGGCTAGTTGGAATTGTATATTGAACACGCTTTTCCGCATTGAGCTACCGAAATACCAATCGCAAGTATAGTTGCGAGTTACTTCAGCTATATAGAGATCTCTTAAGTATTAAACCAGTGATGGGTTAAAAATATGTTGTGATAACTGGTGGAGTTCCACAAGTGTCCGTTTTAGGTACTATATACGCTCTGGAACATGATGTATAATGGTGTGCTCCGAATCCCCTTACCATATGTGAAGCTCAAGTGGTTGAGTTAGCCGATGACAACACTATAGTGCTGATCGCAAAACACAGGGAGGACATCGTGGAAACAGAACGATACACGACACATTAAACAATGGTTAACTTCTTCTGGTTTGGAGTTAGCCGAACATAAGACAGAAGCAGTCCTAATCACTAGCAGAAAAACTATGGAGGTTGATGGCTAAAATATAGTAACCCAACCAGCTATTAAATACCTAAGGGTAGTGATTCATGCTTGAGATAAATCGCATCACCCCCAGCAAAAAAGCAAAGTGATTAAATGAATTATACATATAGGTAGTATGCGCATTCCAAAAGGTTTGCTATCCCTGTATGCTTACCGGCATCATATAGATATACCTACTATGGAACGTCAGTCTATATATCTAAGACGTGGCCACGGAACTAAAGAAGAGATTCGCTGGATAGCACGGAGCGAGACCATGACAGCATGGAAGGATCAATGGATAATGACTCAACTAGAATGAATAAACTGTGTGTTCCTAACTGGTCGTGGAATCTTTAGAGCATACTTATTTAAGTTCAAGCACGAAAAGTTGTTTGCATTTGAAACCGCGGAACACGTGTTCTTTGATTGTTTTAACGAGACGAAAAAATATATTGGTACACCTGGTCATCATCTAACACCAGACAACGTTATTGATTTTACGCTGGAATCAGAAGGCAATTAAAAAGCCATGAACGGCGCTATATTTCAAAATGGAAAGGATTTGAGATGTTTTGAAAGAAACAAAAACGCGATGAGTACCTCGTCCTACCCAAATACCTTCGCTTGTAACTGAGCCTGCATCATGAAGTAATACTTAGTGACAGTCCCATTGGGCCGAACGGCAAAAAATCCGGGAGTTAGTATTTAGTCGCCAAAAATCCAACAAACTCGCAAGTTTGGTAATGGTCCACATGTGATGTCTGTCGAAATTTTCCCCATGGGCTCGAAAATTCACTGGTAAGGCATAAAGCTTGATGTTCGGTTTCAAGCTCTAAACCTTACCATCTGCCAGTGAATCTTGCATTTATCTTCAATATGATTTTGACTTAGGCTCAATCTTCTGCTCTGAAGCAAAGCCGCCAAACAGTTGATCTTAACGAGACACCCTTTATGTTCTTTTATGTTACACAGCCATTGATTACACACAACGTTAGACCTTAAATAGGTAAATTTATTCATAATCGTTACTTTTATTTACGATATACACTTTGATTAATTACTGTAATGCCGATAAGTTCTCACGGGTATTACTACATACACATACGAGTTGAGTTATGCAGTTGGCCTCAAACAAAGTGCAAGTGACTAATCGATGCGATAGTTTATAATTCCAAATTGCTTAATTAAAGCAAACTGTTCTCGCCACAAAATCGATTAAAGTGGATTAATTTGAAGATTAATTATAAATAATTTGGTACACCGAAAGGTCTTGTAAATAATTAAAGCTCAAAACTGTGGTTTGAGAAAGGAAGGACGATGCATTTATATAAAACGACTTAGAACTACTCACATCGCGTATATACAACACATGTATATACCCTAAATGTCAAACTTAATCTTATTTTAACAACACTTAAATTATAAAGAATCAAGACTCAAGGTAACCAACTGCAAAATGCACAATTTTCCCGCATACAATTTTTCCCATACATACACACCGCACTGTGCAATATTTCCTGGGGTAATAAATCAAAATTCGCGTCCATACAATATGCGTGTCGACAAGACAAGTTCACGATCATGAACTATAACGTACATACGTTAAGAAGTGTACAGACACACAACGTTGAATTATGCGAGCGGACTCTCACCCGCCCCAAAAAAAACTGAACTTTAAATACCAAATGGTGAAAATTTCAATTAGCATCAAAACACGCACACCAAAGAAAAACATACTAATCATGAAACAACCTTGATACCTAGGAGTGGCCATTTCGCGGGAGGTTAAAATATCTTTTTTTTGTACAAAAACGTAAACATGTTTAACAGATTGTTTTACCCGAGGCGGTTTATGTTGTGTAATAGAAACACAACCACATATACACCATATACACATGTATGTGTGGATTAACAAAACATTGATCCACCTTTTTAATCTATACGACATGAGCCAAGACGGTAGTAATGTTGTATAGAAGACAATGATGAATGATTTGTTGTGCGCCCGATGATGGTTGATTGATTATACATGTTTTGTGCTGCTGTGGTTTCGTTTATGTATTTGTTTTGTATACACGAGCATGTTGAAATTATGTCACATGAGTGGAATTGATGGTTATGAGACGAAAGTATGAATGGCACAAGTGTATACTTATTCAGTTCGGTCGTTATAGCTAAGAACTATATCATTTGTCATATATAGCATCCTCGACGTGGTTCTTCTTCGTGAAAGGCGATCCAAAAAAGTTATCTATGGTTTTCTTACTGAGAACAGGGCTGGTCAACCTTATTGCGTGGCGAACAAATGTGGGTATATGTTCATTATTCAAGAAGGATGATTGCTTAAAATGCGGGAATTATCGCGGTACAGCTCTCCTTTGAAATAATTGCTTCTCTGACGGAGGAAGTTATCGGTGAGTATATACTAAGAAGAATTCCGTCCAAATCGGTCAGTCACTGATCAAGTTTTTTCGCTACAGATGAATCTTTCCAAGTACTACGCAACATCTCGCGATATACACCAGATATTCCTAGCTTTCAAGCAAGCCTATATATGACTCGATCAATCGAGACAGATTATGGTATTGGCAAATACGTACAGCAATGTGTAAAAAGAGCTGGGAGAGCCTTGAGCCCCAAAAAAGATAGCATAGCATAAAATATAAAAAAAAAAAAAAAATGTGTAAAATGTCAGTAAAGAGCAGTCACAGTGTTGTGTTAAGATTGAGAACAGGCTTCTAGTGATTAAATGGCAACGGTGGGACAGAGATACTTGATGCACTGGAATAGTGTTCAGCGTCCGTTGGTCTCAAAAACAACGACTCCAAAACCAAATATCTTATCTCTGGTATCGAGACCAAGGCGCAATTGATTTCAGTAGTTGTAGCCACACGTTTGAAGGAGTGATGAGATTGAAGTATCTTGGATCTCTTACTACTCACGATAACAGTGTGGGAGATTGTATCAAAGTTCTCCTTGCCATTGGAAATCGAGCTCTATAACCCCTACGTCCACTTCTGAAATCAAAATATCTTGCAAATGCGAAAAAACTGAAACTGTACAGAGTAATGATCAAACCCGTTGTCATGTATGGATGAATATGAAGAGTTGAACCTTGACGGATAAGTACAAAAGATGGCTTCTTACATTTGAGAGAATAATTATGCCAAAACGCGACTTTGATGGCACATACTGAGTTCTATTTAATCACGATTTCTAATATCGTGCATGAAATTAAAGAACAGGAAGTACGCTGGCTCGGTCACGTTCTGTTCCGAACCGATTAATAAAGCTATTTTTAAAAGTGAGAGCCAACGCTGACTTCACGCCGTAGAGACGCGATCTGGCATCTTCTAATTGTTTGCAACAGTATGAAGAGCTGGCTTGTAATCAAAACCGATGAAGTCAAATTGTTGACACAGTACAGACCAATAATGGTCTGTAAAAAACGCAATAAAAAAATTATTGTAAAAGCGTTTATTTAGAGCATTGTGGCTGCAGACCTTGAGCATATCTCTTTTGCATATTCACATCAAGAGTGGTTGTGGCTAGTCTAATTGTATTTTGAAGAAGCTTTCACTATTACAAAGATGAAGTCCACTGTACGGTTATATGAAGCAGCCTGCTAGTTAGAGAACAACCTAACCTATTTATATCGTCTAGAAATGGCAATGAGTCTCATTGCTGAATCATCCAAGTGGTAAATATACGAGTTTTATTGTGCTACAAATTATACTACCTTTAGACTTCAGTTGAATTCACACCGTGATCTCGAGTACCATTCTCGTCATTGACCAAAACTTAATATGCTCCGGATGACATAAAATTCGATTATGTGTAAAAACATTTGTTGACCTGACCACTATGCACCTAATACGCTCGGAAGGTTTTAGTTAAAAAAAGGGCCAGTGATATTTTGTCGTTTATAGTTTCGTCTAGAAGCAATCATTCTTAATACAAGGTTTATAAACCGATGGTTGATAAACCGTTGCTTCACCATCCGTGACAAAATGAAAAACGACAAATGTATTCAAATCGAAATTATTTAAGAGGAAATGATAGACCATAATATATGATAGACCAGAATTATCTGGAGAACGGTCTATACTTTGACACGGTGTTATACTTTTTCCACAAAGGCCCCATCTGGTGCTGTGAACATCAGAAACAAAAACACTAGTGGAAATTTTAATACTTATGTGGCTCGTGCTTGAAAGAAGACTTGTAATCGGTCCAGCAGTATAAAGGTATTACTATAAAAAAAAACCAATGCGAAGATACATAAACTAAAATCGATTTTAGTTAAGTTAAGGCGGATTAAGATATGACGTCAGTTTTGGTTACATGTGGACAAGCATAATTTTTGGCAAAAAGCTCAAACTTGGATCCATTAGGGTCTTATAAATGCTGGATTTCTCCTAATTATTCAGATAGTCCAGAAGAATAATAATAATTGATGCCCGACAGTTGTTTTCTTCTTTTTAAGGCAATCGAGCATAATCTTTCTTTGTGTTGTTTTGAGTTGTGTCGCATTTTCATGGAACGCATTAGCGTAAATATTTTTAATTTTCTCGCACTTAAACTATCAATCAATTCATCATATCATTATGATCAGTGATATGAACGAAAACATCTGCGACCTCCTGTTGCAGTGCAAAACTCATGAGCCGACCCATATTCCGTGTCAGTGCAAAAGGCTGTCAAAGGTTCTATAAGCCTATGATAGTTCAGGCACAAATTATGAGCACCTGAGACGGTTCAATAAAATCTATGAAGCTTTGTCGAGCAAAGATACGTTCAATAACCAGGATGGACTATATTTCAGACGGACATATTAATAAATATCTAACATAATCATTTATGCCCAGTAATGAATCCTCAAATCCAAATTAAAACATGACTAAGTGTAATCCGCAATAAGTTTAACATATCTACGTTTCACTCTTGAAGCAAAACACCAATTAGAAAAAAAAATTGTTTGCCGAGTGCGTGCCTCGAGAAAGGTAACAACGGGTTTCTATGGCTGGAATCTTGTATGGGGTTCATGTGGTAAAGTTTTATCCGACTACCTGCAAAATAAAACAAACACAGGAAAATACTTTGCCCGTTTATTTTCAGTGAAATTGATGAAAATGGGGTCTCATTTGGCAAGACATGACCAACTGTCATTAGTCAAAGAATTTAATTGTGGTAGAAAGTTCATCCACCCAATTCTTCAGATTTTGATACAATTATTCTCATGATGTCCACCCTAATCTAGCTTTCAGTTTCCTTAATGCCCTCTAATACTCTCTTAATAGTCCAAAATAGTTTGGATCAACCACGCAGACCATGAAATATTTTATGTTGGTGAAGCTCAGTTTTGAAAAGCGAATTATCTCTTCGACACCTCAAGCAGTAATAATAGTCACTTTCAGTTTGAGAAGTAATAAAGAGATGAGGAAAGTGATAACACTATACAACGAGCGAATAATGAAAATGCAAAAGAGTGAATCGACTAAATCGACAGTGGACTACGGTGAGACGGTGGTTAAATTTTAAGGGCCGATGTTGATTTTGAATAAAACACAAATTATATAGGAAATTACTGTCAATTTTTTTTATTATGATAATATGGTATGGTTCATTTCCACCCGATGGTCCAAATTTTCGATGACGCTTAGGCATAATTGAATTGTTGCTGGCTTATCGACGTACACTTATTCTTTCAAATAACCCCAAAGAAAGAAGTTCAACGCTAACAAATCACATGATCTTGGCGGCCAATTGACATTGCCATACCACGTGAGATAACACGGCCATTGAATTTTTCGCGCAAAAGAGACATTGTTTCGTTAGTCCTGTTGAAACCATATATTGTCCACATCCATATCTTCCAATTCTGGCCAGCCCATAAACCGCACCAAACATTCAGTCTTTGTGGGTGCATTGGTTTTTTGACAATCAATCTTGGATTATGATTCGCCCAAGTGCGGTAATTCTGCTTATTGACAAATCCACTGAGGTGAAAATGTGCCTCATCCCTGAAGTTGATTTTCTTTGAAAATTGATCATTCACCGTTGCCATTTCTTGCCACCATTCTGACCATTGACGACGTTTGGAATGGTCAAGAGGCTTTAGTTTTTGAGTCAATTGCACGTTATAAGCGTGTAAATGCAAGTCTTTATGCATAATGTTCATCAACGACGAGCGTGAGAAGTGCAATTGTTGGGCACGACGACGAGTTGAGGTGGACAACCACACTATCGCGAACAGCATTAATATTTTCTAAAGTACGAGTTATACGAGCATGCACGAGCTGAAATTGAGAAATGTCAAATGAAATGCAAAAAAAACTTGATGTTTAGGTGTGGTTCACATTCAACGTCGGCCCTTAAAATTTAACCACCCTTTATATTTAAGTAACGACTAATGTCGTAGTCCCCAACAGTTGCAAGCGGCTCAATTCAATTTTTAATAAATTTATAAGTTTGACCTGTGGTTTGAATTTTGAACAGTATAGTGTCGTCGGTTGCAGCTTAGTGATTAACAGGGTTCATTAAGATGTGGTCGTAAGTTCGATTCTCACCGTACACCAAAGTTTAACATGTTCCACCTACATTGTACACCAAAATGTGTTAATGGTTCGTTATAGATCACAGATGAGACGCGAATAAAGACCGGTTTATGGCCTTGAAATGTACAGATTGTTATAGAGTCTGCGTCATCAATAAACCGGATACGAACCGAGGCGTATCATAACGATATAATTGACTCGAGTGAGAGATGCAACAAGTAAAGGACAGACAAATTAAAATAACTAACGTCTTATCTTGCACTCCTTTGCTACCACTCAACATCCGGTTGAGCTTCAAAGTATCATCGTTGAAACGTTACGCACCAACTGTATATTTGTAAAACCACCCAGGTTGCGCAATGGTTAAAACACTGCGGCATGAAGCGGGAAGTACCGGGTCCGAATCCCGATGAGGGCAGGATGCGAAAAGGGATTTTCACCATCGATCGTCTGGGCGGTACGATTGGTGGTGAGAATGAACTCATCTGAGACCCAATTGAGGTTAGAATCCGTGTGCTGTCCCATCTTCCATGTCAGTACTATAGACTGGCATGGAGCTATCCAATGTGCAGATGGTACGTAAATCGGACCTATAGCCGGCACGTATAGTAATATAGTGGGAAGTCACAATGGGCCAATATAGCCCGAGTGACAGATAACACTATACAATAACAAAATATATTTGTATATGGTTTCAAAACAGTCGTATTCAAAAATATGAAAAACAATCCACCCACCCTCCTAAAACAATACAAGTTTCCATATAGAACAACAAAATCGATCAACATCAAGGTGTTGTGTTAACTTTGACTTTTTAAAAATTATTATTTTAATTCACTTTTAATAACCGTAGCTATAAATAGCCTTAAAGATATATCGGAATCGACGAATTAGCGCGATAAGAAAATAATTTTGTTCTAATACACTCTCGTACATGATTAGTTTATTGTTGAACTCGACAAAAAATGAATGTAATTTACTGAAAATGTTGAAGACCATAACAACGTCTATCTCTATATATATAAGAACAATACACGACCTTCGCAAACTCGCTACATATATCTTCCCACCCAATTGTGTTTATTTACTCGTTCATAGTATGTAAACGATATAAATACGTCACACCCCGCGCAAGATAAAATTAATTAGAACAACATCCATTGAAATCAATCAAAATGTATAATAAGTATATACTTCGCGGTTAACACACACACACACACACACACACATACACCATCACGCTGAAGGTCTGTATCTTTAACGAACCCACAAAATTCTAGTATACGATTTTGTGGTGGTCAAACAAAAACACGAATTCTTGAAATAATTATTGGTCATTAATCATTCGGATTATATAAATTGTCCAACAAGAATCTCACTGGGACACAGCCTCTCAGATCATACATATAATTTATGTCGTTGGGTGTGTGATTGAAAGCGAAATCCCTTTTTGATTATAGTTCGCGATTGTATGTGAACGAGATTCGTTGCGAAACATATTTGCGATTATCGTATCGCGAGAGATGTTGGTTATGGGTTAGCACAAGATTTAAAAATTTTGCAAAATATTTTTGATTAATGGCCTCAACTATGAACTAGATAATTTATTAAAGATATAAATAAACATTTCTTAATTGTTTGGTGTGCGCTCTAAAACAAAAGATTAAAGTAAAATGGTATTCTTGCACAATGTATACCTGATTGGTTGCAACGCGCGCATATACAGGGTGTCCCATTAGGAAGTTCAGACTTAAAAATTTAATAAAACAAAACCGGACCGCCCAGGTGGCTCAGTGGTTAAAGCTGTGGCAGTTGGAGCGATAGGTACCGGGCTTTTCACCATCTGATTACGATCGCTGGTGTGAATGATCACATCTATGACGCCCTATTCGAGTGCAAAACTCATGGGCCGACCCATCTTCCATGTCCTTACGAACCAATTTTAACGATTGGTGCACATTGTAGGTGGTCAGCCCAACGAATGTTTTTACACACAAACGCGTTGTTATGTCATCCGGTTGCATGTTAATTTTTGGTCAAAGGCGGGAATCGAACTCGAGACCGCGGCGTGATGAGAAACTCCCTTAACCATTAAGCTACAACCGGCGACAGTCAGTACTATAGGCTGGCTTAATATATGCCCAAATTTATTTTTTTATTTGAAGGTCAATCCTCCTGGTTATTTGTGAAAAATTATTTCATTCAAATGGAGGCTGTGGCTGGTCTTGGCGTACTCCATTTGGTCGTTCCAATTTCTGAGCACATGATGCATCGTTGTTGCTTGATCTGTTGAAATAGCACTCCATGAAGTCGTTGGACGGATTGAAAGATCACTGAACAACGAAAAATTTGCCTTGGGAGCGTTTCTGGATATTGAAGGCGCTTTTGACAATGCGTCCTACAATGCAATGATACCTGCAGCTGAAAGGCATGGATTAGAGACCACACTTGTTCGGTGGTTTAGCGTCATGCTTAGGCCAAAGAGAATTACTGCAGACTAAGGTAGTGATACGATGACGATGACCGCCCGAAAGGAATGTCCACAGGAGAGAGTTCTGTCTCTGCTCTTGTGGTGTCTCGTGGTCAAGTCACTCCTAGTCCAACTAAACGACAACGGATTTTTCTGCAGGGTTATGCTGATGATATCGCCATAATACTGGTAGGTAAATATACGAATGTAATATGTGATCGCATGCGATTTACATCGTTGTAGCCTGGTCGTAGTGACCAGGGTCTTTCAATAAATTCTAGGAATACTGAGACGATCTTTTCACTAAACGCAGGAGTCTTCTAAACTTTAGTATTTCAAAAATTGGGACTCACGCGATCCCACTCTCTTCGCAAGTATCTGAGGGTCTGGTTAGATCGGAAAATTACTTGGTAAAATCATATAGAAGAGAAATGCAATAAAGCATGCAACATTAACTGGAAATGCAAACATTCATTTGGTAAATCATTGGGCCTGAAACCAAGACACGTGTACTGGCTATACGTTTCAGTGATCAGACCCATAGTCTCGTTTGCTGCTTTCATTTGGAAACCCTTAAACTGCAGCGCAAACAACCGCACGCCTACAATACAAAGACTATCTATTTGGCCCTTCGGGGCACTGTCAAATATGGAGAGGGTAGCCCGGCACACAACTGCCCACATGCCCTGAGACATTATGATGACGAAACACGTCTACGGGAAATTATTTCATGTAACTATTACGAAATCACACATGGGACTATAACAGCCCATCCAACTCATTCGGCAACGATATATTAATCTTTACTGAGGGACCAATATGCCGTAATCTAGCTGGTGCTGGGTTATACACACAAAATCCTGCCTATCCCGCTTGGTAAGTACGCTACTGTTTTTCAGGCAGAAATTGTTGCAATTTTGAAAGCAGCACTCTTTGTAAAAGGAATACATTGAAGAGATCGTCATATCTTCATTCTTTCTGACAGCCAGGCTGCTTGGTTCTAATACTGTTTCATCGAAACTTGTTTTGGAAACGATAAGTGCCTTAAATCGACTAGGCAGGCTGAATAAAGTTAGACTCCACTGGATACCCAGTCACATGGGTATCAAAGGAAATATATTGGTCGATAAATTGGCCCGATTGGGTGCGACATCCACCTTTGTGGGACCCGAGCCCACTTCAAGAGTGACGTCACTATCTCTTAAACAAGAAATTGATTGGTCGATAATCCCATCTCTTGTCGTTTATCCAAAATTTTCTTTGGATTATTAAACCAGCAAAGATCCCAGTCTTTCTTAAATTATGCGGTAGACGCACTTTAAGGGCCTTGCTGGGCATTCTCGCGGGGCACTGCTCTCTGAATAGTCATATGTTTCGAATGAAAATTCGAAACACCACTTTCTGCGAACAGTGTGGGGACGGGGAGGAAGAAACAGTTGAGCACTTTTTGCTCCTTTTCTTCATACTCTTCACATAGACTGCACTGTTTCGGCTCACAATTCCTACTTGAAGACCAATTGACGACCTTGAGGATACCGGATATCTTGGACTTCATTAGAAGAACAAATAGATTCCAGGACTGAGAGTGTACGCTTGGGAAGGGATGTCACAATCAGCCAATTGAGCCTGAATGACTGGAAAACAAAATAGTGGTTGCTTCAATATTGACTTTAAATGATCAATTGTTCATGGAGTGTCCGTATAACGCTTGCCTTTTACGGCACCCCACAAATAACAATCCTAAGGCGTCAAATCACAACTCCTTTCCAACCAATTACATCACCATTTCGAGTTACAATGCGGCCATCGAATATTTGACAAAATTTCACTATTGTAACTCCCGATGTGTGGCATGGCGCACCATCTTGCTAGAACCAAAGGTCATCCAAAGCATAATATCTTCAAGATATGGCCACAAAAAATAATTACTATGTGGTGGTAGTTAATTCCGTTGACCGTAACAGTCGCGCCGGCCTAATCTTATAGAAATACGGCCTATTAATGCCGCCACGCCACAAGTCGCACGAAACAGTAATACGCAATGGATGGATTGGTTTCTTCACATATCTTTTTGGATTTTCCGGGCCCCAAATGCGACAATTTTGTTTGTTTACGAACCCTACAGAGGTAAATCTGAGGCTCACAAAGCCAATCGATATCCAGGCGGATGTTTAAGAGGCTTTAATTGCTAGACCAGTTGAACTTTATAGTTGCATGGAAGATCGGCTGATGTTCATTTCCAATGCACAATGACAAATAGATATTCTCGGCCGTTGGCGCACATTTTTGGCCACCGCGTCGAAATTTTCGGTTGAACGAACACAACAAGCACGGGTACACGTTGGTTTGGCGACTAGTTAGCCCGAATCACGCACTTTAAACTTCTTGATTAAATTGGGTATGTGAGTCCCATTTTTGGAACCAATTGTCTTTGTTGTGGAAAAAAATTCATAACATTTGCCACTTTTGATCAAGCTTCAAGCGGACTTTTAGACTGTCCTAGCTCCTTGTAACTGTCAAAGCACCCAAAGCCCGATCCTTTAAGTAAAGGTTGATAGCTGCCTTAAACTTATGCATTTTATACTCAAACTGAAAGTGAAAACCGGATAACGAACTCGTCGGATCGCACACCGCTGAACTCTATCCAGCATGCCATATGCTCCATCCTTAACCTGACAGCAATATTTTATACACGGTCTAGGTTTTATATATCTGGAGAACCTCTGGAGAAAACATCATCAAAACTGTGGATAGGGTTCACAGTGCTATCCAACAAGTCATTGATGTATAACAAAAACAAAGTTGGTGACAAAACTGATCCCTGAGGGACTCCGACATTAGGAGAGGGTGTCGTAAATGATCTGCCATTTAGCACAACGTTGATCCTTTGGTGTTTGAGAAAGCTTTTTACCCTCTTGATGGTCATCGAATCCAAATTGTATGCCACAAGTTTACAAATGAGATTCTCATGCAAAACCTTGTCGAAAGCCTTGGATTTATCCGATTCCAAAGGCTTCTCCGTGTGGCTCAATTTACCTTGCTTATAAGAAAGGAGAAACTCCTTGAATATTCGAACAGGAATTCCAACAGGTTCGATGGCCTTATTTACGTCCATTGCCTTCAGGTTCCTGAAAACAATATCCTCTGAGATGTTGACAGGATCCATTTTGAAACCAATTGTCAACTAGAAATAATATACTGAGTTTCTGTCAATGAAAATGTAACATTAGTGTTGCCAGAGCAAAAATAACCGATATATCAAATCTGAACCGGTTATTGAGACACCCTATAAGTATACATAGAGGCGGGCGGTGTGTGGAATGTACACATAGAGTCGAAGGATTTTGGGAGCATTGTACCACGTATACCAAAAAACAATTAACTATTTTATTAAATCAATAAAATTTTCTATCTTAACCCTATTGCTACCCAATGTTAAATAATGGCCAATAAAAGTTTTATTTAATGGTATAGTTAAAGGTCTGATATATTTCTTAACAATATAAAAGTTTTCTTCTTCCACGTCTAATTTGGAATTCCATTAAAATGATTCGTGTTGCATATACAGCAATTCAAATTACATACATATATGTGAATATGTGTGTCTGTATGTCTATAAAAATCTTACGAAATCATTTTTATTTCCGTATTTATGTACTCTGTTGCATGAATGAAAGATCAAATGTTGTGTGATCTATATAGCAATGTGAGCGTACATATAACATTTGGACGAATGTGGATATATTCGTATGAGTACATGTAATATAAGATCATATGGTTATGCACTTTATGAATTAGCTTACTTACTCGATGGAATTGTACAGGTTTGAGATTACGAGATATGAAGTTCAATAATGTGTGTGAAAAACGTGGCCAAAATTTATCCGGGTTATTAACCATTCCGAAGTCAACCGCACATTATTCAATTCCCTCAATAAATTGGAACGATTAGTTGCTTGCCACTGGTAGGGACTATGTCACTATCTTATCGGATTTTATCACTTTTCTTCAAACTGAAATCGACTGTTACCATATCACTTCATTTAATGCCTTGAAGGTTTTTACATCTCTCGCCTTACAATACTCGGGGTTGGATTCGAATCAGTTTCTGTTTTGACTGATACTACGCATATACCGCGTACAATAACCACTAGGCTATTGACTGCCTTCACATAGGCATATTCGTTACAATATATTATTTCACTCAGTTAGTTCCGAGGTTGGCATATAGATGGCACGCATCTAATGAAAAATTTCAATCGAAACGTCAATCGATATAAAATTTCATTACAATCCGATCGTTACCTTACAAATAACAGTGGAACAATAAAGTACGATAATACTGAACAATCTGGTCGCCGGAAAGATTTCTAAATTATTGTTTAAGGATGCCGAGTTTGTTCACAATCGGATGCACAATTATAAAGATTCGATGGTTCAAATGTTTGTGCTGTTTAAAAATACTTGAAAGGATTTTTGTGTCTCTATCTAACACTGAGAGACCATCAACAGGGAATATTACATGACGTTATTGGTGCGTTAAAAATCGCCTTTCATAGCAACACAATGCGATGGTAAAATTGCACGAATTCGCAGACCTCTAGAATTCATCGTGTTATACGCATAAATAGCATTGAAATGTTAGAGAAGTAACATCGAACCTGATGAAAAAGATTGTGAATTTTAAGCCTTACAAGAGGCAAAAAGTAAATATTTCCAAGGTACCTTGCGAACCATGTTGTCACTAGCAATCAGCACTGTCTCTTATAGCTTCCATAAGTACTTGTCTATCGGGTTAAGATGTCAACCATACCCTACCGATAACCAACCAGGTTTGGGTGCCAGTCTAAAAACTAGCTCAGTTTCAATTTATGTATCCGTTTATACATATATTGGAGGACATAATAATATAGAAATGAGGGAATCAGACTAAACAGAAGAGGGTATAACCCCAGTCATTATTTCACAGGTCAATCGGTATGAAATCTCACCATGGAAAGTAATTACGAAATATGAGGGCAAAACATTCAAAAAACATCAGGACAAATTGCGCTACACTCATTGAGACGCTTGAGAATGACATGCGATAGTGTCATTCTCAAGCATTTTACTCGAAACGATGATCCTCGGGAATAAAATCAGAAGACTAAATCTTGAAACCTTATCCTACGTCCAGGTAAGTGATACCTGATCTAGTTATTCTCCAAGTCTTCTTGAACTATAATAATGTAAGTTGAATATCTTTCTTGGCATTCTCACTGGACACTGTTCTTTGTGTTATCACATGTTTCGAATAATCAAGGAAGGATAGAAGAAAAATATTCGCTCCACTGTAAAGCTTTAGCTTAACTGTACAGCTTTAGATCGTGTTTCGTTTTTAATGGGCTTGAGCTAACTACTTTGAAGATACCGGGTTTAGTTAACGTTTATTCTGAGATCGTCATTCAGGTTCAATAAACAAACGTTCCCAGTTCTAGAGTTGGTTTGTCCTCAGAATAAACACCAACAGAAACTTTATAAGAATTACAACAGAAACGGTAAGTTCTTATTAACGGCTTTTTGGACGGTTAATTGTAAACAACGGCATATACACAGCTATGCTTTATACATATTTAAATGTAAAGCAGTTAATTAAGTGCATTTAATGAGCGATTATAAATAATTAAGCATGAAATTGAATTTCATACGTATAAAGGTATAGTCAATTAGTGTATGAAGAACAAACAAAATAAATTTCAATTGTTGATTGGTAGCTAATTGAATGTAATCTAATTGAAACGGAGGTATGGCTTATTATTTCCATATCTGTTTAGGGACTGAACAATTTCGTTCTTCATCATGCAAATCGATGCACCATATTCCATGCCATGATATACAATTTACTAACGCTAGTAAATAAACCGGTGCATGTATTTTACATTTGACCAAGAGGCCAATAAACTTTTAGTTCAAGAGGATTGTACAAAAGGCAAAATTTCGAGAGAATACAATTGGTTTCTCTGACGACATCTTCAGCACTTTGATGAAATTCCCCCTCAAATAATGAGGTACAACCGAAAACCGATCCCATTCTGTCGATAGGTACATGCATATGTTGGCATTGGTATTAAATCAAACTGATGGTCTGTGCTGTCCGAAGATCGTTGTTTCTATGCACAAATGCGGTGGAAGGTCTGTAATGATGGGGATATGGGTTGGCCTGAACCTTAATTTGACATGTTGTGGATCTGAAATATGACGTTCGCAAACTGGAAAGTAAATAGGTTATAAAAACCAAGGATATATCAGTCACGCAAATGGCTTATAAAAAAGGCAACAATGAAAAATGAAAGCAACCCTATATCTGGTGTTGGTGGATAGATTCTAGAATTGAATCATTGGAACTATACTACCAGAAACTCATTTTCAGGGATATTGAGCAGTAGCTCCGAGAAAGCCACAGATTAACAAAACTGCAAGATAGTGCAACTCAAATACCAGTTTTAAACCATATAAATCAGAATTCTTCTTAAAAAGGGAAATTGTAGTTTTATTTCCCTTTCAGTAGAATTTGGTCAATAATAATCTGATACTTAATCTAGAGGGACAAGATTTTAAGGTGATAGCTTAAGCAGATGGCTTTATTGTTGCAGTATTCGGTATCATGTTATAATATAGAAGGTTCTGCAATACAATGGTTATGAATAGTGGAAGCCAATAATGAGTAACTACAAACCAAAGAAATTATGATCAAAAAAGCTTTGGTGAAGAATAGTGACTTTAGAGTTCCGATAAGACCTCTATGTCGATCGCATATAACAAAAATTATCAAACAGGCAGAGCCTAAGAAGTATTAATCATAATAATGTGCGAGTAGATGAATATATGTGTTAAGGCCAATGATCAACGACAGCGGAAATTAGCGAAAGAATTAATACAGAAATGAATGAAACAATCAACAGCATAAAAGAAAAACAAACGGTGCCACAGGTTCCTTGTGCACCGGAATATAATGGGAGAAGGAACAGGATAAAATGTGTTCATGGAGTTCACCAGTAGTATATTGTTAGGAAAGAAGGATAGAAGCATGTGATGCCATTTGGGCTTTGCAATGCCCCTATAACTTTCGAACGGCTAATATAGAACGCGTTTAAAAGGCATCCGCTGGTTAAGATTTGGACGATATCTTCTTTATGGGGAAGGATTTCAATGAACATCTATAAAACTGAGAGGTATATGAAAGCAATGAAAGGAACACTTAGAAGGAGTTTTGTCACTAAGAATTGTTGGTTTGGAATTGTTGGCCATAGTAAAATGTGTAGAACATATAGGAAATGTCTCTATGGACAATCATTTCTGTTTTAAGGATAGCTCATTGTTTCTGACATGGCTACTGCAATTTAAAGTCGTAAAGGACTAGTAGCACGGTCAGACGCCTGCAAGTCTTATCTGCTGATGACTTTACTAACGATACAATCTACAGAGAGAAACGTTAAGGATCCAGATTTATCAGAAATCTTTAAATTTATGGGGAAAAAAATTCAATGGAATAGTTGAGCAATGAAAGACGGATGCTTAAAACGGACGTGAGAGAGCTCTGATGTAGACGAAACGAGTGATACAGAAGATCTGAAATGCAGAATTTTAGGGAGAATGCCATGGAGGAACGAGCGGAGGCCATCTACATAGAAAGGTTCTAGTAGACATGATGTATAGACAGACATAGGGGCTGAATGGTGTCAAAAGTTAGACCAATGCATGACAAAAGTGAAATAAAGAGTTTAATTAATGGTGATAATAAATGTGAATAATAAGTGTCAGAAAGTTGTGAATTATTTCTGGGCAACATATATATATATATATATATATATATATATATATATATATATATATATATATATATATATATATATATATATATATATATAAATATAAATATATATATATATATTATATAAACAGGGTGGCTGAGACCAAATGTTACTAACTTCACTCTGCTGTCATTTGTATAGTTGTCATTTTTCGCGCGTCAATTTTTTGACAGATTGAAGTTTGGTTAGTTGTTTATATGTGGTCAATAAATAATTGTTCTAAATTAATATCTTGATAAAAAAATCGTAATGGAATTCAAACGTAATAGTGTAATTGCACTGTATTTGGGTGGAAATTCACAAACAGCAATAGTTCGTCAGCTCCAGCATTTGAATGTGAATAAAATGTTTGTGTATCGAACCATAACTCGATACAACGAAACTGTTAGCATCGCTAAACGCAACAGAGGCGGTCCTAAAACGACAGCAACATCAAAAGAAATGATACGAAAGGTGAAGAAACGAATCCAACGAAATCCTCATCAAAGTGCTAATCAATTAGCCGCACGTCTACATGTTTCACGATACAGCATTCAAACCATATTGAAAAATGAAGTCCACTTGAAGCCCTACAAGATAAAAAAAAGTTCAAGATCTTACAGAGGCAAAAAAAAAATTAGGCTTGAATGAACACGAGCATTGAAGGCCTTCGCCGAACGTGATGAGATTCCAAAAATTGTCTTTTCTGATGAGAAAATTTTCACCATTCAACAGTATGTGAATAAACAAAATGATCGTGTTTGGTTAGAGCACAAGTCCAACGATAATTTGGACACAAGAGTTGCCATGCGCAAGCAATCACCAGCTTATGTTATGGTTTGGGCTGCAGTTACTGCAGATGGACGCACTTCTCTGGTTTTCATCGAGCATGGAGTCAAGGTAAACCAAGAGATGGACCACCAAAGGATCCTAAACGATGCTTTGCTATCTTGGGCACGTAAGCACTTTGGTACGAACCGTTGGACATTCCAACAGGAGTCGGCACCGTCACACAAAGCTCGAACGACACAGCAATTTTTACAAAATTGCATTCCGCGGCTGATTTCATCGAAAGAATGGCCACCATATTCACCAGACTTGAATCCCATGGATTTCTCCATATGGTCCATTTTGGAGAGTAAGGTGTAAACTAAAAAATACGAAAGTGATAATGCATTGAAGTCAGCTCTTGTTCGAGAATGGAATAAAATTCCGCAACTCCACGTACGGTCAGCATGCAATGCTTTCTATGGAAGACTGAATCAAATAATCAGAGCCAAAAGAGGTTATATCGAGCAGTAACATGTTTTTCATAAAATGTAATATGTTTTCTACATATTCCACGAAATTTCAATAAAAAATAATCAAAATTAAAAAAATTATAGCGTTTTCATTTGATAACACTTGGTCTCAACCACCCTGTATATAAATATATATATATATATATATATACATATATATATATGTAGGAGTACCCTGTGGTATATCAATAGCGTATACAATTATGTGTAGTGAAAAAGATTGTGTTGGTAATGGTTTTATCACACTAATTACAATATCATTTTGAAATACAGTATTTTTTAGTATCGTTTGAACTTTTGTATTATTATAACATCGACTACATTCTTGGTAAATACTACAACTTGGGGGCTCAACCGGGATTCGAATATTAGCACGTTTAAAAAAGGCGATTCAATTCTGTTCACAAATGCAGACAAGTTATATAAGGTGATTGTATAAGGAGATCATTTTGGCGCGGCAGTAAATATCTATAACATAAGGTGTGTGATTTTTACGGTCGAAAACTTACGGTGAAAAATATAGCTTACAAGGTGCGTTGGCGACATAAGTTTTAAGTGAATACATAAGAAGTTGGGAACTGTTTATTTTATGTGGTGCTACGGATTATATTGATTGCATTGTGATTGTATAAAATATAAACGACGCTCCGCGTGCAATTATAATAAGAGGCTAAACAGTACGACGCAAGCGTGTGGTGTTAATATCGACAAGACGTGGTTTTAAACGATATAGCGGGATATTATTATTTTCTTTGACAAAATAGCTGTCGTAACTACAGTTAACTGTTCGATTCTTATCATGGGTAAGAGAAATCGCAGTGGAAAAAATAATATGGACGATCAGAAGGTTAACGATACAAGTGCCGATATTTTTGTACAAAAGGTCATGGATATGTTCAAGCGTGCTCTCGACGATAACGTTAGCAGTGTGGGTAACGGTTTAGGTGCTAACAATACAATGAATGATATTCATAGAACCAGCACAGCAGCTACAGCTAATCAACAGTTTGTTCTTCCAAAAGAATTTAGGAAGAAAGAGATGGAATTAAAAGATAAGGAAATAGAGCTGCTAAAAAGAGAAAACGAGTTTATGCGTAATAATGGAACTGATAGTACTACAAATAGGAATCAACCTCAATTACTCAGTTTTAGGGATATAGAAGAATCGCTTAACAAATTTAGTGGTGATGATGAATATACCATTGAAAAGTGGATTTCGGAGGTTAATGAAAATGCAGCATGTTTAGGCTGGAATGATAATCAAAAAATGGTGTATTCAAAGCGGCTATTAATTGGGACTGCAAAAGAAAGCTTGAGAATGATTAGTGGAATCGATAATTGGGAAAATTTAATACGGTTTTTAAGGAAAGAATTTCCTACGGATACTAATTCAGCTATAATTCATAAACGCTTGGTTGACCGTAAAAAGAAAGATGATGAATCTTTTACTAAATACCTAATTGTTATGAGGGAACTTGGTAAAACGGGAAATTTGGAAGACGCAGCTATTATTGAATATTGCATCAATGGTATTCTTGATGATGAGCACAATAAAGTCGTGCTATATGGTGCGAGCAGTATAGATGAGTTTAAAGAAAAAATAAAAATTTATGAAAAGATTAAACTCAAAACAAAGAAGCGAGGTTCGCCGAGTAGTAGTTCACTGTACCAGCAAGATAAGAGCTTTAGGGATGCAACCAAACGTGAACCCAGGTGTTATAATTGTGGGGACAGAGGACATCGAGGAAGATATTGTAATAATAAATCTAAAGGACCAAAATGTTTCAAATGTAACGAATACGGTCATGTCTCTCCGAATTGTAAGAACAAAGTAATTCCACAAAGAGAATCAACAAATATAAAGAAATCAATGGCTGTGGTAGAAGCAGATGCTTGTTTGACGGTAACGGAAAAAGAAGTTTCATCATTATTGTCCAAAACCGTGAAGAAAGTGTTGTTATGTGGGAAGGAAACATATGCATTAGTTGACAGTGGCAGTGATATTAACCTTATGTCCGAGAAAAAAATAAAAAACATTGGTGTCAAGAATCTAAGGGATGATCGAATAGTATTCAATGGAGCTGGATCCAAAAGTGTTGCAACAAAGGGGAATTTTGAAGCTGAGTTAGTTATAGATGGTGAAACTTATTGGACAGTGATACATGTCGTGAATGATGGAATATTACCAGTGGATTTTATATTGGGGAGAGATTTAATTAAACAAACCATCACAATTCTAACACCAACCAGCATTATAATGAAGAGATTTGTCCCTGAAGATTGTGCATTGGTGATTGAACAAGGGAATGTGTTTCTTGACCTCGATCATATTGTCAACAAAAACATGGCAAGTCAAATAAGAAATATGGTGATTAATTACAATGCAAATAAATGCAATCAGGTAACAAACATAAAAATGGAAATAGTGGTACTAGACAAGAAACCCATAGCACAAAGACCGAGACGACTTTCTCCGCTGGAGACTAGCATCCTAAGAAAACAGGTGAATGAGTGGTTAGAAGAAGGTATCATTCGACCCAGCAATTCTGAGTACGCTAGTCCAATCGTACTTGCAAATAAGAAAGACGGCACAAAGCGACTGTGCGTGGATTACAGGAAATTAAACAGCATCATATGTAAAGATCGCTTTCCGATTCCACTTATTGATGATCAAGTGGATAAACTACAGGAGGCAGAGTATTTTTCAACGCTTGATCTACGCAATGGATTTTTCCACGTTCCCGTAGCAGAAAACTCAGTTAAGTACACGGCATTTATCACGCCATTTGGATTGTATGAGTTCCTAAGGACGCCGTTCGGATTATGTAACAGTCCTTCAGTTTTTGTACGTTATATAAACAACGTTTTTCAAAAGTTATGTATCGAAAGAGTAGTGTGTATTTACATCGATGACGTAGTAATACCTGCAAAAAGTGAAAGCGAGGCGTTAGAAAAATTAGAAAAAGTTGTTAAGGTAGCCGAGATTAATGGACTAGACATTAAATGGAGTAAGTGCCAATTTCTAAGAAAGCAAATAGAATTCCTAGGCTATGAAATCGAACGCGGGCAGATTAGGCCATCAAAGTCTAAATCGATATCCATTGCCAAGTTTCCTGAACCAGATAGTGTGAAACAAGTACAACGATTTTTAGGATTGTCCGGATATTTTCGAAAGTTTGTTGAGAACTATGCCATCATAGCTAGACCATTGACGGATTTATTGAGAAAAGGAGTGATTTTTATATTCGACGAAGAACAGAGACAGTCTTTTCAACGACTAAAAGACATTTTGGCAAATTATCCGATACTGAGATTGTACTCCCCGAAGGCGCAAACTGAGTTACACACCGATGCCAGTAAACTCGGAATTGGAGCCATTTTATTACAACAATCTGATGATGATCATCGAATGCATCCCGTTATGTACTACAGTAAAAAGACATCCAAATGCCAAGAAAACTACAGTAGCTACAAACTGGAAGTCCTTGCTATAGTAAGCGTACTTAAAAAAATGAGAGTTTATCTGCTTGGGCTGAATTTCAAAATAATTACGGATTGTGCCGCATTTAAAGGAACGATGGAACGAAAGGAACTGACGTCAAGGATTGCCGGGTGGGCATTGCAATTACAGGAGTTTGATTTTAAATTGGAACATCGTCCAGGTTGTCGAATGCGACACGTAGATGCCCTCAGTAGAAATCCCATAGTACTCCCAGTGGAGATCAATGTCATCAATCGCATTAAAGCTGCACAAAGAAATGATGCTGATCTTCAACCGATTTTTGAACTCCTAAGCTTTGGTGAGTATGATGAATTCGTTAATAATTCTGGCGTTTTATTTAAGAATCGAGATGGTAATCTGTTATTGGTGGTACCCAAGAAAATGCAAGGTGAAGTTATAAAGATGTGTCACAACCAAGGCCATTTCGGTAGAAGAAAGACTGAGGAACTCATCACACGCCAATTTTTCATTCCGAAAATGTCCGAAAAAGTGAAGAATTACTTAAAAAACTGTGTTGAATGTCTAATGTCCGAGAGGAAGATGGGCAAGCAAGAGGGATTTTTAAATCCTATTCCAAAAGGCGATCTTCCATTAGTTACCTACCACATCGATCACTTAGGCACGTTAGCTTCAACTACGAAACAATATAAATATATTTTTGGCGTAATTGACGCATTTTCTAAATTTATTTGGCTTTACCCAACAAAAACAACGAGCGCTAGAGAAGTCATACAGAGGCTGGAAACGCAAAAGGCAATTTTTGGAAACCCAAAGTTTATTATTGCGGACAGAGGTGGTTCGTTCAGATCTGCAGAGTTTCAGGAATATTGTGCACAAGAAGAAATTAATATTTCATACATAACAGCAGGTGTACCAACCGGTAATGGACAAATCGAAAGGGTTTTTCGAATAATAATCCCAGCGCTAACAAAGCTATCAATGGACAACCCTGAAGAATGGTTCAAGCATACTAACCCATTACAACGGTATCTTAATAATTCAGTTCAACGAAGTGTTGGTATGTCACCCTTCATGCTGTTAACCGGTGTAGAAATGCGTTGTCCAGAATACTCAAAAATCGCAAAAGTTGTCAAAGAAGAATCCATTAGAATTACTGTGGAGGAAAGGAATGAATTACGAGAGAAGGCCAAAGAAGCTATAAGAAATATGCAGGAAGAGAACCGCCGTACTTATGACAAAAAGAGGAAAGTCGCAACCAAATATAAAGTTGGTGATTACGTTTTAATAAAACGCACGCAATTCACCAGTGGGTCAAAATTAGGAGCTAAATACATTGGGCCTTACGAAATAGTAAAAGTAAAGCGGAACGACCGTTACGATGTTCGAAAAGTATCACAGGGTGAAGGTCCAAACAGTACATCAACATCTGCGGAAAATATGAAACTTTACTACGTTGGGGCGTCGTCATCATCAGAAGAAGAGAATGACGAAGTATCAACAAGTGAAGCAGTTGTTCATAATATAAGCAAAGTAGGAAACGTTAACGAAGGTAAAGTCTTATCCGGGCCGGATAAGTGAGCAGGGCGGCCGTGTAGGAGTACCCTGTGGTATATCAATAGCGTATACAATTATGTGTAGTGAAAAAGATTGTGTTGGTAATGGTTTTATCACACTAATTACAATATCATTTTGAAATACAGTATTTTTTAGTATCGTTTGAACTTTTGTATTATTAACATCGACTACATTCTTGGTAAATACTACATATATATATATATATATATATATATATATATATATATATATATATATATATATATATATATATATATATATATATATATATATATATATATATATATATATATATATATAAAGATATATATATATATATATATATATATATATATATATATATATATGTATATCTTTATATATATATATATATATATATATATATATATATATATATATATATATATATATATATATATATATATATATATATATATATTTATATAAATTGAAAATCGGACAGCTAGCATTTGCCTGGTGATTATTTTCTGTGTACACTAAGATCTTGTAATTCTAAACAATGTTGTTTTTTTGGGCAACTTGCAAAACTACCATACTATACTCATGTTGTAACCGTGTGAAACTACCACTACTGTATACAAACCATTCATGTATACGATACACATTATGCTAATATTCCCAGTCGAATCACACCATAGTACGCCCATTGTACATACATATAATATATGTACACGTCATACATATATGTACGAGCATACCCAATCTAATTTAATTAATTTTCAAATCAAACCATTAAACGTCAATTGAAACGGATATACGTACTCACATGTACATTTTTACCTTAGTCACTGTTATAATCTTGAGTGTATATAGTCTAAGTGGGATTTCTTAGTTCGATTTATCTCTATACATACTATACCATATATACATATCGACAAAATTCTTAAAGTCTCATATAACGTGGTTGGTACAATAAAACCACAGAACACAGCATACAACGGTTGGATTTACTTTCAATTTCGTTTCGTTTATCAAACAGCGCGCGACTCAAATTAATTCCCTTGAATTAGCAATAAAAAGTAACATTAAATGGTTTTGTGTATACGTCTACAATTACCTTCTTATAGATTAGATTATCTATACACTCGTATATTATATGGGCGAGGGGCATGCATGGCTTACAACAACCTTATGAACCAATTCGTTTTTCTTTCTCTATATACCAACTCCGAAATGGTATTGTTCAATTATTTTAAGGTTCGCTGAGTTTTCATTTCATTTTCATCGTGTACCGTCAACACGACTCCACTAGTCCACTATACTAAACATAACATAGTTGTTTGCTGGCTACTGCTACCACCGTTAAGAAAATGTCTATTTTGTATAATGATTTGACATTGACTTTCATACAAAATTGACTTTTCTGTATTACAACCTTTCTAGGTCGCCGCAATTTATCTCAACACAGTTTGCGTAACAAATATAACCATGATTAGTTGGAATTGGGTGTATGCCGCCCGGTTTAATAATCTCTCGCACCTAGTGAAGCGTAAATATTTTTGAATAAACATAAAGAAGATTTGGCATGGTTGTGCAAACAATAGTTTTGGGAATCGGTTCACCGACAACCAACACGGAAGTAGTCTTGAATATTTGCACATTATATGTATGTAAACTAGTTTATAGACTACGAAATGATTCATCAAATTAACCAATCTACACATAAGTAATCTAAAACATATTTTTATGTGGTCAATGTCATTCCGATACATATCGGACCGGCCCATTCCCTTTGTCTTAATTATAATTTAATGATTCAAATTCTTATAAAGAGTTATCCAATAGGAGATACTTTTTCCAATTGAGATTCATGCTCTTTCATTATTGGATGTTCATCATCCGACAAGAATGCAGACAAGTCGATCTAATGTGAAAATTGCTGCTGTAACTGAAAGGGAACGTGAGGACCGCAATCAATCGATTCGTCTCCGTTCTCAAGCTCTGGGGCACTCATATGATACATTGTGCCGTATTTTGAAGAGAGATGGTTCGAGCATTTTTTTTTGTTGTAGTATTGTCTGTCACTCAGACTCTAATGGCCCATTGTGACTTCCCACTATATAACTGTACGTTCCGGCTATAGGTCCGATTTACATATAGAAACCATCTGCACATTGCATAGCTCCATGCCAGCCTATAGTACTGACTTGTAAGATGGGACGGAACACAGAATCTACCCTCAACTGGGTCTCAGATGAGTACATTCTTACCATACCGATCGTACCACCCCAAACGATTGATGGTGAAAACCCCTTTTCGCATCCTGCACCAACAATAGCTTGTTCAAGGCACCAAGTTCCTTTGCGTCATCAATTTGGTTTATGGGCGTTGAAACAGCTCCAAATTGATCCGTTTTTTACCGAAAAATTGTTTTCCGCGATGAAACTCATTTTTGGCTGAATGGACGTCAACAAACCAAATTGTCGTATTTGGGCGATGAACAGCCAGAAGAGATTCAAGAGCTTCCAATGCATTCTGAAAAATGCACTGTTTATATATAAGCAGACGGAATCATCGGACCGTATCTCTTTAAAAAAGCGGAAGGACAATCAAGATCTTGTGATCTGATGCCGTTAGACTACCTTTTATGGAGGTATCTGAAATCACTTCTTTATATTGATAAACCACAATCGTTTCCTTCGAAGTGAATACCGCCCGAAATGCTCAAAGTGTAATGCAAACTGGGACCCATAGATTGAACCATCTACGAGCAGGTCAAATGACATAGACCGAACTTTTCACAAACACTTCCGATAGCTCTTATTAGATCACCCTTTACATTGTGTGCACACAATCAACAATTAACCAATTCCAACTTTATAACATAATTTCGATTAAGACGTAAACACATAAATTACCAATCCATTGTTCTGTATATCGGCTCGATCGATTACTCGTAATTCCGGAACTCACGAATTTGTTTCTATTTTTTGATCTATTTAGCTGGGACACGTTGCGGCGACGTTAACAAATCGTTAAATTTGTTAATGAAATATAATTTACTGATTGAAATTGATTGTGTTCGCGGTAAATATACATTGTAAATATTTGTTTACTGTGCGGGGTAATGATGTCGAAATAGGTTTGTAATTGTTATGTTTTGAACTTTTGGATTACTGTGTGCGGTATGTAAAGCGGTGATCTTTGATTTGGTTTTGACTTACCGTGTCTAGAATTTGACTCGTTCGGTTATAAAAACGGTCTCTTATACTTATGAAAACAACTAAATTTGTAAAGCCATCGCCACCGACATCTATCCCGTTGCCTATACCAAAAGGTAGTTACACACTTTCTCTTGATCTGATTCTTTTCTCGAACGCTAAGTCCACAAGACTCGACCATTTGTCCCTATTAGGAGGCTATCGATTTCGATTCTCCCCATGTTTTACCAATGTTCCTCCATATAGTCCGATCCACGACAAGAGATCACTATAGACACAGAGACGTGTCGAAGCCATCTTATCCTCGACGAATTTATGCAAACAATGACGTCAACTTTATTCGTATCCTAACTTTGCACAATATATGGGGAGACAGACATGAAGACTTTGATATTGGCGTAAATAGTCGGTAATTTGCTGCGATCAGTGATCGTTTTATGAGAGATTAAACACATTTAACCTCTAATATTGTGAATCTTCTGAAATCAAGTGTTCGCGTGTCTCCACTGAAGTCTGCCTTCTCGCGGTAACCATATATTTGGTCTTTTCTTCGTTGATTGGCCTTCCATAATTTGTTGGGCTGATACGGGAAGAGGACTAATTTCGGTGCGCAACGCTGCAACCCAGAATGAAAATATCTTCAGCGTATGCTAATACCTGGTTCGATTTGTTATATAAAGAGATATCTCGAAGTCACTCGAAATTCTATTTTCAATTAGCACCTTGCACATAGATACCAATTTTGACGTTATGCCCAATTTTGACGTTATGGACAATACGTTTCGTAACGCGTTCCTCTTACTGATGTAAGTCTCTGAATAAACTATGTACAGGCATGTCATTTTCGTGGCACTTCTCTAAGGAAAGTTTTATCAGTCGTTGAATTATAATGTTGAAATCCTTATAAGTAATCACCCAAGATACTTTCGCTGCTTGTTGATAATATACTGTCGCGACTATGTTGATCAACACCTTGGAGCGTGTGTTCAACAAACCTATACCGAGATATTTCTTGGAACTTTACCGATCTTCCCACTCTTCCGGGATTGTTTCTTTCATCAGAATGCTGCAAGGTTAAACATGTGGTGGAAAATATTCTCGCCACCATATTAAAGCATTTCGACACTGGATGTCTTATCCTTTTTCATCCATGATATCACGTTCCGTCCTGCATCATATGTTGGTGGTGGTGGTGGAGTCATCTCGACGATAATATCAGATTGGTGCAAGAGATGTTGTTGCTCATAAGGTGATGCTTGTCTATTTAGAAACGAAGATAATGATTTCCTCCACACTTCGCCATACTTGTTGTGGTTCACGCTACTATACCTGAATGGAAGTCTGTAGCTATTTATCTTATGTATCGATATCTATCTCTTAGGTCTGAATCTTGGCGAAGGCTATCTTTCTCCAGGATAGGCCAAACCAATCGTCGTCCAGCCAAATATTTTAGGTCTAGATATACCAGGGCCTATAGTGGATATTGTTGCATCGGTAAAGTTTCTTGAAAATCTATAAGTTTGTGCTCCAATAAAAATTAGAAGTGGATTTGTTTCAGGAAAGGATGTCCTGGCTAAAAATGGAAGAGTTAACTATTCTCTCGGACTACTGTTATAATTTATGTTGGTTTGATATCTTTTCAATAGTCTCTTCAATTACCTATATCATTTCCACTGTGGGGCAACGTTTAATCTAGATACATATGATTTTTAGCTGCTCAGAGTACCAACATAAGGTTAAATCGCATCAAAATTTTAGACGAAACATACAGGCAGAACCGGTAATAATAATACAATCTTCAACTTCAAACAAATAAAATGTCATTTTTAATCGTCGCCATAATCGTCATTTTTATTGCAATACCACTCAAATCGTTAGAGTCTAACCACTTCAACTACGGATTCGACAGTATGTCCCTAATCTCTGAACATCTTCAAAAAAACTTCAGATCGCGTTTCAGAAAAGTCATCTAGTTTCGCTTTGTTGTCTTTATCTTCACTATGAACATATAGAGTGCCCATACTAGAATAGACCATCTGATTGTTATCCATCTTATCGATATCTACCTTGTTTTACGAGATCCACGGGTTCTCAACATTTTCGGAAGATAAATGTCTCAGTTTAAATATAGGTCTGCAGCGTGGTTGATCTGTTTCTGTCTTAAGCACAACATCAGTAATTTAACAGTGATATTACTGGTTGGGTTGCCAAATCTCGTACATTGCAGTTTTTGTTTCAACCGTTGCCGATCTTCGTTTTGTTTTATAAGTATATCGCGATTTTTCTATCCTCAAATGATGTCTCCAGTTATATTTCTCAGAAATATTTGGAAATAATCCATTGGGTTATAGTTGGAGTTGAATGAATTTGCAACAAATACGTCTCGTTTAAATATGGAACCAATCTGTATAAACATTCCAGTAGCCTCTCGACCGTTTTGACGACTGATTTTCAACTTTCTCCCCATAATCTTCTTCCACTGATCTCTTCGATTCTTTTGGGATATGTATCCATCCTCTATTATTCAAAATCGAAAGAATTATATTTACAGGGCGTTAATGACAGAGAGTTTTTTATGATATGGTGCAAACAATTAAAGAAACCAATCAAATTTATATCGAGTCCAATCGTCTATAAATAGAAGAGTCAGTTCAAAACCATAAAATGCTTCAATGAGAATTTCTTTTCGATAACAATCACCACCCATAATGACCAGCATACCATCGGCAATAGATTCATATAAAAAAGTATATTTTGGTTAAAAAGCACTAAGGACACATACAGAAAGCACAACACAGATCAACCTGAGTAAGCTATAGATCAATACTGCTCTAATCGTAAATCGTAGTCATGCTAAGTCACAGATGTACTAAGCATCAATCAACAGCAGGGGTATATTCTGGCCAAGTCATAACAACTGATAGCCTCATTAAAGAGATGGAAGGAACATTCTAAAGAAGAAAGGATCAATAACGGTAGAAGTCATATAGATTATCAGTTAGTATCAATGCCCGAGAAGTTTAAACTTTCTTAGAGAAGCTGGACGGCGATATATTTGCAACTGGAACTCCATCAATACAATTAACACCAGAAATGTGGAATTTTGGATCAATACCACAAAAAATTAGAAAAAACTTGACAACTATACCTCCGATTTTCGTAGAACCATCTTTGCATTGCATAGCTCAGTGCCAGCCAAAATAGAACTGACATAGAGATGGGTCGGCCCATGAGTTCTGCACTCCAAAAGGAGTCATAGATGTGTTCATTAGCACCACCGATCGTAATCAGATGGTGAAAAATCCTTTTTGCATCCTGACCCAATCGGGATTCGAACCCGGTACTTCCCGCTCCAACTGCCACATCTTTAACCAATGAGCCACCTGGGCGGTTCACAACAATAATGATACTCGTAATGACCATTCTTGAGTGAATCATATTTACTGATAACCAACTTCGAACCCGATGGAGCGAATTTACTTACCTCTCTACCACTGTTCAACAGCTATCTGATATCTTAGCTGCTAACACAGTTGAAATTAATTAGGCAAAAATCCGAAAAACTTAAACCATGAGATTCAATACTGATACTTAACCGATTCACATCAATCAGATAGAGACCCATTAAGGACTTTAAGGATTAAGGACTTAAAACCCATAACTCTATCATCCTTTCTACTGAAAACCTTTAAAGGGCTGATAGATATCTACATACGTTCACAAATAAATCCTATAGTGGCTGGGCCCAGTTTCAACATGCTTACTGTTAAGGGAAATCTGTGGACACAGTTCTGCACGCCCTAGTAAGTACAATTGAATTATCAATATTCTCGCAAGAGTTTTGAATGGCGGCTTTCCTTGATATTGAGGGTACCTTTAACAATTGTTGTTCCTAGGGGTGGATTACCCTGTGCAGGATGGCTAACTCGGAGCTGAGAGAATCCACCATCAGGAGGCGGGTGGCTAAAGGAACTCCGCATCGAGGTGTTTTGTCTCTTCTTCTCTGGAACATGGCAATCAATGGGTTGCTGTTATACCTGGAGAGAGAGAGGGGATCGGTGTGAGTGCTTATGCAGATGACATAGCGATAGCTGTCTATAGGAAATATTTAAGCACGGTGAAGGAAAGGTAATCCAAAATGCCCTCCTAATCATTACGAGGTGGGCCATCAGTATGGACTGGTAATTAGCTCGTCCAGAACTGAATTGGTACTATTTACTAGAAAATAAAAAATCCCGGTAGTAGATCCACCTCTCTTAAATGGCAGGAGACTAGGTTTTACTGGCAAGGCAAAATTTCTAATCTCGGACGCCCAACATTTGCTTAGTTGGAAGCCCAACATTTTGGAAAGAATAAACAAAGCTAATATAGCCATGTACTCGTACAGGAACGCCATCGGATAGAGATGAGGCTTGAAGCCGTAGCTGGCACACTGACTATTCACTTCCGTAGTAAGACCTGTACTTATGTATAAACTGAGCGTGTGGTGGTAAGCTCTTGATAAAGTAACGTACAAAGGGGGCGCTGAAGCCAACACCTACACCTATAGATGTCTCCAAGCTACACGGTAAAGAAAGTACTAGAGTTTTTTGTGATAAAATGAAAGTAAATACATCAGTTCGTCTCCCTGATCACTGCAGCGTGTACCAGACAGAGGCGATAGCGATTGAGGAGGTCCTGAACTGGCTGAGACATTATGTGGTATCCTCGACTGATATCGCAATTTATGTGGACAATCAGGTGGCAATTTAATCGCTCTGTTTCTCTGACGTCTAGAGTGACGTTGGGTTGCCACTTGTCTCTGAATGAGATAAGTGAGCATTTCAACATTCAGATAGTCGGGAAATTGCATGGCAGACGAACTAGCGAGGCATGGTACAACTCTCCAACTGCTACCGAAAAGAGCAAAGTTGTGGAGGCCCATTAAGGCACTCAAGACTGTGCTTTAAAAGGAGGCGAATTTACCTTTCAGTGAATGAAAGGTGGACGAACACCTTCTCATGTAGCGTAGCAAGGCAAGTCTGGCTAAAGCTGGACTTGAAATTCTCAACGACACTTATCTCCCTACGAAGGCGTGAACTAAAAACGATCGTGGGGATAGTCATAGGACATTGCCTAGTTGGTGAACATGCGAAGAGGCTAGGACTAGAAGCAAATGACTTTTGCAGAAGCTGTATGGACGAGGAGGAGGAAGAGACGGTAGTCCATCTTCTATGCTCATGCCCGACTTTGACACACAAAAGACATGAATATTTGGGTAAGTTCATAATGAACTGCCTCTTTGATCTCGAAAACTGTAAGGTGTGAGACTTATCACGCTACATAAGTAGCTCAAACTGGTTCTCATACGGGTAATAGGGAAGTAAGATCCTGTGGTGTCAAAACGGACCGTCGCCGGTCTAAGTCATCAGTAGCAGCCACTCAAATAAACCTAAGAAAAGAATCAAGGGGACCTCATTTCTCCGGATTGTAGCTAATAATAGTCTATAGGTGTATGTGACTATATAGATACTTTGAAAGGGTCGACCCAGACCAGTCTCGCATATATCATTTATAATCCGTCACACAAATTATATATAAAATCGTACTGGCCTTACCACCATCATATAAAATTTTGGGCAAGGCATTTTTTATTATAAAAGTGTTATTCATCTCCCGCATATCTACTCGTATAGATAATCGATAAGATCAAGTCTCACGCGCAGTATATACAGTAAATCATTAAACATATAAAGTGACTCATATTCGATAACTCGTCTGTGACAAACCCACTTTCCTTGACAACAATATATGATGTCTTATGTCCGACATCGCAACCATATCGCGTATCCATACACAAAATTCTACATCCTTGATCGCTGATATGTACAACAAAATTCCAGAATTTCTTTAATTCCGTTAACATTAACATATACATGAAACTTATAAATGTCTTATGCATGTGGTTTGACTCGCGTATACGAGTGTATTGTATCCGATTATCATTACAATTGTAACAAATAGTTAAAGTAAAGCGCGAGAGCTTAACTCGATACATACATTTATAAATTCCAACCTTGACTATGTTATAACGTAACAAAAATGCAATCTCTTTAAGAAAATAGCTAACAACAACAACAACACTACTAATAAAATTATTCCGATTGGTGTACGTTGAGATAAATCTTGGGAGAGTTGGTCCATCTAAAAGCGCGCTCGCCAAGAGAAGGAAATCACATAAAGCAAAGTAATTTTTGTTACTGCCTTCCTCTTAACTATTTATTTTGTCTTAACAACAACAATACACACTTAGAAATAACAGTATGTACATAGTAAGAATTAAATAAGAAACCAAATGAGAGGGCAAGTAACAATAATAATTGTAACAATAACTACAATAAGTGTAAGTGGTTGAGAGAATATGTGTAGTTTTCGTCGCTTACGCTTTTTAGGAAACTTCGGGTGGAGACTAGTATATAAGGACCGATAATGTTATTCAAAATTATCAGTTACTTCGAAGCTTTTGAAGTGTTTTAACTTAACAGTCAAACAAACCATAATAATACAAACAAAAATCTTAAAAATGGCATTCATCAAAGTAAGTACACTCGGTCGGATGTAAATTGTAAACGACAACCAACAATTAATTATTAATTAATTTTATCTTTAATTATAGGCTATCTCATGCCTTGCCATCCTTGGTCTTGCCTCAGCATCGGTTGTTCCACTAGCACAAACCGTTTATGCTGCTGGTCATGGTGCTCACGACGAGGGAGCAGATTATTACGTAAGTCAATCAAAAACGTGTGCCAAATTATATATGATCGAATCGAATTGCGATCGCGGTATGACCAACTGACATATCACGATCGACTGTGTTTTGTATAGTTGTTTGTGTAAATCAATCAAACGGTGGAAATAAATTTGCTCGCGAATCATATATAATGAAATAACCTTGTCAAGGTTGTTTATCGATCGAGAAACTTTATATATAATTATTAACATTTACCATTTGATTTACTATTCTTGAACAGTCACACCCACAATACTCGTACAATTATGGAGTTGCTGATGGTGTTACCGGTGATGTTAAATCACAACACGAAGTACGTGATGGTGATGTAGTTAAAGGCCAATACTCGCTTGTCGAACCAGACGGTTCAGTACGTACAGTCGACTACACCGCCGATGATCATAATGGTTTCAATGCAGTTGTTTCAAAATCAGGACCAACAGTTCATGCCAAAACTGTAGTTGCCGCTCCAGCTATTGTTGCCCATTCGGCACCAGCTGTTGTTGCTCATCGTGCTGCCCCAGCTGTATATGCCGCCCATGCTGCACCAACCGTATATGCTGCCCCAGCTGCATACGCTGCCCCAGCTGCATATGCTGCCCCAGCTGCATATGCTGCCCCAGCTGCATACGCTGCACATGCTGCCCCAGCTGTATACGCTCATGCTGCCCCAGCCGCTTACTCACACAACGTTCCAGCTGCCGTCAATGTATATAGTTCACCATCGGCACATGCCTACCAATATGCCCCAGCTGTACATGCTGTCGCTGCACCAGTTCATGGATACGGATATGCTAGCCATGGTGCTCACTGGTAATAACATATTAGACTTAACTGTAAAATTAATGTAAACTCGCCAATCGATGTAAACTATATATACACAAATCACACCACCTAAACACACCTTTTGTCCTCTCATCTATATATATTATGTATTTGATAATGACTCTTCGTTTTTCTTATTTATAAACAAAAATCGATTTTCGTTTCTCGTGATGATAGATTGAAAATACTCATTCATGTAAATAATTAAATAATAAAAAAAAAGAAAATTATTTTTTATGTAATAAAAATTTCATATTTAAAAACAAATGTTTTATTAATTAAAAAATTAATCAAATTTCGGAACCAACGACAGCGCGATAACAACAACGAGTCCAGCGGGACAACATAAAAGGTTTCGACAGAATTCTAATTGAAACTCTGTCCTCATTTTCAAAATAACTGTAGCTCATTTTCAGAATATCTATTGTCTAGTGGTCTAACTCGTCTTACCCCAGGAATCTCTCTAGAGTCCTATCTTAGACTAAGAGTCTCTCGACTAGGTCTTTAATCAATGTGACAGTGGAACAACATAATACGTTTCGAAAGAGATCTGACAGAAAATCTGCCCTCATTTTCAGAATAGACATTGTCTAATAGTTCTAACCTGCTTAGACCACGAGTCTCTCTAGAGTTCTATCTAAGGCCAAGAGACTCTCGACTAGAGTACTTAATTGTTGGAACTTCGGGACAACATAATATATTATCCAAGTAGTTCTAACAGAGACATTTTCCTTATTTTCAAAATCAGTAGGTCATTTGCAGAATATACATAATCTAATAGATCTCACTCTTCTTAGACCAGATGTTGTCTCTGTAAACTTCTATATTACACCAAAAGATTCTCAAATGTCCCCAATCATTGTTGCAGAGGGACAACATAATAATTTCGAAATAGTTCTAATAGAGACTTTATCCTCATTTTCAGAATATACATTATAAATGGATCTCACCCTCATTTGACCAAGAGTCTCTCTAGAGTTCTATCTTAGACCAGAAGTCTCTAGAGTTCTAACTTCAAGGATCTCTCAACTAGAATCCTTAATCATTCGGACAGCGGAACAACATATTAAGTTTCGAAAGAGTTTTAATTGAGACTCTGTCTTCATTTACTGAATATACATTGTCTTTTGGAGCTCACCCTTCTTAGACCAGGAGTCTTGCCAGAGTCATATCTAACCCCAACAGACTCTCGACTAGAGTTCTAACAGAGACTTTATCCTCATTTTCAAAATCATAGTAGGTCATTTTCAGAATATACATTATCTCATACATCTCATTCTTTTAAGTCCTGAAGTCGTCTCTCTAGAGTCCTATTACACCAAAACACTTTGTATATCCCTTATTCATTTTGACAGCGGGATAATAAAATACGTTTCGAAAGATTTCTAATAGAAATTCCATCCTTATTTTCAGAATATAAGTTTTAAATAGATCTTACCCTCCGTTAAACGGGAGCCTCTCTAGAGTCCTATCTTAGGTCAAGAGTCTCTCGACTAGAGTACTTAATTATTTGGACAGCAGGACAACATAATACTGATAGAGTCTGTAAGAGATTTTGTCTTTATTTTCAGAATGTAAATTGTTCAAAAGATCTCATCCTTCTAAGACCACGAGTCTCTCTATATAGAGTCCTATCTTAAACTAAAGATCTCTCTAGAGTCCTTAATCAATGGGACAGCGAGACGACATAATACGTTACCCAAAAATTCTAATACAGATTCTATCCACATATTCAGAATAAACATTGTCTTATGAATCTTAACCTTTTTAGGCCAGGAGTCTTTCAACTAGAGTCCTAAAAATTTGGACATAAGGATTACTAAAAGGAACTCTGTCTTCATTTTTAAAATTACAGTAGCTCATTTTCAGAGTATACATTGTCTAATAAATCTCACCCTTCTCAGTCTAGAAGTCTCTCTAGAGTTCAAACTTCAAGGGTCTCTCGAGTAGAATCGTTAATGGAACAACATAATTCGCTTCGAAAGAGTTCTACTAGAGACTTTATCCTCATTTTCAGAATATACATTGTCTAATGGAACTGTCTAAGATAGGACTCTAGAGACCCTTCTTAGACCAGAAGTCTCTCTAGAGTCCTATCTTAGGACTAAGAGTCTCTCGGCTAGAGTCCTTAATCGTTGGGACTTCGCGACCACATAATACGTTATGCAAAGAGTTCTAACAGAGACTTTGTCCTCATTTTCAAAAGCACAGTAGTTCATTTTCAGAATATACATTATATTGTTGAAACAGGACAACCTAATAGGTATCGAAAGAGTTCTGACAGAAACTCTGCCCTCACTTTCGGAATAACATTGTCTAACGGATCCCACTTCTCTTAGATTAGGAGTCTCTCTAGAGTCCTATCTTAGACCAAGAAACTCTCAAGTAGAGTTGTTAATCTAAGAACCTCTCTAGAGCTCTATCTTAGGTCAAGAGTCTCTCGATTAGAGTACTTAATTATTGAGACAGCGGGGCAACATAATACTGATAGAGTCTGAAAGAGATTTTATCTTTATTTTCAGAATTTAATTTGTCCAAGAGATTTCACCCTTCCAAGTCCACGAGTCTCTCTAGAGTCCTTAATCATTAAGACAGCACAACATAATACGTTTGCAAAGACTTCTAATAGAGATTCTGTCCTCATTTTCAGAATATACATTATCTAATTGATCTCACTTTTCTAAGGCCAGGAGTCTCTAGAGTTCTAGCTTCAGGGATCTCTCGACTAGAATCCTTAAACATTCTGACGGCGGAACAACATAATAAGTTTCGAAATAGTCATAATAGACACTCTATTTTCCATTGTCTCACAGTATCCAGAGCTTGTCGTAGCAGGCGACTAAATCTGGTTGGATCGCTGGGCTGACGACCCGCATCCGTAGAAAACAATAACAGTTAAAAATGTCAACAAAAATAAAAAAATCGGATACCGCCTAAATAACAATGACCCCCCGCTTAAGTACCCGGATACGAGATTGAGGATCAGCACGTGGAACGTGCAGTCACTAAGATAACCTGGCGCGTTGGACGGCCTTATCACATGTATGAAGGAGTATCGGCTGGAACTCGTAGCGCTCCAAGAAACTTGTAACGATGCTCGCGGTCGTCATCGTTCCCTGCGCTGTCCGTAGCGAAAGTTCTTCGATATTCTTTAGTATTGACCGAGGCAAATGAATAGAAAAAATGAATATTCGAACGAAAATATGCTTATTGGTGATTTTTGCGAAGTTGGGAGGTGGAAAAAGAAAAAAACGGACAGTATAGTCAGTCGAGAATTACTTGTTGTTGAGCGAGTTATCTTAACATGTGGTTTAAGTTAATGGTATCGAATGAAAACCAAATTTCTTTTTTTTCTGTGCACGTGCTAAACGTATGTTTTCTTAGTTCTAAAACTGAAAGAAATAATCAGTTAATTTAATCAACCTAACCAAAATTACATAAAGCTTAAAGTGAAAATATAGTTTAATATAAACATTATACCTAGTTAGCCTTAAGTGAAAAAAATAAGAAAATAAAACATTAACGAAGAATAAAAAAAAACGTTAAATCCAACGTTATGTGAAGGTGTACTGTACATTTGAGATAAAATAACATCTCATAACGCACAGCATCTTCCCAACAACAACAGTTTCATAGATAATTCCGTTTATAATTGCAAACTTATGTAATCGGCTGTATCTATGTAATCTACGTATTTGGCTGCTGTTCGATATAAAAAAATACTAATTCTACGAACAAGGTGTATGCTGTTGGAATGCCGAGATTTACGTACATTTTACACCTGGTCCACGGATGATGGGTTCCCAATTAACCACAGAGGGACGGAGTTATATTTAAGTATTTTGTTTATTATTTATAATTATAATTTATGGGTTGCCTTTATTTGTTTAATTATATCTGATCTTTAAATGAATTGAAGTCAATAATAATATCAATTTTTATAATATTGTTATATAAAAAACTATATTTAAAATAAATTCATACATATTGTGAAAACAGTTATGATTTAACTGATTAATTACCTTTGAATTATTCTAGATATTTTTAAAATATCATTGTTCGGTCAGTTAAATTATAATTTTTTTCCTTTCGATTAGTTAATAAATTAACGTCCGGACTTATTAAGTATGCATTATGATTGTTAGTTACTAAGTTTCTATGTAAATCTTTTCAATATTTAAGGCAATTTTGGTTAGATGAAACTATTTCGTATGAATTAAATATCAGTAAGATTTCGTCATTATCAACTTTATATGAATAGTATTTGTTAAGGAAATATACTTTATTTTATACTATGGTTAAACTTAATTCGATGTTTTGGTTAATTTTGCTCAACGGTAACTTTTGCGGAATGACTTTGGAGTAAAAACCGATGGGAGGATGATGAGTCCAAGGTAAGTTAGTCTGGTGCGTCGGGAATTCGTTGTTTCTCTCCTTCTTATTATTTCCTGCGGTGTATTCAAGGATTGTGCAAGTCTCTACAACCCCACTCCCAACCCTGAGCTCTAGCCGGAGCTACAACCACCGCTCAGAGGTCTCTACACAATCAAATCTGTTAGCATGATGCGAACGTAAGTTCCCATTGAGCTACAAACTCGATGGCCTAAAAGTGGAGTCCATGTGTCCCAAGGCTATACGTTGCTACACAGTGGAGATGACCTCGGAAATCTTGGAGTTGGCTTTCTCATTGGGCCGCAGGTAAAAAAGGCTGTGTTGGACTTCCAAGCAGTCGATAATCGAATGTGTAAGCTTCGCTTGCACATGAGATTAGCCAACCTGTCAATTGTATGTGTACATGCGCCCACTGATGTAAGCCAACCCCAAGATAAAGACTCATTTTACAATAATTTGGATAATCTGATGGGCTCTATACCTGAGCACGATATCAGATTGGTGATTGGTGACTTTAATGCTAGAGCTGGCCGAAATCAGACCGACTTATGTAACAACATAGGTCCGTACTCCCGACACGAAACTGCGACCGAAAATGGGGAAAGAATGATGTACTTTGCGATCGCACATGATCTCCAAGTGGCAAGTACATTCTTTCCCCACAAAAACATCCATTTGGAAACCTGGACACATCCACGTAAAACATCCCGAAGCCAAATTGACCATGTGTTGATTTCAAAAGACCGGGCTCGGGTTATTCAAGACGTGAGATCGTATCGGTCGTCAACAAAATTCGTAGGCAGTGACCATTTTATGGTTGCTGCAAAGCTACGATGGAAATTTTCGTACAAGTCAAGGAGGACAGGAGAATATAAAACGCGATTCTCCTGTGAAGGTCTGATAAATGAAGAAACGCAACGAAAATATCAAGATCTTGTCAGCAATAGCATTTTAGGATCCAACTACCAATCTGATGATGTGAACAGTGTCTGGGAAGTATTGAAAACCTCGGTTGTCGATGCTGCCCAGCACACTCTCGGTATAGTGAAAACTACGCCCAAAAATGATTGGTTTGATGAGGAGTGTCGTCTTGCTGTTGAGCAACGCAATATAGCCCACAATGAAGCGCAGACTCGGTTTACAATTGCAAGGAAAAACAAGGCAGTTCTTGCTAGGAGGACAGCTAAACGCATTTGTAGACAGAAGAAGCGCGAATGGTGGAAGGCCAAGGTCTTAAGAGTACAACAACTCAGCAATGAGCACAACTCGCGTGGTTTCTTTAAAGGAATCACCGAATTGCACCATACCTTAAGATCTCGGTCAACTGCCATTCGGGACCAGGATGGAAACCTCTGTGTTAACGTCGATGCGGTACTCGATACATGGCGTGAACATTTTTCTGATCTACTTAATGTTCCACATGTATCACAAGCTGTATTTGAATACTCTCAAATACAGACCGCGGAGATGTTCATTGAGGATCCATCCTATGAGGAATTCACAATGGCCATGCAGAGATTAAAGAAAAATCGTTCACCAGGGGTTGATTGCATTAATTCAGAGCTCTTGATATTCGGAGGGCTAACTTTGTGGAACTGTCTTTTCGACCTTGTTCGATTGGTATGGCGAAATGAAGTTATGCCTGATGAATGGAAAGTGGCCGCGTTATGCCCAATATTCAAAAAGGGTGATCGCATGAAATGCGAGAACTATCGCGGTATAGCTCTCCTTTGCACAGCATACAAGTTACTGTCATACATTATCTTGGGAAGAATTACTCCTCTAGCGGAGGAAATTGTCGGTGACTACCAAGGAGGATTCCGTCCAAATCGGTCAGTCACTGATCAAGTTTTTTCGCTACGGATGATTCTTTCCAAGTACTACGAAACATCTCGCGATGTACACCAGGTATTCCTAGATTTCAAGCAAGCCTATGACTCGATCAATCGAGAGAGATTATGGTATGCGCTTGAATATTTAGGAATACCGAAAAAATATGTACATCTCTGTAAAATGACAGTAACGCAGTCACAATGCTGTGTTAAAGTTGAGAACAGGCTATCGAGAACTTTTGCAATCAATTCCGGTGTTCGACAAGGAGATGCGCTGTCCCCGATACTTTTTAATCTCATGTTGGAATACATCCTTCGTAAAAGTGAAACACCTCAGGACAATATCTTATTCCGACAATCCAATCAACTTCTTGCGTATGCAGATGATATCTGTGTGATTGGATTAAATGGCAACGAGTGAAAGAGATACTTGATCCACTGAAACAGTTTTCAGCTTCCGTTGGTCTCAAAATCAATGAGTCCAAAACCAAAAATATGAGCTCTGGTTTTCGAGACCAAGACGCAAGTGAGTTAGGAGTGATGAGATTCAAGTATCTCGGATCTTTCATTACTCACGATAATAGTGTGGGCGAGGATATCAAGGTCCGCCTTGCCGCTGGCAATCGGGCTTTGTATCCTCTACGTCCACTGCTGAAATCAAAATATCTTGCAAATACGGATAAGCTGAAACTGTACAGAGTGTTGATCAGACCCGTTGTCATGTATGGATGTGAGAGTTGGACCTTGACGGATGAGTACGAAAGATGGCTTCTAACATTCGAGAGAAGAATCATGCGTGTGATATATGGTCCAAAACGCGACGTCGATGGCACTTACCGAGTTCTTTTCAATCACGAGATCAGGAATTTAATGCAAATTCCTGATATCGTGCATGAAATCAAAGGACAGCGAATACGCTGGCTCGGTCACGTTCTGCGTGCTGATCCAAACCGAATGATACAGCGATCTTTAAAGGGAGAACCGCCTTTCGGTAGGCGAAGAGGTCGCTGTCGGCGACGATGGCTCCACGGCGTAGAGAGCGATCTGGCATCTTCCAACTGCTTGCAACAGTATGAAGATCTGGCTCGTGATCGAAACCGTTGGAGTCAGATTGTTGACACGGTACGGGCCAATAATGGCCTGTAAAAACCGCAAAAAAAAAAAAAAAAAAAAAAAAAAAAAAAAAAATTTTCCATTGTCTAATGGATATCACCCTTCTGAGCCCAGAAGTCTCTCTAGAGTTCTAACTTCAAGGGTCTCTCGACGAAAATTATTAATCGTTCCAACCGCGAATAATACGTTTCAAAAGAGTTTTGACAAAAACTCTGTCTTCCTTTTCAGAATAATACTGTCTAATGGATCTTGCCTTCTTAGACTAGAAGTCTCTCTAGAGTCCTATCTTAGACCAATAGACTCTTCACTAGAGTTCTTAATTATTGAGATAGCAGGACAACATATTACTTATAGAGTCTGATAGATATTCTGTCCTTATTTTCAGAATGCAAGTTATCTAACGAGAAAAGTTCCAAATGTAATTTAAGAAAAAATACTTATTCACCCTATGTCAGATAAGGACTAGAACCTTTCATAGTAGCAAGCTGAAAAAATGGTTCTGTTAGTAATAGAGTTGTTCGACAGTGACATCTCAACCTTGAATCACAACTACAAGGTTGAGATGTCACTGAACAACAAACATCAAAAGGTTTAAGAACCATACAATTATTGAAAGAATCAACAAAATCATTCTGCGAATTGGCTTGAGATAAAGGTTTTAATTGAAACGTGAACAGACCTTCCTTGTTAATGATACAGACAGTGGTTATGAAGCTTCCTCGCTACTTTCAAACCATTCGTGACATTTCTAGAAATTTTTGACTGATGCGTCATATGACTATAGTAAATGGGACTTATCTCGGCACTTCGGCAAGTAAATATGGCATATCCAAATTATATTTCCGAACACAGATTTCAACTTGTTGCAGATACTTCATTCAGGAACTACAAATAATGAATCCGTTAAACCTGATAACTCCAATGACGAAAATTCGATATTGGAAGATCTACAACACCAACTCAAACCAAAATACTAATTGGCCACCATAATAAATTGTCAGATCGGGGTTTTGTTGAGTGAATTGCCGAACCAATAAGGGTCGTTAAGCAATGGTCATAAAATAGCAAAAACTGATTCGGCAGGTTTTGAATCTCAATAGAGCGACACAATGGAGCAAGGAAGAAAGTTTTAAGTTATAAAAACTCATGGTATGGTAGAAAGTTGTATAGTGATGGGACGTAGAGCACACGATACAACTGGAGAAATGACTCTCAATGTCCTGTATAGAAGAGAAATATATTTAAACGAAAACTGTCTCAAAGAGCAGGTCATTCCTCACTACATGGCGAATATAGAAGTGGTTATAGCCGCGGCAATGGAGTCTGAGCTACCGGGCTCCAATTTCGATAGCACCGAGTTGCAAAAAGGATTTTTCATCGTTTCAATTACGATCGGTGATGTGAATGAACATATCTATGACCCCTTGTTGGAGTACAGATTTTATGGCCCAATCCATCTTCCATCATCTATTTCAGTACTATGATAGACTACCATGTTGATGTTGAAAGCGACACAAACTCATTTGGCCACCGTATATCTGATACCAGTTTTTTTCACGGATGAAGTGTGGAAATCTTCAAAAAGGCGTAGCTGCGATGAGCAAACAACTCAGCAACAATGACTGATTTTAACTATCTAAAACTACACATCCACTCATACATCCTCCATGCGGAACTATCGCTAGACATTATACTTTGCATGGAGTTGGCTAGTTATTAAACTCTATATTCTCCCCAGCGTCTCAACCGAGATTGCCATCACTATCTAGTCACAGTATGATATCTTCTGTAGCACGCTCTAAGCGCCTCAGCTCCTCCAGTACTACTACAGCCGTGTGGCTCACATCCCATTTTTCTTCAGACACAATCATTATCTCCACTATATTGCTGGGCGTTGGCCACTGCCCGAGGACATTTGAGAGTTCTTATCGAGCTATCTCGAACCGTGGGTGTTTAAAGAAAATATGGTCTCAGGTTTTTAAATCTGTAAAGGTTTGCAACAAAACAGTCATACACACAATTCCACCGGCCTTTTTCCGGGCTATCAAAGCGCCTTTGCCATTCTGTCACTGTTGAAATGCGCTCTGATGCTTTACTTCCCATATAGTTGCTCTCGGTTTAAATACCATTTCTTCCTTTCCTTTGCAAATAGATCGATGGGGATCATCCCTGCAATAACCATTGTCGCGTCATCGGATATTGTGCGAAAGCCAGATATCACTCTTAGGGATCCTAGGCGGTAAACGGATTGCAACTTGCATCTCTACAATTTTACATCCATCGTATCGCTTCATACAGGTGATCCATACAGAATGATGGATGTTACTACAACTGCCAGCAGCATCCTTCGACTCGGTCTTGAATCTACGCAATGTTGGCCATGATGCGGGAGAGGGCTACAGCTTCGTTGGCAGCTTTTCTACTCAGAAATTTCAACACCGAGATATTGTAATAAAAGCTGCGAGGGGATTAAGACCCCGCCAACATCGATATTTATAGTTTCATCTATCACCTTCCTACTAGTAATTAAGTCTACTTCGGATTAATGGTCAGCCAGCTGAAGTTCAAATGATGTCAGCCACTTTTTAATAATTATAATGGACATCCTACATACCTCCATTATTTCCTCTATGGCTTTCGCTACCACAGCAACGGCAACGAAATCCGCGAAGCCCACAATTTCAGCACCATCAGGTATCCTGTGCCTCAAGATACCATCGTACATTATGTTATAAAGTAAAGGCCCCAATATACTGGTCTTTGAGGTACTCCACCCGTGACTTTGTATTTCATACTTGCAGTTCATGCAGAGCATTGAGCATATTGGCCGAGTTGAACGCATTCTTCATATCCAGTGTAACACTGCGCAGTATTTTGGAAACCTCCCCTCCATCTTCTACCATCTAATCTTTTGCGTTTTTCATGAATGTCGATCCAGTCTTTCTAACTCCATACTGTCGATCGGGGTGGTTTCCGGCTCTTTCCACAGCTTTCTCTGTGGAACTCCAACTGTCTCAGCTTGAATAACTGCAAATGGTGCAGTTATTCAAGCTGAGACAGTTGAAATGAAAGGATGTAAGCTATACGGCACAGAAATTATTAAATAAAAAGACTTAGCACGTTTCTACTTCACTGTATCTACATGCATGTCAGAAACTATAATAAAATTGCATCCCACTTACGGAGTTGATTCACCTCTACTATAAATATAAACAAGCAGATGATACATCGATGAATCAACAACAATCACTTTTAAACTTGACCTTCCCCAACAGAACACAAATACATAAGTAAATGGCAATGATGAGAAAACGAAGATGAGTATAAGAAGCGATCATCTTTTATAGTGTGTCGCCGCCTCAGTGTCTGGCTCATATACTTGTACTGTTGTATCACATTCATAATACTGCATTCTTTAACTAGTTTTCTTCTTCACCGCGATCATCTTACTTATAACAAAATGTATAATCGTTTTGTTTGTACACAATAAGAGGTACTTGTTGTCTTCATTCGTTTGTGTTAAATGAAAGTAAAATATTTTGTTACGTGTGACATGTCATAAATAGTGCATTACAATTGGATGGATTATGTCACACGTCTTAACCTTGATAACCATTCTATTTAGCTTATATACATAAAGTTACAGTTCACATTGCTGCAGTCAAAGCTCGAATTAATTTCGATTTGCACAATGAAAGTCTTGGAACGAGACAAACAAGACATAGGTAGAATTATATAAGTTTTCTGGAAACAACTATAAAGTGAAGGTGTTATGTTTCCTCTAATTTTCATGAGAGATTTATACTTTTCGATAAACCAATTAATTTACGATACATTTTTCATTTTGTAAATTTGTACTTTTAATTACGTGTCTCGATTACCTCATGTATAGTTTAACATACACGAGCAAGATGTAGATGATTGATAATTAAGCAGCACACAATTTTGAAACTCAAATATTTATTTTGTTGTCAATAGAATGGTCAACGGTTATCTAATGTTCAAGTTACACATTAATCATTGTGACCACTCGGTATAACGCTTTATTATGTCCGACACTAAATACCATCCTATCGCGTTACATTTTTACCCATTTTATGTAATTTTGTGAGAAAATTTAATATGTTATATGTTTCGGTCCGCATTACTCACAAGTTTGAGAAACTCTGACGAATAAAAATTTATAAGGTTATATAACATTTGTAATGATCACAATATATTACCACATTTGTTATGTTTTAGTCTGTATTATCTACAGTTTATCGCATACTTCAACCATAAACCTAGCAAATGTTTTCAAATTCCAAATATTCACACCAAAGTAAAACCAAACAAATGCTTCATTTCAACATTAAACGTGACATAAATTTTGAAATTTCTGTGTATATTCTCTTTTCAACATTTAAATATATAATTTTGATTTAAATTAAAAGCTAATTGAACTAGTTTCATATATATAATTGTATAGTATTGCCTTAAATCACAGGAAATTAAAAACATGGAACGAAACGACCAAATCAATTCAGTTCAAACACATCAAAAACACTCGATCACACACCAATACATAAACACCCTTAGGGAAAATTTAACAAAAGTATGAGATAAGAGGTCGAAGTTCTTACATACTAGATCCTTATAGCCTAGTTATTGTCTTTATGTTAAGTATATATAGGAATCATATGTGCGGTCTTAGGCTAGAATTTATTTTAAACCATCATCTGACGACCCGGATAATGAGCTTGGTGACCGGCTCGCTTTTGGCGATGTTTCATCAAAATTACTCGATTCCGATACAGTTTTGCCGTTTTTGCTTCGTTGTTCCACCATTTTAGCATCGTACTGTTGCAGATATTCAACAACGTCTATATGTCCAAATGTCATGGCCTCGTCGATCGGCATGTTGCCCCAACGATCTTTTGGATCGTGTGGCACTTGACATTGTTCCAATAAAAATTTAACACAATCAAGATGTCCCTCAGCCGATGTTAAATGCAACGCCGTACGTCCATCGTAGTCGGACAGTGTGATATCCATGCCCGATAATTTATGTCTTCGCAGCGCTGTCACATCTCCACTGGCAGCCGAAAATAGTAGATTCACAATCGATAGGCCTTTTGTTTCGTATCGATGACGTCTCGGATCTTTTTTATTCGACGTGTTTTTCAAGTTGTCGTATCGATGGAAATTAAAAATTTGAACGAGCTCCTCACAAAATTGGACACCACGACACGTGTTGCCGAGTGGATCGAGCGGTGGTGACCAAACAAAAATACCCATAACATTGGGTATTACCACAATCATACCGCCACACACTCCAGATTTAGCCGGTAGTCCTACTTTGAAAGCAAATTGTCCCGAATAGTCGTACATACCGCACGAATGCATAAGCGACAGTACATCTCGCACGACTTCAGGTTTTAAAACTTTTTCCTCCGTTGTCGGGCAAATACCACCATTAGCCAACGTGGCCGCAATTACCGACATTGTATCGCAGGTCGTTTCCATCGAACAACACTGAAAATAGAAGTCGAGGCATTCGCGTAAATTCGCCTTCTCCGGGAAACATTTGTGTTCGCGCATATAAAATCCAAGGGCATAGTTACGATCGGCCGCCTCACGTTCCGACAAAAATACCGAATTATTAAACCCGAAATTCTCACCGCCGGCCATTTTTTTAAACCAATCCTGCGTGTAGTCGTACTTCTCGCCGAGTGTGTAATCCGGCTTCACCAACGTTTTAAGTAGCGAGCACACAACAATAGCACCTGCATTGATCATTGGATTGTGTGGCTTTTCTGCAAATTAATCGAAAATTACAAAAACTATTCTATATGTAGATAAGAATAAAACTTACTGTTATAATCGAGAATGAGTTCGTTAAAATTTCGTCCACTTGGTTCCGCACCCACATACTTATGTACCGCATCTTCACCCAACAGCTCCAACGCAATGGCGTAGGTGAGTGGTTTGCTACAACTTTGCAATGTAAACGGAACGTTTGTGTCACCAATCGAGAATCGTTGGCCATCGATTGTACACAGACTTACACCCCAATAGTCGGGATTGACACGAGCCAATTGTGGTATATAGCTGGCGACTTTTCCGTCCGCATTGCTTTTACATTTCCAATATATTTCCTCGATGTCTTTGGTGAAACCCTGAAAATCGGGTATGATTAGCTGGCGCCGAAATGCACGCGCAATCAACACAATATTTGGCGAGATGACAGCTTTGAACGTCTCCTTGTTAAGATCAAGCGTTTCGGGTGTACCCGAATCGGAATTCGACGTACGATGTACTTTGCGTAAATTTTCCATCATTTCGAGTATTCGGAGATCATTTTTACGAATTCCTGATGTTCGTAAGCTCTGAAAAATAAACAAATTTTTATCTCCTCAAATTTTGCTCGTCACGCTCATTTCGTTCGAATAAACTTACAGCTAAAAACTTTCCAATTGGTATGAGATCAGTTTCAGGATTTTTAAACATCTCGAACAGCACATCTTCGGCATTTTGTTGTTCAGCATCGCGTCGACTGAAAATAAACACAGCACAAAAACGATTAAATATTTGTCCAGGGTGTTAGATGAAAAAGATGAATGATGGTCTTACTCGCACTCCTCAATCTCTTGTTCTAAATCACTTAAGAAAGTGTGATAGGCATGAACACAAGTAAAGAAAGAATCGAATGTATTACGAAACAAAGTGAATCATGATTGTGTAAATATTTGTCGAACTAATTAACGAAATGATACGATTAATTAGCACCTTTCGACTGAGCCAAACGACTCGTTAAGTCTATAAGCATTTATCGAACGGGCGTGACTAACCTTATAAATTTCGACAGCAACTGGGCAAAAGCCTCTCGTTGTAAATTTGTAAATCCATTTTTCTTTAAATTTTGATCGGGCAGTTTATTTGCGAGATCGGCCATATTGTTTGTATTCACTACGTATATAAATTTCACTTCAACTTTTCAAACACTATATGTGTAGTCCAAAATAGGTCTTAAATCAATCTAATAAATTTCTTGGTATAACATTTGCCTTTATATAAGAAATCGCGACTCGATTTTACATCGATCGATCGATCGATCGCGCGTCATCTAAACAAATAAGCTGGCGATAAAATAAGCAACAACAATAAATCGATCTAATTAGTTAAACCAACTTTAACAGTTTTATATCACATAAATAATTGCAGAAATGATTAACTATACGGTTATTGTTGATCGCGATTAAAAAACAAAACTTAGAAACGTTCTTAAAGATGTTCTCGAAAATTGTGTAAAATAATCGATGGTCCACAAACCATATACCACGGTGTTTAGTGCAGCTTAGGAAAGAGGCACGATTTACACCTTCTCCCCCCTCCCCTTCCCTTCGTTATGGATAGTAAAACATTTTGATTAAGCAAATCATTTGTACCACAATACGTTGAATAACAAAATGTGACGTCACACAAGCTCATCACACAAAAACAATATCACACCCACCGAAATCGCCACAGTTTTTGGTGTTTTTGTTTTTAAGCAAAATTTTGCGATCCCTCATCTTGTAAATAACACAATTCACACTTCTTGAACAATATATGTGTGTACGTGACATTCTCATACTCGAGCCGCAAACAACAAATTAATTATTTTGGATTTACATATGTAAATGGTAATAAAAATAGTAAATAAAAAAAAACTATTAATAGACTCTGATAGTGTGTGTGTATATGGTCAATGTGGTTTGTAGTGCAATCAATATAAACATAAGGTTGGCTACAACTTGAGTGCACCGCAAATTACTCATCCAATTGTAAGACCACACATATGATACAGAAAAGGTGAGAAAATTTGATTAGCTTCACTCGTGTGTGAATTGGAATGTTAACGGCGAGTTACATGAACTGCGATTATGCAATGTATATCGGTATAACAAGTACCAGAAGTGTAACCACAAACAGAGCTTTAAAACCTACAGGTGCTGTGGATCATGCCATTCACTACAGCAGGCACTTCTACAGCTATCAACTGATAACTATAACTATATTTACGATAGTCGTTATATTTACGATATAATATAACTATATTTACGATAGTCGTTAGCTGAAGTCTCAGTTCAAATGGTGGAAGTTGTCCAAAATTCAGTCTGTCTGTATGTCTGTTTCTATCTTAACAATCAGTTTTGGGGCTCAAGGCACTCCCAACTCCTTTGCGGTTCGCTAATTTATGTCCTACTTTACGCCATTGTATAGCCAAATCGAGGACGTACGGCTATAAGTACGGTTATGAATTGGCCCATGGACTCTGCACTCCAACAGAAGGTCATAACACATCTTAACCAGACGGTGAAAAGTCCCTTTTGCATCCTACTGATATCGGGATTCGAACCCGGTACCTCCCGCACCAATTGCCACAACTTTAACCACTGCGCCATTTGATCGGTAAATACATTCTGCTATAGCCTGAAAGAACCATACCCTGTCGGTAGTGGTAAAAAGTAATGGTTCTTACGTCTCCTTTCCACCCAAACTTACATCTGATGAGCCAAACGACGGTTTCGCCTATCTTTGTTCGACTCACACCATCTGATATACCACTTGGACATAGCGCTCGGTAAAGTAGGTTAAACGGCAGTTAAACTTAGGTCAAATATACAAAATATTTTACAAGACAACAATCTTCGTTTTTGTCGTGTACATTGCTCATTAATGGTGACAGCTATGAGTGTTAAAATTCCCTCTCATATATTGAAGTTCTCTGAATCATAAGATGAGAGTTAAACTTATCAGGCATTATGCACATCTATTCCGGGTTACGTAAGATATAATATAAACGAGATGTACTGCAACCGAACCGCCAACAACTGAACTGAACAAGTACCGTAACTGAAGAAACGTTTTTAACAAATCGATGTTTGGAGAACTAACGGCTGTCATTATTTATACCACCCAAAGAGTTCGAATCCCGATGAGGGCAGGATGCAAAAAAGAGTTTAACCACTGTGACTCCTACTGTTAAGTTAAGAATACATGGGCCGACCAATCTTCCATGTCAGTACTATAGGCTGTCATAAAGCTATACAATCGTAACTATAGCCAAATGTCGAGAGGATAAAACAATAGGCCAATTGAGCTTGAGTGACGGAGGACACAACAAAAACGTCTGTCGTTCTATATCTATTTAAACCTAAGGCGTAACATGACATACAGTATTTTACCTATACTAAGCGGGATTTAGGTAAAGGCCTCAACAATATTTCGACCACGATTCATAATCAATCTTGAAACTGACAATCTGACAATGATCATCGAAGAGTTCAATTACTGGGTCATTCTTTCATCTTTCATGGAATTAATGGATACCTCGTAATAGAACCCTTTAGTTTTGAGGGCATCAATTCAATAACATATTACGAATCGTATCATCGAACTATTTCAGACCCCTATTTATGACCCCGCTAATAATAATATATGGCTAGTCGCCCAACGAGTACTTTTTAAACATAATCGCTTTTCATATCATCCGGAATATGTGAGGTTTTGGTTAACGCCGAGAATCGAACTATCTTAACCACTAAGCATAAACTGATGACCCCACTACTCGCCTTTATATAGCATATTGTCGAGATCTATTTCTGTTAATTTGTTGTGTTGTTGTGATTTCCAGGATCACTTAACATATTAAATCCCTCTGTTCCATGCGTTCTATGACATATAGCTTCGGTCTGTTGGAAACGTTCATATCACTCGTTCAATGCTATTAAAGAATATTCAGAATTCTCTTCACTCCAAATACAAGTGACTGTCCCATATTGATAAAGCAATGAACCCATATACAATTCATTAAACAAACTGGATGTTGTTAGGTTTTACACCAAAATCTTTACTGAAAACCACTTGAGAGGTTTCAAATCGATTAAAGCTCAACGAATTTATTGTTCGGATAGGCGATTGTGTCGATCGTAAAATGGTCACCGATCTATATATATTTTGTGAACAGAACAACGACCGACATCCATAATGAAATTGTATACGACTCTTATGTTGCCATTATCAGTCAATTTTCCCAAACAATAACTTCGTTTTTCTAATTATTGCTCTCAGCTTGTGTTGCTCAAATTTTCATTCGAAATATGTAAAAGTAACAATACCCAGCAAAAATCTCAAAACCTGGTACCGGGTTCAGTATAAGAACCAGAATCTATGCTCCGACATGAGATGAGGTTGTACCATCTCTCCTGGTCCAGACCGTTTAAGTGACTAGCAATATTTCTCTTCCAAGTCACATCTATGGCTGGTTTAGGTGAAAAGTGGAAGTGACGTACCTGATCGGGTCAATGTTATCGGCAAATATTTATTATTTTATCAGCTTCTCTCAAAACTAGTACAATTTCCACCTACCATACCTACCAAGAATGATAGATAAAACGGTACTAGTGTCGTCATTTGCTATAGATTATCATCAGCCAGATTACAGAACACCAATTTATCCGTGATTATTGTTACTACATTATAGAGAGGTAGGATGTGAAGACATGATGAGGGCCGATTTGTGACAACTCACCACATTCCATATTTGACAGTAACCATCTCAGCTGAAAAGTTTCTCTTTGTGTTGCAGTTAAGCGACTGTAAGTGCTACATCCCACTGCAGCTCTAGGAATGGCTGTGTATCTGCCGCCGCTTGATCTTTGGACCAGGGGTTGTGCAGCGAAAACCGCTACTTGTATAAGGAAAGACTGTCAATTTAGCCCTTCTGGGCACTGCCAAATATTAAAGGATGTTGGCCAGCTCATAATTGTTCACATGCTCCCGAACACTATGGTGCCGAAGCGAAAAGATCAAATAGGACTACCACAACCCATCCTACCTCTCCGGGGACAATTTGATGATCTTTACTGATGGATCAGTATACTATAATCTGGCTACGGTGCCGAGCTACACATGCTAAATCCTGAGGTGAAATTATCTATTCTCCTTAGTAGGTACTCTTCTGTCTTTCAGGCGAAAATTGAGCAGAACTCTATGTAAAGGAGATGAATTTCAGAGAACGCCATATTTGCATGCTTTCTGACTGCCAGGCTGCTCTAAAGCCGATTGTTTCCAATACAGTTTCATCGAAACAGATTGTGGAGACGGTCATTACGTTGTATCAACTAGACAATCTGAATGAAATTAGACTACACTGGATACCCAGTCACATAGATACCAGGGTAACGTATTGGCCGATAAATAAAACCGTTCGGGTACAACTTCCTGAGTTAACATAATTATCTCTTAAGATAGGTGTCGACTTTGGAGATCTGCACCAAATTAAAATTGGGAACAACACAAACTACGAGGAGAAGAAGAAACTGTTGAGCATTTATTGCGCTTCTGTTCTTCATATTCTCCCCATAGACTGCAGTGCTTACGATTACGATTCCTATTCCTCGATTAAATCAAATGACGGCCTTGAGGCATTTTTTGGCTTCATTCGAAAAACAAACAGATAACAGGACGAGAGTGTACATATAGTTAGTAGGGAATGTCACAATCGAGCCTGAGTGATGGGAAAAAACATTATTTATAACGCATGTAACTGGGCAGTGACGTCTGACTTTATTCACACTGTGAGGTGAAAACTTATGATCTAGCACATAGCCTGGCACCAGCCAGATTACACCACTGATCCAGCCGTGATTATTATATCTCCGTTTGAGACGTACGTTGTTGTTGTTCTATTCATGGCTTTCAGTAATAATTACACTAAATAATTTCTAAGAGAGGTTTATGGTTTCCATAGTACCGAGGTTATGAAGTTAATTATGTGATCGCCCGCCTCATTCCATATTTGGCAGTGTCCTCCTGTTTTGGGTAGTTTGTCTCTTTCTTGCAGTTGAGTGACGGTAAGAACTGCATACCTTGTGATCAAAAGCAGATCAAGCGGCAGCATTCCCACTGCTATCTGGAGTGATGCAGTAAATTATATGAATCAGATTACCAATACAAAATGCCTAGGTATCAAGTCCCATGATTTACCAAAAGGCTGATTACTTTTCCAGTAAATCTGGTATGTTCCATTTAAACTTGGCTGTCAGGGATGTGTTATTGTGGACCCATTTATACCTATCGGATATAATTACCCTCAATAATTTCCGAAAGAGTTTTGTGAATCCCATACTGTCTGACGGCATTAGGGGAGTTATGTGACCGCTCACCTCTTTCCATATTTTTATTACAAAAATCATAATAAATAACGAAAAGCCTACACACACAAAACGATCAAATATAGCAACTCATCTCGTGATAATAATTCGCACAGAAAAACATTAAAAATAAATAATCACGAGATGATGTCGCATTGTGTACACGATCGGTCGATATAATATTACGCCATGTTTTCTACAAAATAAAAAAACGTCGAAATGACGTCAGGATTTGGCAAGACAACGATTTTTGTCATGGTGACCGAAATAATTTTCAGAATGCAGTCGAGCTATACAAACGACAACCCTTTACTAGTCTATATACAACAATCTGTATACGAGTGTGTACGTAGACGCGTACTATTAACTATTTATAGGTATGGCGAGCAAACAAATCATTTCTATTTGCATAAATCAAAATCTATTTAACAACAATCATATAATTATTGCTTATTTGTTCGAAAAATATTTTTGTATAAATTATTTGGTTCGCGTTTGATTGATTGCAAAAAAAAAAATAAACGAAAACAATATTTGCACACCCACTTCTCACAAATTTTTCACCATTTTCATAATACGGGATTACGTACATCGACCGCGAAAAATATTTGCATAAATAATTTTGGTGTTTGAAAAGCACACACGTGCTGGTATCCGAAATAGTCCAAACGATACACGATATACATGAATGGGTGGGTTATCCGTTCGATATATACCATATACGTGACCATAGTAATGGGAATATAAAACTATAAAATTATCGATAAAATTACTGTCGAAATAGAACCTCGCCCATTCGATTCACTATATATAGCTACTCGCGGAACGAGACGCGAACTAAAAATCAATACGCTTCCGTATATAACAAAACTATCAAGCAACTATTCTATCTACATATGTCATATACTTACGGAGTGTTTTGGGTGTCGTAAAACGCTGCTGTCCGGCTATTCTTCTTCAGCGGTAGTAGGTTCGGTGGAAGGGTCTTATCCGCCTGCTGTAAACAAAAACGAAAATAAATTTAATCAAAAACGGAGCGGAACGTGATAATACATTTACACAAACGCATATTTGTTATCAATCACATAATCGAGTTTTAGCCGCAAACAGTATACGGTTGGATTGGTTCGGTTTATATATTTTACATACACGTATATGTTTACTCGTAGATACCAGTAACTAAACAATCAAATCAAATCAAATAAATAATAATTCTAAACAAATATTTGTTAACAATTTATTTGGAGTGGCATCAACACATATGAGATATTAACACTTTGGACACGTCTTCGCGTTATTTGAGTAGTTATTACCCACTGTGCAAAAGTAGGTGACAGTTTTCGATTTTAATTAAGCCAGTTAGGGTTAGAAATTAGTTGGTTCGAACTAGCTGGACTACTTAGTGACAATCATTCTTCGGTCTGCTATATACGAGTCACCGAAAAAAATAATTGTGTATAGATAACGAATTATGGTGTTCATTAAACAAACTCGTCGTCTATATGCAGCCGACGAATAATTAATTAATTTTATGCAATTTTATTAATCAAACATCAAAAAATTAATCAACAACTATTAATTAATACAATTATTTTAGAAATAAGAAATAATTAGTGTTTGTTATAATGATGAATATTAGTTAAATCTGGATTTGATTTTAATATTAAATCATCTTAACATTAAGGAAGTTATTGTTAGTTTGATATTTTCAATTTAAAAAATATTAATTATATTAATTAACATTAATTACATTATTTTAAAAGAAATTTAATTAAATGTAGTAGTATTAATAAAATACAGATATTTGAATTAAAGAATATTCGTTCCCACAAATATACCTTTCACGTGTAGCTGCGCCACGCGGGCTCTTTATATATATATATATATATATATATATATATATATATATATATATATATATATATATATATATATATATATATATATATATATATATATATATATATATATATATATATATATATATATATATATATATATATATATATATATATATATATATAAATATTAAAGAACTAAAATTAATCATATTCACAGTATATGATTGCTTAGTGCCAGTATAAGAAAATAAACTTGGGACTAGACTGAGACAGGTACTTGTTGTTTTCAATATCGTTGCAAATACCTATTTTGACAGTTCAGCTTATAGGAATTATTTTAATATTATTATAATTTTTTTAATACTATCTGGTTGTTTCCAATTTCATAATAGTTTACCAAAATAAACGTAAACTTCACAAGAATTAAGCACGTGTCAAATGTGGTTTTGTAAGTTGCATCTTTCCACATTGACTATCCAATTATGATTGAAAAATTTTAAACAGTAGATCTTAGTTGTATAATAAAATGTTTGCATTGAAATTAATTGTTTTAATGAACCTTCATTAGTATTAGGAAAATTTGTCTAATTATATGAAATGTACTAGACCTAATTAAGCTTTATTAAAACAATTAATATTAATCCAAATATTATTATTATTTAACTGAGGTTTACCGTTTAACAGCCTGGTTTTTTATAAATGTTTTCAATTATTATTTTTTATTTAACAAATATTAATTAAATTAAAGAATATTACTTCTATACCAATTTTTTGAAAGAAAAATTATTAAATAAAGAAAATGTACTACTTAGTACTATTAATTAAAAATTTTCAAACGTATTATCGAATCTTAATAAAAATTAATAATTTTAGTTTTGTTAATGAAAGTTCTTTGAACTGTCAAAATCTAATTCAATTAATCAAAGCATGTTCAGATAATGTGATTTTACTTGAATATCAAAATATAATTTAAAGAATTTTATATTAAGAGAACAAAAATCTGTAACAATAAAAAATTTGTCGTTTCATTAATGATTTCATTCGTTAGTTGTTTAACGAAGACTCTGTCGTTAATATTATACAATGTTTTTTTTCGGTGATATTAGTGTATGCGTGCAGCTTTTTGATTAAAGAAGTAAGACGAAGTTTTTTTATTGAAATTAAGTTTTAATTAGGTGCAGGGTGGACTTTTAGACTGCCGTCGCTCCTTGTAACTGTTAGAGCTCTTGCACCTTCAGTTCGAGGTTTCGGTAGCTTCACCGTAAACCTATGCGCATTAACCGTTCCTCGTGTTTCCCGTCCTGACGTAACAAATGGTGATATTTTCTCCTGTAATTCTGCAGAACATTTACCATTTATTAATCTATAGAACAGGCAGAGTTCTGCTACATCTCTGCGTTGTAGGCTGTCTAGATCTTTCGTAAATCTGGAGTTTCGTATTATTCAGATGGAACGTCGCTGAACTCTATCCAGCAACTGGAGAACAGTGCCATATGCTCCACCCCAAACCTGACAGCAATATTCTTTACACGGTCTAATAAATGTTTTATATATCTGGAGAACCTGATGCGATCTATAAAACCATCTGCATCTTTATTTATTTATTTTTTATTTTTTAATTTAAAGAAATCAAGATGTAGTATCAAATACATTTAGGATTTCAGATAAGAAATTTAAATTTTAAGATTTAATGATAGAAAATTTAAAAATTAAGTATATAAATTAAAAATGAAAATTTTAAATTAAAAATTAAGTATATAAAATTATAATTGTCTGAAGTGCTGTTTTAATTTGGTGTTAAACTGTCCCTTAGACAGTCCAAACTCGAATAGGTGCTCAACATCGGTAAAAAATTTGGTCATCATATTGATTGGTTCATTTTCGCCGTAATTAGTACGATGTTTTTCAAGTTTTAACAACTTGTGCAGACGAAGATTTCTACTGGGCACGTTTATCTTAATGCTCTGAAGAATACATGACCCAAAAGTATATTTCCCAAAAAACTTGCACAATGTTTTTGCCTGCGATTAACCAAAGTTGCAATATTATATGCCTTACAGCGTACAGTGTAAGATGGTAAGAGGGCCAGGTTCTCATGGAATGGTAAATTGTAGTTGTAGTTCCAGTTTGTTTTTTTCATAATATAGAGTAAGACTCGCTTTTGTACACCCTCAATTCTATTAATGTGGTCAGCGTTATGGGGGCACCAAACTGCTACTGCATATTCAAGCTGAGATCTAATGTATGCAAAGTATAGTGCAAAAAGTGCATTTTGGTCTTTAATCTCGGTGGTCCAGCGACGAAGAAAACCGAACATGGAATTGGCTTTCGATATACTCTGATCGATGTGCCTGGAGAATGAAATATCACTGACAAATGTTATACCTAGATCTTTAATTGTGGTGACGCGTTCAATTAATGTTCCATTGATATTATAATTGGCAATTATTGGACATGTTTTCCTATGATATGACATTATCTTGCATTTTTGAATATTGAGTTTTAACTGGTTCACTTCACACCATGAACAAATCTTGCCAATATCCTCTTGAAGCTTGTAAGAGTCACTTCTATCGTTAATTGTTCGGAATATTTTAAGATCATCAGCAAATAAAAGCGCAGAA